>OV816024.1:171447414-171962414 GCA_929113105.1 Agrypnus murinus | reverse complement strand
GTAAAACTTCTAGATCACATACAAACTTGAAATTTGGTATAGCGATGGAATTTAGGACTCTCCTAAAGAAAAATTTAAAAAAATTATTAAATCAACCCCCATATTCCATTTGGGGGTTGTAAAACTTCTAGATGACATACAAACTTGAAATTTGGTATAGCGATGGAATTTAGGACTCTCCTAAATAAAAATTTTAAAAAAATTATTAAATCAACCCCCATATTCCATTTGGGGGTTGTAAAACTTCTAGATCACATACAAACTTGAAATTTGGTATAGCGATGGAATTTAGGATTCTCCTAAAGAAAAATTTAAAAAAATTATTAAATCAATCCCCATATTCCATTTGGGGGTTGTAAAACTTCTAGATGACATACAAACTTGAAATTTGGTATAGCGATGGAATTTAGGACTCTCCTAAAGAAAAATTTAAAAAAATTATTAAATCAACCCCCATATTCCATTTGGGGGTTGTAAAACTTCTAGATGACATACAAACTTGAAATTTGGTATAGTGATAGGGTTTAAGACTCTCGTAAAGAAAAACATAAAAAATCTTATTAAGTCAACCCCTGCAATTTATTTGGGGGTTGTAATACTTCTAGATCACACACAAACTTGAAATTTGGTATATTTATAGGGTTTAGGATTCTAGTAAATAAAAATTAAAAAAAATGTTATTATGTCAACCCCGCATCCCCTTTTAGGGTTGTAAAACTTCTAGATGACATACAAACTTGAAACTTGGTATAGCGATAGAATTTAGGACTCTCCTAAAGAAAAATTTAAAAAAATTATTAAATCAACCCCCGTATTCCATTTGGGGGTTGTAAAACTTCTAGATGACATAAAAACTTAGAATTTGGTTTAGTTATAGGGTTTAGAGTTCTCGTAAAGAAAAATATAAAAAATTGTTATTATGTTAACCCTCCGCTACCCCTTTAGGGGTTGTAAAACGGGACTTCACTTTATGTATTTAAGTAATGAAATTAAATAGTCTTTATAACTTCCGAATTTCTAGAGTACATACAAACTTGAAATTTGGTATATTTACAGAGTTTCGGATTCTCGTCTAGCGAAAAATTAAAAAAACGTTAAAAAAACCCATATTTATATTTTCAAAATTTTGTTCTGTTTTGGGTAGCAGCCACCTCTTAGAATTTCTACACACGGGAAGAATAGTAAACAATCTTTGCGTTTGATTTTCGAACGGGTGCCGTGAAAGAACATAAAAAGTCACCTATTTTATAGATTTTGCGAAGTTGAGGGTCTAAGGGGGTAGCAACCAACCCTTAGAATTTTGAAATACGGGAAAAATAGTAAATAATCTTTGTTGCGGTTCATATTTGAATGGGTGACGTGAAAGAACATAAAAAGTTACATACTTTACGGATTTTGCGACATTAAGGGTCTAAGGGGTAGCCAGCCATCCCTTAGAATTTGCAAATGTGGAGAAAATAGTAAAGCAGTTTATTTGCGTTTCATTGTTGAATGGGTTGCGTGAAAGAACATAAAAACGCACATGCTTCACCGATTTTGCGAAATTCAGGATATAAGGGGGTAGCAGCCAACCCTTAGAATTTCTAAATGTGAAAAAATAGCAACGATTTTTGTTGCGCTTCATTTTCATGGTTATCATGAAAAAACATAAGAAGTCGCATATTTTATGGTTAATAATATACAAGATACTTTTTAGATTTTGCAAAATTCAGATTTCAAAGGTGTACGAGTCACCACTTCAAATGTTTAAATGTGAAAAAAATAGTAAACACTTAGCCACTTAACGGGTTCTGGCCTATTTAACAGTCTACACTCAATCATCCGGACAAGCTTTTGGTTATAGTAATGGAATTAAAAGAACTTCGTAGATTTCGGCTTCTTGTTTACGAAAACAGTATTAGAATACATTCACTTTATTATTTCATTATCATTCACTTTAAACCTGTAGTACCTTATTACTTTTTTATTCAGAATCCCACTTGCTATCGATTTCCATACTTCAAATCTAATCGTTCCATTTAAAAAAAATCCTGATGATGATATCCAGCACCAGCACAAGTTCTAAGATGTGTTCTGATTTCGTAAACTAGAGGTCAAAGGATACAAAGTTCTTTTAATTCCACTGCTATAGTCACAAGCTTGTTGGAATGATTCAGTGTAGACTGTTAAACAGGACACCCTGTATAGTCTTCAATATCTTCCTCTGAATCGCAGAAAAATTAATTTAGTGACAAGCGGTTTGGACAAAAAATTGGTTTTTATGTTATTGCACTGTTATTGTTAAAATTAGGAACATTTCTTTGAGAAAAATAATGCCTACATGAAAAGTGTTCATTTAACCAAAACGAAATCAAAAAATTAATAAACAAGAAAACATAATTCCCTATTTTTTATATAAATCTTAAATGAATTGCTTTTTGGTCTGAAAATTAGAACCCAAGGTTTCTTTCTATAACCCCTACAAAAATTTCATAGATATATGGCATGTACTTTCTGAGATAAAAACTAATTTGTTTTTAATAAAATTGTCCCTAAAAATGGGTAACTTTTATTACCTATTGTCTGATAAAAACAAAAGTAGCTATAGCATTTAGAAATATAATATTTTACTAAAGTTAAGCTTGATTAAAGTCAGAGGACTCGAGAAAAAAATGGATATTAGATAATCAGGAATATAACTCAATATTATAGTTTGAAAGACGTCCTTATATTATAAAAAGTTAATGTTGTTAGCAAGAGAATATTTCCTTGTAAGCATGGATTAAATTTCATTGCAGGTGTGCAAGTCTATAAAGTGACGTAATTTTGTGTATGCTATAACGCACACGTAAAAAACAAAAGCTAATTATTGTGTAAAATGACACTTAATTCGAATTCTAGTTAGCGAATAGATTCTGATATTGGGCTATTGCCAGAAATTCCATTTTTTTCAAATTATGCACGATGGTACATTTTATATACTAGAATGATTGCTTGAAGCTGGAAAAAGAACTTAAAATTGTCTGCTAATAGACCCAACCTGTTATTCTTGTATATAACTTTTTTCGGTCAGTTGTGTTTACAAATTTTTAATCGTGTTCCTTTTAACACTCGTTTTTCGGGGATTTTCCAAGGAGTAGAGGTTCTCTTTTGCAATTATGAATTTGATAACGGTTACAGCTGTACATATAAGTAAATGTAAAAAACAATTCATTTATGCAGCATTCATTCGGAGCATTTAAGAATTAAAGTAAACATTTTAGGTTCTCAGAATTGTATGATGAACAATTTGACGTCGCGTCATCAAACATCGTATCAAATATCATGTTACTGAAGATTTTAGTTGCCCATTGCAAAATCTTAATTATTTATGCTGCCAGATTTTAAATTTTTCTTTATATTCTTGAATCTGAAATTTTTTGAAAATATTTTAAATGTTTACACTTGAAACCACCAAAACAAATTTTGGTTAAAAAGTCTTGAATAATTATTGTTTTAAATGCGTTAATAGGATTGAATTAAGATTATTATTTTTTGTTTAAAAGACTGACATGGAATTATAAATTATAGGACCTTCGTCCAGCTTCAAGCAATCATTGTAGTATAAAATGTACCATCGTGAATAATTTTTTCTATCAAAGAAGAAGGAAAGTGGCAAACACTCTCTTATACTGCATGCACGCAGGCCCCAGTTTTTTTCTGCCTGTCATTTTCTACGAGTTTCTCAAAATATTTTTTATGTCACTATGTGTAGTTTATAGCAATTTAAATTTGTCCAACAAGCGTTGATCTTCGTACACTGGTATAACACCGTAAGCGTTTCAAAATGGAAAACAGCATTCCAATAAATTATACTGTCTCAACAAGGATTTTCGAAGCTCCACTGTCTTTGAGGTATAGCCCAATGCATGAGAGTACTACTTTTAGGAGATGAATCCCTCCAAGACCAAGCAATAGGTTGGGATTTTTGTTAGACACACTGAATTTATTTGAGCATGTGATGTACTTCTTTATTGCATCACAATGAACCCTTTAGTTCAGTTACATTTGATTTTCTAAGAAATAGAGAAACCATACAAGATCCTTGGGAAGGTTTTTACTTCATTTTCTTCGTTAACGTCACTATTTCCTTTTGTTTTGATAGTACAGTAGCTTTTGAGCAGTACAGTAGTTTTTTCTTTTCCTTTGTGTCATAATTTTTTGCAGTTTTCAATTTTCCAACACCATAGTGTGTTATTGTCGAACAATTTATATGAAGAAAAGAAGTTGTCAAGGAAAATATTATGATTAGGGTTATTCTCTACAATAGATAGTAGATAAAAAACAAAGTCACCTCCCAACCCAAGTCTGGATTTTTTATTATTTGGAGGATAACTTGTATAAGTACCCTTCATCTGAACAGATATACCATAATTTGAAACCGAATCTTACCGGTTTCACTTTTAGAAGCATTTTGTTGCGAGTGCCGTTCAAAATATGGAACTATCTGTTCATCTAGTAATATAAGTTGCACGAGAATACTCCATACTGCATGAGTTTTTCATTCATGATGTAAAAATTACCTACTAAGATTTACCAAAAAGAATGAAGTGAATATAATCATGGGTGACTTCAACGGAAAGATAGGTAAAGGAAGAGTGCAATATATTGTTGAAGACCATGGTATTTGCAAACGAAACGATAGGGGGGATATCTGGTACAGTTCTGTAATGAAGAAAACTTAATGGTAGCAAACACCTGGTTCCAACTTCCAGAAAGGCGATTGTACACTTAGAAGTGTACTTAGGACCAGGAGACAATGAAGGAAATATCATAAAAAATCAAATAGATTATATACTGATTGATAAACGATATAGAAACGGAATTAAAGTTGTAAGAACTTATCCTGGATCAGACATATGATCTGATCAGAACCCCGTAGCTGAAAAACGTGAGATTAAATTGAAGAAAATCCGGAAGAGAAATAAAACAAGACCTAACTTTGAGAAACTGGGGGAACCACAAATAAAAGAGGAAATAACACGAGTTTTGAATAGTAAGTTTAGGGAAACGGTATAATTGGAAACAGAAACAATGGAAAACTTTTGGCAGTCTGTTAAAAATGTAAACATGAAGTACAAGAAAATGAATTGGAAAACCAAGAGCAGAGAGCAAAACAGAGATGGATGACGGAAGAAATCCTTTTATTGATGAACGAAAGAAGGAAGTACAAACATAAAGACTATAATAAATATAAAGAAATCCATAAAAAGATTACAAGGCTTATAAGAGAGGCAAAGGAGACCTGTATAGAGAAACGTTGTCAAGTACTCGAAGAGCTGCCAAGAAAGCATGATTTCTTTAACACACAAAAAAGAAGATAAAAGAAATAACTGGAAATAAAACCCATCAACACGATATCTTAGTCACAGATAGTAACAAAAAAACAATAGACCCAAACGAGATAGAAGAGATTTTGACAAGCTATATACAAGAGCTTTTTGATGATATCAGAATGTAACCAGAACCAAGAGAAATAGATCAAGAAGATTAGCCATTGAGAATTATTATAGCAGAAGTGAAACACGCAATAAAACTATCAAACCACGTAGAGTCTCAGGTGAAGATAACATCTATACTGAGATGCGTAAAGTATTAGACGATGAAAGCCTCAACATCTTAACATCTTTCTTAAATAGAATATACTATACAGGAATCGTACCACACGACTGGACCCAACTTACTTTTATTCCGATACCTAAAAAGAGCGGAGTAAAACAGTGCTCACAGTACCGATTGATTAGCCTGATGAGCCATGTACAGTAGATAATGCTAAGAACATGCATCAACGAGTACACACAAAATGCGGACAATATGTAGGAGAAGAACAATTTGGTTTTCGCTTAGGCATTGGAACTAGAGAAGCAGTTCAAGGTCCTAGGACTAGCAGAAATACATAAAACAAAATTAAATAGCTTATCGGTATCTCCAGTGTAAGTGACTCCTGCGTACAATGTTGCTTCCTCACGGCTTGCTCCAAAATTATAAGTCTGGATTTCTTCAGCTAGTTTGCAAGCATAATTTTCAGAGAAGTCTATATGTAGTAACCCTTCATTCTTACTAAGACTGTTTTTCAGTGTGTTCTAAGCAGCATTTTCATTTTTAATGTTAAATTTATATTTATTTTTAAAGTTTTCATTTCTTCTTGAACCTCTCCCTCCAACTCTCGGACAGGTTTAGTAACATTGATTTTAGCTGCAATCTTAACATTAAATTGAACCTTTTCTTCATTTTATTTTGACATTTCAGAGGCCTGCCATACATATGCAATGCGGAAGCCTTACTACATGTTACAGGAGTTCATATGAATTTTCATTATCTACAAGTTTTAGTGGCTTTAGTTTTTGTGGTTTGAAGCTTATGTTTGCACGTTGTTTGTACAAGCAGGTAGCTCTGTTTATTTCATTAGGTTTGCATACATAATAAAGACGGTAATAACATAGGGATGGCATCGAGAGAATGTACTGTAGGATATTTTTGTTTTGTGTGCAAGGCCAATTGTTTTATTTGCTAAACTATAAAGACGGTAGTGTCCTATATCAATGTACATCAACAAAGCATTTAAAAATATTTTCCGTTGGTTTTTTTGACCTCCAGCAACTCTCCAAGGTTTCACCAGCGAGTCATGCAAAACTAGAGTACGGATTGCTTATTCCTCATTGCTTTTTCCTTTTCCAGGTCCAAGTCCAACAAAACGTTTCCCTGCAGTTTTTTTTTATTCAGAGATGGGCATTAGTTTTTCTTCAGGTGTTTTCATAACTGTATTGTTTTCAGTTTTTTTCTACTTAAATGCTTTCTTCTTCTTTTCACATTCTCAAGTTTGCTCAAAACAAATAGCCAGAAACCCAAGTGCAGAGAGGTTTCTTTTTGTATCTGAACTTGCCCGACGAAGAGAACACAAAAAAATTGAACAGCTAAAAAATCATTTGGCAGGTCAATCACCGCTGGATATTTTTCTAAAACTTTTTGATGATGAAGTTCAAGATATAGTATTGCGATTTTTTGTAAAGTAGGCTCATGATAAATGAACTCGCTAAATGCAAAACTTTGTAATTATTTACAAAAATAATTATAACAATTTAGATATCGATATTATTGGTTGTCTTGTTTTATGGACTTGCAGTACTGATAAATGTATGAGATGCAAACTTTGGTGTTTTATAAATGTAAAACTTCACGCTTATAAAATATAATCATGTAAAAGTCATCATCAGATGCAAAACTCACGGGAAATGTGAGATTGTTAGGTGCAAGACTCAAGTTCACTAACAATGTAAACGCAGAGTTTTGTATTTAGTGGGCTCAAATAATACACACGATTTTATATTTACAAGGGAAAAACTTTTCAGTTTTATTGGCATCCTGTTTTTATTAGGCTATCATACGTTGCCCCAAGCTAATTTGTGTTGGTATGTTGAAGAAGGCAAAGGAGTCGATATTGCATAGAACTGCATGACGAGAAACAAATTCAGAAATATTCAGTAAGCTCGATAAAACTGTTACATTTTCTAACTTTGCGGCCTTTTTTACATCTTCTTTTTCTTAAGGTGCTGTCTTCTTATAGAAGGTTAACAACAACTTCGGCAAATCGTTCACTATCTTTTGCTATTCTTAGTAATAACTGTGAGTTTAGGCCAGTGCAGTCTCTCACATTTCTCAACCATGAGCCTTGTCTCCTGCCAGTTCTCTTCTACCCTCAATCTTGCCCTCCATTATCAGTCTTAGGTATGGCTCAGCAGAAGTTCAAGAGTTGCAGGGAGAGGTTCAAGAAGAAATGAAAACTTTAAAAATAAATATAAATTTAACATTAGAAATAAAAATGCTGCTTACAACACACTGAAAAAGAGTCTTAGTAAGAGTGAAGGGTTACTCCATATAGTCTTCTCTGAAAATTATCCTTGCAAACTAGCTGAAGAAATCCAGACTCATCATTTTGGAGCAAGCCGTGAAGAAGCAGTCATTTACGTTGGACATACCGATAAGCTATTTAATTTTGTTCTATGTATTTCTGCAAGTCCAGATCATGTCCTGCAGCTATTTGGGCACACTTAATCCTGTCTTTACCTTTCTGTCGCAACAATTGCCAAGAATCCAAACAGTTTATTTGTTTTCAGATAGACTCTCCATTCTTTAATAAGGTAGTTAGTTATCTTTAAACTTTGATGCATTGAGTATTCCTTAACTATCTTTGTAACATAAACGGTTTTTGTATTTAGTCAAAGTAAAACTTCTAACCGAGAAACAAGAACAACGACGAGTGACATGGACTAAATATGTAGTTGTCCTAGACAATGTTCCAGAGAATGACTGGTATAAGGTCATATTCAGCGACTAGTCAAAGTCTGGTGTTTTCGTTGGTTACTCTCGCAAAAGACTGATCGGAGCTAAACATGAAGCATTCCATAAGTACTGCTTAAAACGTACGGTTAGGTTTCCTCAAGGTGCAATAGTTTAGAGCTATATGTCAGCTGGAGGGTTAGAATGATTTCAGTCCATAGACGGCACAGTTAATGTTGAAAAGTATCAGCAAATTCTTAACGCAAACTTGTCACCAATCGTTAAAAATCGATCTTGACCGCGATTTAATCTTTCAACAAGATGGTGCTTCTTACCACACATCAAAAACGACCAAAAAATGGTTTGAAAATCATAATTTCAAAGTTGTTGAATGATCCTCAAGCAGTTCGGGTCTTTAGTGTTATTGAATTTGAAATTATCAGCAAGTGGGGCATTATCCAATTTAGATAATTGTAATCCCCAAGTTAGAAGTATGTCAGCCAAAATTTAAGAGGCGAATAAAGCAAAGCGAGATGTTAAATCTTATTGAATTGTATTTATAAACTGCTATCTGAATATTTAGTTGTCAGCGAGTTTTATTGAATTTTTGAAAATTGTTTTCTGCAGATCTTTTTTTACAGAAGTTAATGGTTATTGTTTGAAAATGGTGTAATTTGGAACACTAGTAGGAAAAATAAACACAGAATTCATGAAACTGTCCAAATACATATTTAGTTGTTAGGGCTCGTACATGTTTTGTAAATTTCACAGAGGAACATCGATAACTTAATACCAGAATGTATATTTAAAAGGTAAATAAAATAAATAAAGGTTGCTCATGAAACTAAAATTTGCAAGTAATAAAAATTTCTTTCTCAAAATATTATTCCAAACACAAATGAAAATGATAACAATTATAACAATGATACCGAAATAAACAATTATATATAACAAGGTTACAAGAAATGTGTTTAATACCAAAAATAGGTGAATAGATTAGCATAATCTTACATTTTAGATATGATATTATCTACTACGTATTATGAATGCACAGCTGTTTTCTTCTGAAACTAATAATGGTTTCAATTTATAAAAAATCAGTAATTGATTAAAATAAAGTAAGCACTAATAACGAAAACAAAAACGTCATTTTAAGAGATTGCTAGTCAATAATATTTTTGTTGCATCTTTATTTAAATATTTTTAAATTACATAAAAATACATCTGCACTGACCGCTGGACCTTGAAATTCCCATCTAAACTACCTTTATCACTACCCAAACTTTTTTTGTCAAATTTCTCTTTAGGCAATATTTGATAATATTGTTGCATGCGCTCATTTTTAAGGTTTAATTTAAAAAAAGAATCAGCTTTCTAGCTCAAATATGTTTGGAGATATAACGATTTAAACCACTGGAAGAACTTAAAAAACTGAAAGCTCTAATTAACACATTAAATCGCTCGGCTCTATAAAATATAGAACGAGAAAATGTACTACAGAATGTCAATAAGAAATAAAACAACGAATCTGATATTTTTAATTAGGTATTGAAATTAAAATGCGTTCCCAATAAAAATTAACAAGTCAATCAAAAATCAATATATTTCATTATTTCATAAAATCAATTATTAGTCGTTATAAATAACCAATAAGTTTTACCTTGTGCGATCGAATAGTAACTGTTTTGTAAAACAGTGACAGAAAGAAGATAATTTAAGAAGAACTACAAATTCCTTTTTATAGTTTGCTTTAATAGACATGTAAAACGTAGTTTCTAGTACATAAACAAACATAAATACAAAACAATACATCTGCACTGACCGCTGGACCTTGAAATTCCCATCTAAACTATCTTTATCACTACCCAAACTTTTTTTGCCAAATTTCTCTTTAGGCAATATTTGATAATATTGTTGCATGCGCTCATTTTTAAGGTTTAATTTAAAAAAAGAATCAGCTTTCTAGCTCAAATATGTTTAGAGATATAACGATTTAAACCACTGGAAGAACTTAAAAAACTGGAAGCTCTAATTAACACATTAAATCGCTTGGCTCTTTAAAATATAGAACTAGGTATTAGTAGCAATAAGTATCATCACAATTTTTTATATGCATTTAACCTATAATAATAAATTAACCTACACAATTTAAATAGTTTTCATCTAGAAAATACATATTAAAATCAACTAAATTCAACTGAATTAAATAAAATTCAGACACAATTGAATGGAAGTGAAAGATTTATTAAGTAGCTTTAATAAAATTATTTTTGTCACTTTAAATGACGCAATCCTTACTGAGAAACACACATAGTATTTTGGCAACGCAGAGAGTTTCGAATATACTCCCAGATGTTAAGTTTTATGCAAATAAATCAAATTTTAATTATTATGGCCGCCATATTTCATCCGCGCTTTAAAATTTGCAAACGTTGACATCAAATTTGAAATCAGCGACCTGAAAAACCCCTTTGTAGAAAATTTCATACAAATCCAATAATATTTCGAGTTTTATGATGTTTTTATGCATATAATATTTTAAATCTGAAAGCCTTTTAAATAAAATTCATACACATACAGAAACGAAACTAAAAGTATTTATTACATAGCGTTAATAAAATAGAATTATTTTTGCCAGTTGAGATGACGCAATCTTTACTCAGAAATGCAGAGAGTAACTCGACACCGCAGACAGGCAAAGGAATTCAAGCAGGCTGGCCAATACTGAAAAAATAAATGGACGCTGTATAAACCTATAGGTTGCATAAAATAAACAGACGCTGAATAAACCTATAGCTTGCAAAAGACGCTGACTGATACCATCATTTATATACACTTATATACGCCGGACGCTGGGCGCTACGCTTTTGGTCCGGACGCATGGTAGGCCTCTATAGATATATATATATATATATATATATATATATATATATATATATATCTATATATATATATATATATATATATATATCTATATATATATATATATATATATATATCTATATATATATATATATATATATATATATATATATATATATATATATATATATATATATATATATATATATATATATATATATATATATATATATATATATATATATATATATATATATATATACACATATATACATCATTTTACATTTGTTGTTGCGTCCAACGAATTACTGCGTCCGTATACCGGACGCACTAATGTTTTCCATGCATTTTTCTTATTTCTCGTTGTTTTAAATGCTAACGGCACCTTCTCGTGACAGTTTACGGAGGTAACTACTAGTAAGTACAATTACCAACTGACTGCCAACAAGCGAGTTATGAGGATAGCACTGGACGCAACATTATACGCATCATGAAAGAAAGATATACAGTTTTAGTTCAAGGAAACTCCGCTAGAGGAATATACACTATCCGTATATTACATGTGCTTGCTTTCACTCTACGTACGATACTGCTTCCTTAGATTTGACAACAGTGCAATCAATACTTTAACTAGGAGGGGCAGGGTAAGAGATTTGAAAGACGCTACGTTCGAGAAATGAAGTTAAGCGTCTAGCCTGCGAACTGCCACTTTTGGGTTAGTCTATTGCTGAGGTGAGGTGAGGTTGGTAAATGTAAATGGATTTATTAGTCTATAATGATACATACGATTACTAATTCACATTTACATTTATTTGTATTCTACTGTAACAAGAATAACCTATGCAGAGGGGTTACTATTATTACATATTATTATTATTTAACTATTTTCAGTTAAATTAATGTCGAGGAGAAAAAAAAATAGTTCAAAAATTTTATGATGTTAGAAAATCAATTTATTGGTTCGATCCAACGAACAATACATGGTGATCTAGCCAATCAATATTTTATCGACCGATTGAGGATATCACACATGGGTGTGAAAGACACTTCCTAGCGAGTTATGTACACTATTTTTCCTACGACCCCCAAAAAAAGGATAATTTCCTTCATGATTATCTCGATTTTTAACTTAAATTACAACAAAATGAAATTATTATGCAGTAACAATTTTCTAAGTAATTTTTTAATTTTTTTATTTATAATATTTATAGTAGTGTCACGTGGGGTTTGCGTGACTGGGGAACGTAGTCAGAGGTAGAAAGGAATCAAACACAAGTCGTAACAACAACTATATACTAAGACAATAAACAAAGAACAAAGGTTTACATGTTACATGTTGACAATAAACAGAGTACAAAAGGTTTACATGTTGACATATGGTGAGGACGTATATATGTCCTCCTAAACTACTACAATACAGGGAAGGTGGGAACCAACCCTGTTCAGCACTAGGTCTACAAACTAAGCATGTAGGAGATAACCTCTTGGTAACTAAGCCGGGGAAGCCTGGACACAACTCCCCATATTTCTGCATAGAGTGGGCGATTTAGCGCAGCCCACTCAAGTTAGGCACTAAGCATTTATATAATAAAAAGAGTACTCACCAGCTTGCTTGTAGATGTAGTGTCGGAGTCATGGAAACTGACTGGTTTGAATAGCTCAATCAAGCTGGTTATATACTGCCGAATGAGGAAGTAATTCGTATCGTAGTTGGAATCCGTAGGCAGAAGTTCTCGGTAAGTTTGTGGGTTGATTTCATGCGCGATGTCTGTGCCTGGTACGACGCTGCAGGTGGACGGAAGTGTTGGTGAGTTCACTGGAAGGAATGCACATCTGCAGGCACATCGTGTGGGAAGCCTCGCCTCGACAGAGTAAGTAGGCGTAGATATCGCATGCCAGTGGATGCGACGGTGGGCGAAGCGGGCGCGCTACTGAGAAGACCTTGCAGGTGGCATCGCAGCTGTTGAACTAGCGTGGCAACTGAATGTGGTCTTGCATGCTTTATGTAGTCCAAACGGAAGAGAAGTTTAGTTTTAAATAAAATATTTAAGTGTAAATATTTCCGTTTGTGACACTTTCCCCCTCTTCGACGGAAGAGCGGTGTAGACGGTAGTGTCGATGAGGCAGGTATCCAGAAAGATGAGCATATTGGCAGCAAAAGATGGTAATTCCCAAATTCGGAGAATACAGAATAAAATGACGATACTAATATCTAAGTAAGAGTACGTTTAAAGAGTGATTCAGATAACAAAAGGTATTAAACATAAGAAAAATGAATAGTGTAAAAATAATGTTACTGACTGTTTCGAAAGACGTTTTCAGGATTAAAGATGAGAACTGCTTTGTCTGGAATTTTGAAGTGTGTATGGCATCTATGCAAAGCTAGTTGCAGCTACCATAGTGGCGTGATGAGCTGGTTTGTTGATGAAGGTTCTATAACAGCTATTGTTCCATATTCGTAGCATCGGATGTGTGTAACACAAAGTAACACATCTGGAGAGCTTATGCTCATAGAATTTATTCTTCTTGACCAAAGTAGTTGGTTGCAGCGGTAATTGATTGCAATATTGGTCTGGAGATGATTATCTTCAAATTTGAACCATAGGTGATAGTCGGTAGGAACCAAATGGGACAGCCATAGTATTCATCCAGTTGAGAACCATTTAGCATTTAGCTAATGCCGATGGAAAATCCATTTGTGCAGGCGAAGAAAGAAACAGTTCGTAGTAAGTAACAATGTAAAAACAAAAATTTAGAAAAGTGAACATCTGAGGAATTCAATGAACGTACGTGAACAGTATACAGGGTGGTCCAGACCACCCGTACACCCCTTTTAAAATGCGGGGGATTAAAAATTTTTAACAAGAGGATGGGTGATCTTACTAATGTCGATGTGCTCTTTCGAATAACACCAAAATGGAATCCCCCTGATTCCCCTTGTAGGGGGTAATTGGGGCAACTTTGAAAATTCAAATGGGAACCCATCAATTTTATTGCATATTTAGATTCTACTCATCAAAATATGAATAATTTATTTTCAACATTTTTTTGTTTTCGCAACAGGTGGCGCTGTAATAGCAAAAAACCGATTCTTTGCCTTTTCCGCCGTCTCTGGCATATTTACAGGTGCAAATAACAGTTTTTCATATTTTTTACTAACTAGTGATGAAAAAGCTTTTCTAATGTGTACTTTCATGAGAAAAATTTTACGTTACAATGAAAAACGGAAATTCTCTACCTAAGGTGTCTTCGACGTTGTACGTGATATTTTTACGTACAATACTTTTTTGCCTTAAATGTTGTTAGAATTTGTGTTCCATTCTAACAACATTTTCCAAGATTCTACTTTGTAAGATGGCTTTACTTCAAAACATGTCAAGTCACGGTGCATTACAAAAATCTGCCGACGAGGACTTCACTTTGTAATTCACTATTAAATTTCGGTGGTTATCTTTCTTTTAGCGTATAGCAATGAATGATGAAATATGGATATCTCATCCACTCAGGCCATAATGTAAGAATAATTTAAACGAATAAAACTTTATATTGTGAAATAAAAAGTATTTATTTGAACAGTTGATTTTCAACAATTACATACTATTTAAATAGACTTGCGAAGTAAAGAAGTGTAGCAAGTTATTTTCTGTTAAAATTAAATATTAAGTTAATACGATTTAAATATTATTTTGCCATATGCAGAGCAGATTACAATTTAGAATGTTTTATCGATCATTTTTATTAGTTAAAAAAGTAAACATTAATTACATATGCTTAAAATAAATATTCAGATAAAGATTAAAAAGATTAAGCAATATCTAAATAAGTAGCCGTTAAGGTTCAAAAACGATATAAAAATTTGAGAAAAAAAATTGTTGTCACGTACAACGCAAGAAAAAAAATCTGTCGAAAACACCTTAGGGAGAGAATTTCCGTTTTTCATCGTAACGTAATTTTTCTCAGTACACATTAGCAAAGCTTTTTGATCACTATTTAGTAAAAAATATGAAAAACTGTTATTTGCACCTGTAAATATGCCAGAGACGGCAGAAAATGCAAAAAACCGGTTTTGGGAATTACAGCGCCACCTGTTGCGAAAATAAAAAAATGTTTTAAATAAATTATTCATATCTTGATGAGTAGAATCTAAATATGTAATAAAATTAAGGGATTCCCATTTGGATTTTTAAAGTTGCCCCCCTTACCCCCTACAAGGAGGGGTCAGGGGGTTCCATCTTGGCGTCATTCGATAGAGCACATCGATATTAGTAAGATCACCCATCGTCTTGTTAAAAGTTCTTAATGCCCCGCATTTTAAAAGGGGTGTACGGGTGGTCTGGACCACCCTGTATAATATAAGACTCTAAAGTAAAGCAAAGCAAAAAATAAAAAATGATTAAAAAATACAATTAACTAAAACTACAGATACGTCCTCGTTCATAGCAAGTGTCAAAAAAAAGTAATAGTTCAATATCAGTTATACAAAAACATGAAAAGTGATAAATAAAGAAAAAATAAGTTCGTACATAAAAACAGATCTGAACAAAAATATTGTGAGTGTTAAATACAAGATTCATGATATATAAATTCGTGGAACAGAATAGTAATGTGACACTACATCCACACTTATATGTGTCAATAAAGAAATAGTACTGACAATAACTTTCATAAAGGAAAAAAATTAAATTTAGAAGTAATAATATAAAATATAAACCGTAAATTGCGAAAGAAAGTGTCAGCATTACAATATGTTACCATTTACTTGGCTATTGGAGTTGTTCAGTTATTAAATTCTATGGTTGGGTTTAATAGTTGAACGTGGCAAGTGCAAAGTTTACATAATAATAAAACAGGTGAATCTCATAAACGACATAAAAATTTAGTTAATTTGATTAAGAGAGATTCCAAAAAGTACATAAAAAAAAGGTGTGAAATACATGTAGGTAATTCATCCAATACTTTGCAATTGCGACGAAAAAGGACAAATTAATAAAGATGTAATTGATTGTAATGTCGGTGAAGACAAAAAAAGAAAGGGGTGATCCTTGATCAGAGATTAAATTCTCTTACTGGTTACAGCAAGATGTCAAAATAAGGGCTGTCAAAAATCTAAATATTCAAAGCATTTGAAAAATGTAAGTAAGAAAAAAAACGTGGTGGTGGGTGGATTTCTGTGATTCATTTAGCATATGAATCGAGAACATGCGAAGCATTTCACGCAAATGTTCTCATTAGAGTATAAGACTTATAGATGATAAGAAAAAATTTTGTAGGGTTTTTAACCAAGGCGTCTTTGGAAATGAACAGCGATAGAAAATAGACAAAACTCGGTGTAGTTATCACTAAATAGTCACACACGGAGAATAAATATATGGAAAAATTATTTATTTTAAATTATAAAAACTATGAAAATTGGCAACGGTCATAATTTAGAAAAGGAAGTTCAGAATATCGAATAATAGGGTAACAAAGTACAGAAATTAAAGTTCCATTTGTTCCATAAGTTTCGAAAACAAATAGTGTAAACAATTTGTAACAATAAGTTAAAAATATAAATTAAATAACAATACAGGGTTGTATCATTTCAGTTGACAGATGAAGTTTTGTCACTGAATAAGAGTCAACTTCCGTGGTCACAACGGGTATGACTGCTAGGTCGCTGCTAGGAAAATCTGTAAAAAGAAAACAAAATTAAACATTCAATACATAAACGTAGATTACCAGGTCGCCTTGGGTGTTGCCACGGGAGGAAGACTAAATACCACCCATAGTATATATATTTAAATAAAAGTGAAGCCACTTATACTCCATAAGTGTCGGTTCTGGCTCGAAAGCCCTTCACACAAATTCGCAGATGCTTTCCCGGTACGTGGTGTATGAAGGCCTTCGTTCACGTACAAATCCCGGAGGAAAGAAAAAACACCTTCAAATAAGAGCGAGAAAAAATAAAAACGAGAATGCACCAGGTCAAAACTGGCAACAAAGTTAGACCTGTCATGGGCAGAACACATCCATACCCGCCAATAAATACAACAAAAAAAAACAAAGAATGCATTCGTCGCACTGCGCAGTTACAATACATATAAAATCAAGCCTGCCATTATATACCTATTCACCAATAGGCTGGTTCAGGCGAACAAATAAAGCCAAAATTTTAGGAACCGACCTTCAAGCATCATAATTTACCCATGCTTGGAAAAATAATAATCATATAATAATAACAATATACATCTCCCCTTCCAGGCAAAAATCAAAAAGAAAGAACCCTAGGCCTGGGAAAAATTCAATTAACTAATAATACAGAAAAAATCTGGTAAAAAAAAGAGAGCTTCATAATTGGGTTTATGAAGGTGACCAAGAAACGTTAAATTATCACTTGTAATTACACGAGTGCTTCGAAATTATCGATTTTTAATACGAACGTTGATTAGCAACCACGAGTGTCATTTTTTGACGTTTTAATTTCCCGACGTGCAACGGAGGGAAATTTTTCAAAAAATGACACGAGTGTTGCGTTTTAATCAACTTGAGTATTACAACAGATAATTTCAGAAGCACGAGCATGTAATTCGGTAAGATTATTTCATGATACAGTTGTTTATTTAAGCATCTACTTATTAACATAAAGATTAGTATTTGACATGAAAGTAAAAAATGGGACACATGTGACACTAGTTTTCAGCGTTGTCACGAAGATAAAAACAGTCGAAAAGGACAATAAAAAATTATCGAATTATCGCTGTAATCCAAAAAATAAAGCCTTGCGATTGGTCAAAAACGAAGTAGAATGAAATAATCGTTAAAATCACTATATAAATTCAATATGGTATATAAAACTTGTGTGTAGAAAGACAGAGCATTATTTAATAACGTGTGCGCGAACAATGTTTAGTTCGAAGAAATTCATAATTAAAAATACATTATATTCAAAAAGAGAAGAAATAATTTTAATGGAAAGTAGCCTTAAGTACTTTACTAACAGTAAATTACTGGAAATTCAAACGTTCTTAAAGGTATAAATAGATAAAGAAAGGTGTAAATGCAAAAACAACAACCATTGTTGTTAACCAGGGTTTCTGGTATGAAAGGAAGAGAAAAAGAAGGGGTTTTTAGGTCGACTATGCTTTTATGAGATGCACTCGGACTTATAAAAGTACAAATGCGTCTCAAAATTAATGTATTCCAGAGAAATGCAAAAAAAACTAAGACCCTAAGTGGGTAGGCAACAAAGATCACGTCCAAGAATAAGTGGAAACTGTTTGTGGTAAGGTCAAAAGATGCGAAAGAAACTAGTTGAAAAAAAATAATCCAATTTCCATAAACCGAAAATAAAAAATAAAAAAAAGATAGACAATCATGAACAACCAAAAGAAAGTTTAAAAATGATTCAAAGATTGTAATATGTAGGTTGGACCTGTTGGATCTATGTAGTCACCGGACTGTCAGATAACATCAAAAATAGGAAAGAAATTAACTATTTATTCATAACAAGGGAAATTCGAGTATAATGCGCCTAGTAAAACAATATTTAAGAAAATTAAAGTAGGAAAAATCAGGAGAAATATTCATTATAAAAAAAAAATTAAAAAATAATTGGGATAGTTGTTGAATTTAAATGCTAAATGCGAGTGAAATCACATCAAGGTTATGACGAAACGTTGAACAGATGCAAGTGGTGTTCTTCGAATGAAACGGTTCAAATAGAACTTCAGAATAATAGGCGTAGCCGGAAATAAAAATGTAACTAACTGTAATAATAAATATTGCCTCATGATAGGGGTTAATAGGAAAAAATACCACTTGAAAGTATATTAAGTTCGGAATTCATTTACGTTGACAAAGAACGCGTCAATTGACGATAAGATTTAATAAGAAAAACACGAAAGGCATTAAATAAAGAAAAATAAAAAGATATTTGGAACAATATTTTAATTAGCTTACAGTGGGAAACATTAATAAAAGAAAGAGATACGATGGTGAATATCATACTAGAAAAATTAAAATTAATTAAATAGTCAAGGAACTTTTATACTACTTGAGCTGACTATGCAGTTGAACGAAGGAATGCACTTTTAGATAAGGCGGGATCTGATATGAAATTCAATGGAAAACCTTCAATGTCATTGCGCGCAGCTGTACTGTGCAACCTGCATAATTACGACATTCTTTATTGAGAGAAGACATTTCTAGAATCATTTTCAGACATGAAATTGTAGTTGTAAACGGAACCACACAATTTTGGCATGGTATATGACAACCAGAAATGACCTTAAAAGGACTGCTTGTTTTTGGATCGCAGATAAAAATAAAGACCGGTGATGGTTTAAGAGACCTTGTAGGAAAAAGAAATATGTCTTGGAAGACTGATGTGGTTTATCTAAAAGCAGAGTCTTCACTAACTTGCAACGATACATAGGAACGGATTGTATTGCGCACGAAGGAAAACAAAATTAGTAAAATTAAGAAAATTGTCGAAAACATGACGTAGAAAAAATTAAATAGAATAGTGATTTTCACATTCCTTGTATAAACAAAGCCGGAAGTGACTTCAAAAAATAAAAGATTAATTAAGAATGAGGAGTCAGTCACTTAATCGGCTTAAAATGAAATACAAAATTAGTCGGCTGTTAGACGCGTATATAAAAAAAAAAGGAATTTATCAACAGGAAAAGGTGTATAGTCAATTAGGTAAGTTTAATTGTGGCGGGACGTCTCCGCCTTTGTTGAAAATTGATAAACGAAATAGACTGTGTCCAGCGGATTTTTGAAAATATTTGTACAAAGGTACACCAAAAAGTAATTAACAAAACGATAAGTAGCGGTTTTTCCCCCCTCTGGAAAGTAAGTTACAAAAATTAAAATAGATTTTACAAAAACAATTAAGCAAAAAGAAAGAAGAAAGATAAATGGTAATAAATGAAAAAGGAGTCAAACGGTTATTTGAACGGTAAGTTTTAGCGAATATCGGTATGATGAGGAGAGTCAAGGGCGGAGCACGCCGTATTATGATGCAACCGCCGCCTGCACAATGAATTTGGCAGAGAGGGAATGCGCTAATTAACTGTCGCGTCGCATCGCTTGCGTTAATTGGATATTGAACAAGAGGGAAGATACTCATAAAGATCGCAAGTGTACAACATATATAATTTAACATTAAAACTAAAAATATTTGACATAAAGAAAAGGGATCAATTAAACAGATTAAAATATTCATAATGGGCTATAAACTTAGATTAAAAATCTTGCGAAAAAAAAGAAAAACGGGTATTTAAGAGAGTAATATAGAAAAATGCTTTACCGAAATTGGATATTACAAAATTCATCGTAGAGTCAAAACTTTATTACGGAAAAAATTCCTAAAAATTTATAAGGTGTTCTGGAACTTGAATATTAGTATGATATTAGATTTGAAATGGCTCGAAAAAAGGGTTTGAAATAAAGAGAATCGTAGCTAACAAAGAATTAAAACGGGATTTCGTCTAACAGGGAAATGTTACTGCAACATGGGGGGGGGGTATATAAATAAAAAAAAGTCGTCATTAAAGGGAAAATCATAAACCATAATCAGTGATCAGGATATTGCATCATTAAGGGGTAATCAAAAGGGGACTCCAGTCCAGAGAAGTCAGCAAAAGAAAAGAAACAAAGGAGTGGTTACGCAAGGTGTTCAAAACAACTCGCAGAGGGTGGGGTCTCTCCATTATCGGGACGACGAGAATACGAAGGGGTAGAACGGTACAGCAACACGGTTAAAAAAAACTCGTAGGGGAAATAAAATGAAGCAAAAATAAGGGTGTCCTGGAAAAGAACACGCGCCTTCATCACAAGTGGAGTGGTTCGAAGTGGAATGGTTAACAAAAACTTGCAGGGAAAAAGAAAATGAAGTGAAAAGACAATGGGGTGGTGCGAAAGGTTTATCGGGAAAAGAAGCACGGCGACTCCATCACAATGTCACGTGGGGTTTGCGTGACTGGGGAACGTAGTCAGAGGTAGAAAGGAATCAAACACAAGTCGTAACAACAACTATATACTAAGACAATAAACAAAGAACAAAGGTTTACATGTTACATGTTGACAATAAACAGAGTACAAAAGGTTTACATGTTGACATATGGTGAGGACGTATATATGTCCTAAACTACTACAATACAGGGAAGGTGGGAACCAACCCTGTTCAGCACTAGGTCTACAAACTAAGCATGTAGGAGATAACCTCCTGGTAACTAAGCCGGGGAAGCCTGGACACAACTCCCCATATTTCTGCATAGAGTGGGCGATTTAGCGCAGCCCACTCAAGTTAGGCACTAAGCATTTATATAATAAAAAGAGTACTCACCAGCTTGCTTGTAGATGTAGTGTCGGAGTCATGGAAACTGACTGGTTTGAATAGCTCAATCAAGCTGGTTATATACTGCCGAATGAGGAAGTAATTCGTATCGTAGTTGGAATCCGTAGGCAGAAGTTCTCGGTAAGTTTGTGGGTTGATTGTATGCGCGATGTCTGTGCCTGGTACGACGCTGCAGGTGGACGGAAGTGTTGGTGAGTTCACTGGAAGGAATGCACATCTGCAGGCACATCGTGTGGGAAGCCTCGCCTCGACAGAGTAAATAGGCGTAGATATCGCATGCCAGTGGATGCGACGGTGGGCGAAGCGGGCGCGCTACTGAGAAGACCTTGCAGGTGGCATCGCAGCTGTTGAACTAGCGTGGCAACTGAATGTGGCCTTGCATGCTTTATGTAGTCCAAACGGAAGAGAAGTTTAGTTTTAAATAAAATATTTAAGTGTAAATATTTCCGTTTGTGACAGTAGTTTTGTTAATTTCGCACGAGCGTGAATGTATACGTACGAGGAGCCTGCCGAGTGCTGATATCACACGTGGGTGGGAAAGGCACTTACTAGCGAGTTATGTACACTATTTTTTCTACTATCCCCAAAAAACCGATAATTTCCTTCATGATTATCTCGGTTTTTAACTTAAATTACAACAAAGTGAAATTATTATACAGTAACAATCTTTTAAGTAATCTTTAAATTTTTTTATTTATAATATTTATAGTAATAGTTTAATTTCGCACGAGCGTGAATGTATACGTACGAGGAGCCTGCCGAGTGCGGATATCACACGTGGGTGCGAAAGACACTTCCTAGCGAGTTATGTACACTATTTTTCCTACGACCCCCAAAAAAACGATAATTTCCTTCATGATTATCTCGATTTTTAACTTAAATTACAACAAAGTGAAATTATTATGCAGTAACAATTTTCTAAGTAATTTTTTAATTTTTTTATTTATAATATTTATAGTAATTGTTGGTTAAGTCCGCACAAGTGTGAATGTACACGAAAGAGGCGCCAGCCGAATGCGATTATCACAAGTGGGTGCGAAAGACACTTTCTAGTGAGTTATGTACACTATTTTTTCTACGACCCCCAAAATAACCGATAATTTCGTTCATGATTATCTCGGTTCTTAACTTAAATTACAACAAAGTGAAATTATTATGCAGTAACAATTTTTTAAGTAATTTTTAAATTTTTTTATTTATAATATTTATAGTAGTTTTGTTAATTTCGCACGAGCGTGAATGTATACATACGAGGAGCCTGCCGAGTGCTGATATCACACGTGGGTGGGAAAGGCACTTCCTAGCGAGTTATGTACACTATTTTTTCTACGATCCCAAAAAAACGATAATTTCCTTCATGATTATCTCGGTTTTTAACTTAAATTACAACAAAGTGAAATTATTATGCAGTAACAATTTTTTAAGTAATTTTTTATTTTATAATATTTATAGTAATGGTTTAATAATTTCGCACGAGCGTGAATGTATACGTACAAGAAGCCTGCCGAGTGCGGATATCACACGTGGGTGCGAAAGACACTTTCTAGCGAGTTATGTACAGTATTTTTCCTACGACCCCCAAAAAACGATAATTTCCTTCATGATTATATCGGTTTTTAACTTAAACTACAACAAAGTGAAATTATTATGCAGTAACAATTTTTTAAGTAATTTTTAAATTTTTTATTTTATAATATTTATAGTAATGGTTTGATAATTTTGCACGAGCGTGAATGTAGACGTACGAGGAGCCTGCCGAGTGCGGATATCACACGTGGGTGCGAAAGATACTTTCTAGAGAGTTATATAAACTATTTTTCCTACGACCCTAAAAAAACGATAATTTCCTTCATGATTATCTCGGTTTTTAACTTAAATTACAACAAAGTGAAATTTTTACACAGTAACAATTTTTTAAGTAATTTTTAAATTTTTTTATTTATAATATTTATAGTAATGGGTTGTTAATTTCCCACGAGCGTGAATGAAGACCTACGAGGAGCCTGCCGGGTGCGGATATCACAAGTGGGTGCAAAAGACACCTTCTAGCGAGTTATGTACACTATGTGTTCTACGACCCCCAAAAAAAACATAATTTCCTTCATAATTATCTCGGTTTTTAACTTAAATTACATCAAAGTAAAATTATTATGCAGTAACAATTTTTTAAGTAATTTTTAATTTTTTTTATTTATAATATTCATAGTAATGGTTTGTTAATTTCGCACGAGCGTGAATGTAGACGTACGAGGAGCCTGCCGAGTGCGGATATCACACGTGGGTGCAAAAGACACTTTCTAGTGAGTTTCGCCGTTTTCGAGATATAAGCGGAAACCCAAAAATTGGGACCTTTCCTCCCCCCCTTCCCTCCGGCGCACCACCTAGACGTCAGGACTTTTGGTATGTTTATACCCTAAGCACCCTGAACAAGTTTCTGAAGGAATTGCTTAGGTACCTGCTCACGCACTCTACACCTCCTTCCTTGACTGGACTATTCATTGTTCTGTCCTTGAACTTTAATCAAAATGACTATTGAGAAATTAATAATGACAATGTAACTTCATAGCAAATTTATTATACTAAAGATTTGTACAAATAAATGACAAACTGACAAATCAGCCAAAATATATTGAAGGACAACTTAACTATAATGCTTCAACTAACATCACATAATAACATTTCAACAGGCATACACATTTCAACAGTCATACACATTTGGTCATACATACACACTGGTATTACATACATACTTGGAGGATCAACTAAAACTCCTCCAATTAGTAGAAATCTTCTAATTAACACTGCATTTATTAAATAAACACAAACTAATGCACTGCTTAATTAGAAAACATCAAAATAAGGAATATGGGACTTAAAGAACTGAACAGTTCTAGTTTTCAACCAGATGTTAAATGTAGTTCCTCACATTTGGTACTAAAGCATATCAACTTTTAAAATGTTTATGTACACTTAATTTTTTTCTTCTTTCTTCTCTTTTTCTTCTGGCGTTTGTTCAGATGTACTGCTGCTTCCACCTGCACTTTCTCTTTCTGCAGCCATCTGAAAAAAAAATTAAAAATAAATCAAAATATGCAGAAATTATGACAAATTATTGGATATACCTTTTTGTAAGCCATTTCGAAAAGTTTTAATGATGACTGTTGAAGTGTTGATGTAGTCTTACGAATTTCTTCTGGGTCAACATCATCCTTCTTTGCAAGTAATTCTCTTACTTTTGCGATTTCTTCTCTCAATTTGTCGCACTGTAAGATTTAAATTAGTTAACCTGTCAATTATATCTTTGTAAAGTAAAGAATACCTCATCTTTAGGTAACTGATCTTTGAATTCTTCCATTTTAGTTTCTGTGTCATGTACAATTCCTTCGGCCTGATTAATTGCTTCAACACGATCTTTCTTAACCTTATCAGCTTGAGCATACTGTTCTGCATTTCGTACCATATTTTCGATTTCATCTTTACTTAAACCACCAGAAGACTGAATTACAACTGAAATTATTTTAAAATTAAAACTTTTGCCTTATGTTAACTTCCAATTTGACAGAGCTTACTTTGTTGTTCCTTTCCAGTGCCCTTATCTCTAGCTGATACATGTACAATGCCGTTAGCGTCTATATCAAATGTGACTTCAATCTGTGGCACTCCTCGTGGAGCTGGTGGAATTCCTACTAAAGTAAACTGACCCAACATTTTGTTGTCAAGAGCCATTTCACGTTCACCTTGATGTACTTTAATTTCTACTTGAGTTTGTCCATCAGCTGCAGTGGAAAATACTTGACTCTTTTTTGTGGGGATAGTGGTATTACGTCCAATCAGTCTTGTAAACACTCCTCCTAAAGTTTCAATACCCAAAGACAAGGGGGTAACATCCAATAGAAGCACATCTGTTACATCACCAGCTAACACACCACCCTGGATAGCAGCTCCAACAGCTACTGCTTCGTCTGGATTTACAGAACGGCTTGGTTGTTTTCCGAAGATTTCTTGTACTGTGCTGTGTACTTTTGGCATTCGAGTCATACCACCAACAAGAATCACTTCTCCTATATCTGACTTTGCAACTTCAGCATCTTTAAGAGCTTTTTGACATGGCTGAATTGTCTTCTTGATTAATTCTCCTACGAGGCTTTCAAACTTTGAACGAGTCAGCTTAAGATTCATGTGTTTGGGACCTGATGCATCCATTGTTAAGTATGGGAGATTAATATCAGTTTGTAAAGATGAGGAAAGTTCTATTTTAGCTTTTTCTGCGGCTTCTTTTAAGCGTTGCATTCCCATAGGGTCCTTTGTTACATCCATGCCCTGATCCTTTTTAAATTCAGATACCAAATAATTTACCAATGTATTGTCAAAGTCTTCACCACCAAGGAATGTATCGCCATTAGTTGACTTTACTTCAAATACTCCCTTTTGAATTTCTAGAATTGAAATATCAAAAGTACCACCTCCCAAATCATAAACCGCAATTCTGAAATTTTATTCAAATAATGATCTGGAAATCTAAATATTTTAGAAATACGTACACTTTATCTTCAGTCTTGTCCATTCCATAAGCTAGAGCTGCTGCCGTAGGTTCATTAATAACTCGTAAAACGTTTAACCCAGAAATCTGACCAGCATCTTTTGTGGCTTGTCTTTGTGAATCATTGAAATATGCAGGGACAGTAATAACTGCATTTTTTATTTTTATATTAAGATAAGAATCGGCAGTCTCCTTCATTTTCATTAATACAAATGCACCAATTTGACTAGGTGAATACATTTTTCCATCTGAACCTTGTACCCATGCATCACCATTGGACGCCTTAACTATTTTGTAAGAAACTGTTTTCCTACAAAGAAAAGACAGTTATCAAGATTTATAATTCGATTTTTAAATCGTCTCGCTAGATTATCTAATGATAAAACGTACTTACATGTCTTTTTTAACTTCAGCATCTTCAAATTTTCTACCAATCAATCTTTTTGTAGCATAAAATGTATTTGCAGAATTTGTGACTGCTTGTCGTTTCGCAGGCATACCAACAAGTCTTTCTCCATCTTTGCTAAAAGCTACTGTTGATGGAGTCGTTCGTGATCCTTCAGAGTTTTCAATAACTTTGGCTTGTTTGCCTTCCATAACTGCAACACACGAATTTGTCGTTCCCAAGTCGATTCCGATGACAGCACCCTTAACACCTTCTGACCTAAAAATAAACTTTTCTATAAATGTAATTCATGTGGATGTTGTGCAAGAAAACTTACTTTTTGCGTATTTGATAATCATATTTAGGATTTAAGCAATAACTCTGTGCTGTAGTCTGAAAACAGAATAAATTACTTAAAACACGTTCTGAATATTCTAGAATGCAAGTCAGTGATGCAATTTTTTCAAGGACGTTACCGGCAGATATAACCACACTTCTCTTATGCTAATTTAATTTTTCTTGAAATTACAACCTTTAAACCTACCCTAATCTTAAATTGTACTATTTAAAGCTATCCTTACATGTTACGCAAACGCGTCACATGCTCTTTTGAAAGAAAATTAGCAGGATTCATGTATGAATGACAGAAAACTCACGTTTTTTAGAAGTTGTGAGAAATTCCTTTTTGATGTAATATTACACGCCAAATTGGTACAATCAACTGCTTTCCGACTTAAAACTCTGGCAGCGGTCAACATTTCTTTATATTAATTTTGTGCAACTTATGAAAACTTTGAACTTCACGTGGAAACGCAATTCGAAATGCCGTATGCCGTTTGCCAAGCAAATGAAACAATTGGAGAGTTACGACGACTGTCACTAGGAGCGTTTACGTCAATTCATTAAAAAAAGTCTCTAGCCAATCACAAGACACCTTGTAATTTGTAAATACAGGAGGGAAAGTTAAAAACTACCCTCGAAATCTTATGCTAAAAGTGTTTATTCTTTATTATTAAAGCTTTTTGCAAATATGTAGCATAAGATTGTAATCACATATTGATGGTTTTTAAATTTCTGCAACATTTTTAGTAATTGCGCAGTAAATACTATTATTAAATGCATAATATATTCTAGTAGAACGTAGTAAGACGTACGAAATTCGAGTCATTCGACATTGGTCGTCAGTGTTTTACGTCCCCACTTCCCTGAGAATCTGGAATCGGACTAAAATAAACATAATTTTAAAATTTAGTTCAAAGGTGTACGTAAGCTTATTATAGATTGTTAATAGTCGTATAAGCATAAAATCATTTACGTTGTTAACATTATTGATTGTGTGTGAAGTCGTTTCAGTCGAAAAAATAATAAACCATAACTTTTTTTTTTATTATAGTCAAGATTTGTCGATCATCAGTCAATAAAAAAATGGGAAATTCGGCTTCAATCTCACCATGGTTACAGACATACGAGTTAATAAAAGAAAGACATGATGCTGCTTATGAAGCCATAGATACTGCAATTACTTTGGAAGAACAAGAAAAACCACATGAGGTAATTAAGATATTTGAGGTTATTTGTTTGTTATTGTTTTGATAAGTAATCCTGTATGATGACAGTTGATGAAATAGTAGTAAAAGATTTCAAATACATTTTTTTCACTGCCTTTTAATCATTTTAGTATATGAAAAATTAGCTTGAATCCCTACCCAGCCCTTTCATTATTATAACGGGTGTCTTAAAACTAGGGTTGCCATGCCAACTGACCTTTTTTCAGAAGGACAGTCCTTTCTAAGAGTGTGTCCTTTGTCTTTTCTTGTTATAGAAAAGGACGGGCTTTATCCTTATTTAAAACAATCAACGAAAAAACTCAATATTTTATTTAAAATTATAAATTTTATTTTAATCACTGAAATTAAATTTCAAAACTCAAAAATTGTAAATTTCAAATCAACCTTCAACATCGTTCGTACAAAATGAATAAAATTTGCTATGAACTGTATTGTTGTTAATAGTTATTTGTTTAATTAGTACAAAAAATACATGTTTTTGGGACGAATAAGAAAGTTGCCGGACGAGGCTTTAACGGAATCTGGCAATCTTATGAGTCCCAAAAACGTATTTTTTGTATGAATTAAACATACTATTTTTTCTCTAACTGCTTTGAACTAGTAAACTCGATAAGAGGACTGTTTCGAACACACAACAGAACGTTAAACTACTTTTTATTTACTGCAACTTTTTAAGGAATTCTTGTTTCTGTGTAAAAGGGACAATTTTAATATAATGTAATTAAGAAATACTCACAATGTTTAATCTTCACTCTCATTCCCTGAAAATTTGAAGAGGTTTCAACAGGCGATGGACAAAGACATGCGTTAAAAGAAAAGAGGTTAGGGTTGATTTTTGTGACGTCACTGCGAGCAGCAAATACAAGAGTTTAATAGAAACATCGAATTTGTTTTTATGTCTTAAGAAGATAATTTAATATATTAATATTATCAAAAACCAGATAAATGACAATTATTTAATTGAAAATTTCTATTTATTTTACATTATTGGTATACAATAAAATGTTTTAGAAGCACCGCGAAAAGTATGACAGGCGTAACATCAGATTACTTTTTGTCCTAGTACAAAAAGTGATTACTTTTTGTCCTAGTACAAAAAGTGATTACTTTTTTTACAGTTGCTATGGTAACAAGTAATAGTTCCTAAATGGTCTCTTTTTATACAAAATAATTTGATATTATAGTGTCATATTCGTGCGGTTGAAGAAAAATGCTGTCAAAATGAGTAAAGCTATCATAATTTACTGGTAAATTTCATAGAAGCAGGGCCTGATCTAGTTATTTAGCCGCTTCGGGCAAAAATAATATTCGCTGCCCTTTACACTAACACCATATGTATAAGTCATGTGGCTGGTTTCACAAAGCTTGATTAAGTTCTGATTAGCTTAATCGTGATTAACTTTGAAAACCAGAAATTTCACTGGCTGAGATTTAAGAGACCTGAAATTTTATCCAATTATATTTCTAGATTTCAAATTTAATCATGATTAAGTTAACAAGAACTTAATCAAGCTTTGTGAAACCGGCCAATGGGCTTGCTATTCCAAAGATGGGATGTTATATATGTGGTATTGTTGGAATTGTATAATATTCACATGTTAGTCTTCTGGGGCTTCTGAACAAATATACAAAAGTTCATGAGAGTATGTATGTATGTTTGTAAGTATATAAACTGTTCAAAATTAACGCACCACTCAATGTTTCTGATATATTTTGTATAACTTTTTCTTCTGTTTAAAAATTGATCTTTTCTGAACATAACCTAGTAGCCTTATGTCACTACAAAATAATTTATCTACGACCACCATAGAAAGTTACATATTCCGCACAATCTAGTAACCGTGAAAACGACCAATTGCAAACAATCTCCAAACTCAACGGTAAAGTATGTGAGGAAGGAGTTCTCAATAATCCGTAGTTCTATTAAAACGCCATAGATGTCACCACTTGCAATATTTATAATATTATTAATTATTTGAAATATAAAATGTTATAAATTTTAGATAAAGGTTAATTTATTTTGTTTAATTAATATTTTACATTAAATTATATTTCGAATGGAAATCCATCTAGAAAAGAAACTAAGGTCAGACCCGGGGAATTGAACCCGGATCGCTTGGTTAGTAGCTACAGCGTAACCATTGAGCTACCAAGACGCCTTTTAATGATGTTTTTTCTCATTATATAAAGTTACAATGATTGTTATTCAATTAAAACGTAAAATTAATTAATGTTTTACATTATTATATAATTTTTAATGTAATTTTATTTATTATTATTGCTAAATTACAATAAAAACATTGAAAACATTTATAATTTGCTATATAATGCGAGAATATTTGACATTTTGCGCAGAGGTTGATAATTGAATTGTGATTTTTGTACATATAAATTATTTTTTGAAAACGAGTACATAATTATTTAGCTGTAAGTACTAAATAGTAGATTGACTGAAATTATACAAATTGTAAACGTATTATTACTATTGTCTTTACAAATTTAATGTTTACTTTTGTTGTTTTTAAAATTCTAGATGTATCATGAGTGAATCCGATGAAGGAAAATTGGGGTGTACACTCGTACACTTCCAAATATCGTGGAAGCGGCTCACATTACATCTCTTAATTTATTGCCAAATATTTCACGTAAAAAATATGAATGCGAGTATAAATTCTAGGTTAAAAAACTTTCTTAGCTGTTGGTGGTTTATTACTTTTTTTGTTGTCGTAGATAAAGTACTAGGATAATGTGCCCTCCGGGCCTAAGCACTTAAGTATGATAGAAATAGCATTTATCGATTTTTTTTAAAGTAGGTCAGTATTTACATGAAACATGACCTACATAAATCTCCAATCGATTCCCTATCGATAGAGCACATATTAGTACCAAATAGCACTCAATAGCACTAAATAGTACGATAGAATCAGCATTTATCGATTTTTTAAAACATAACCTAATTTAAAAATTTTTTTAAAACATAACCTAATTTAAAAAATTTTATCCTTCCGGTATCCGGTCGTGCATTATCCTCGGCAAATTACGCGTCGAATGAGCCCAAGCCCATCTCTCTAGCCCTTATAGAACGTGAGAATTGGGCTCGGACACACATACAAATCTTTAACTTTAGTAGTATTGGATAGTGTGTAACCCGTGCAAAAACACCAATTTCTCACTCGTGTGATTGCAGCATGAGACGTAGTCGAATCTTCACACTCGTGAGAAATTGGCACTTTTCTGCACTTGTAACACAATATACTATTTCAGTTCAATTGTTTCTTGATTATGTTACAAAATAAACAATTTTGAAAAAAATTAAAAATATAATATATTTTTATTTGAGTTAATTTTGAACATGAGTTTATGTATGTCTGTTAAAGAATTTCTCAGAAACTACTGAATGGATTGAAATATTTTTTATCAACATATGTATCTTTCAACTTCATCATCAACCTGTTTCGACTCTCTGCTGAGTATAGCCATGGGCCTCTTTTCCCTTGTGCCATTTTTCCCTGTCTCGGGCTAATCTTGCCTACGTATGACCCTTTAGCTTAGGGAACAATAAGCATTTTTCATCAAAATCGTTTCAGAAGTTAAAAATATTAGGACCAAACTGTTAAAATTATGAAGTCGGTTTATACGTACGAGTATTTAAGTTAATGTTCATACATTAAAAAACACACAAAATGATTTGTTTTTAAATTTAATGCAATATAGAATAGAATGCAGAATAGAACTTGTAGACTTGGCATATATTTCTCATAAATAGATAAAACAGTTTAATTTTATATCACTAAAATATTCATATAATATTATAAAACTTTTTACTTCCTAGATAAAATTTACTTTGAGAGTAAATTAATTTATTCTGTCAATAGGCATATGAAATTGACAGAACAAATGAATTTACTCTCAAAGTAAATTTTATCTAGGAAGTAAAAAGTTTTATAATACCGGCCCTTAGTAACTTTTTTCATGGCTACCGCTACACTATTTACAAATGTGACGGCAATTAGTCTCTAGCACAGAACATTTTTACCAGGAGTCTACAAAAAACGTAATGAAAAATAATACAATTTTTGCTAATATATGATATTTTAGGGATTCCCCTAAAATGTCGCGTTGTAGGAATGTAGGAATGTAGGATAAAAGGGTATTTCCCCAGAAATATTATAGTATTTCTATACAAACTACTGGAAATAATTACTTATCTCAACGTTTGTGGGGAGGAATTCTCGTCAAACATAAACAGAACGAAAAGGGTTGCCAGTTCAGAAATGTAAAATCGGTAAAAAAATTCGGGAGAATTTCTTTGTATTCTCAATTTAAATCATTACATATCGAAAGAGTTGGTTCCTTCTTCCCTATTTAGGTATTTCTTCTTCTTTTTTTCGACTTGGTTTGCTTAAGTGCTGTCTTATAATTTTCTTAGGAGACAGCATTAAGAAAATTATAAGACAAAATAGCATTTTAAAATATGTTGGTCCGTCTAAGGATTTACAGCCGCTAAAGTAGCATTTTTTTAAAGAAAAACCTTAAAAATACTTTTTTGTCGGGCTGCTAAGCATGGTAATTTTTATAAGATTTTTCTTTCCTAGAGAGAAAATTGAGGACTCCGTGCAACCGCCCGGCGCCCTCAATTATGCCGCCCCTCACTTTTGCCGCTCTGGGCATTTGCCCGGTTTCCACCCCCTTAGATCGGGCCCTGCATAGAAGCATATTTAATAAACTTCAACTAACACATACTAACTCTCGACACCAGTATGGTATAAGAGAAAAAAGAATAAGAAGAAGAAGAACTAACACATAACCTTACAACTAATCTACGGCTTATTAATTATTACTTGAGCGTCGTTAATTTATTAATGGTCAAGCCGCAGTTGAAGTTTTATGAAACTGATTGATCATTAAGTCATCTGCTGGGAGGGCAGCGGTAAGGAGAACCTCTAAAACTAGTCCCTCACCACATATTATTTTTGGAAAAGGATAAATTCAGAGAAACTGAGATTTTTCAGGCAGTTGCACCAGAATAAACATGCATAAATGATTAATATTAATTGTTGATTAATCAATATTAATCAATTAATAAGTGAACATACTGTAATTCGTAATTGTAAAAAATCATTAAAAAGTATTTAATATTAAAAAAGAATAAATGACATTCATTAAAGAAGCAAAAGACATTAACAGACATTATGGTCGACTGGAAGGCATGCTGGACTTACTATTACAAAAACCCGAGTTCTGTTCCCAGTTCTGAAAATTATTTAATAAAATTTTATAAACAATTTGTTTATGATTATAATATTTATAAAAAGGAATAACTTACAATTAAATACTAAATTGCTATGCATTTAGTTTTATTTTTATAGTTTAAACGACTATAAAATTAAAAAATAATTTTATATAATTTTTATAAATAATATAATTCTAAAAAAATGTTTATTATAAAATATAACAAAGGGATAATAATGGGAATTCGCGCAATTGATTTATAAGACAAAGTTAGTTGCAGCCATATACACGTGTTTTGCACTTATTAGTGCTCATCAGGATGGCATAGCAGATAGAAGAAATAAAATTTAAGCAACAAACTAGAAACAATGTATAACACAAGGTTTCACAGATAGTAGCCAACCACACATTTGTAGTTTTGGCTCGAAGATATTGAGTTTTCAATACAACAACAAACGTCACTACGGAGGTAGCTATAGCCACTACCGTGAGACAACCTAATCCCAAAACATATCAATATGAACAGAAAGATTAATGCGCGTATATAAACATATAATTAAGGGATAATAATGGGAATTCGCGCAATAGATTTATAAGACAAAGTTAGTTGCAGCCGTATACACGTGTTTCGCACTTATTAGTACTAATAAGTGCGAAACACGTGTATACGGCTGCAACTAACTTTGTCTTATAAATCTATTGCGCGAATTCCCATTATTATCCCTTTGTTATATGTTTATATACGCGCATTAATCTTTCTATTCATATTATAAAATATATACTTTATTTTAAAAATACCCGAACCAGTAATAGACCCAGAGTTTTATAGTTGTATTCCAGTCGGCCATGCTGTCTGTTCATGTCTTTTTCTTGTTTAATGAATGTCATTTATCATCCTTTTGCGTTTGTTTCTTTATCATATTGTTTATTTTATAAATAAACATTTTTTTGTATAAATATAATAATTATAAAAAAGAATAATTACATTAAAGTATATCTTAGTTTTTTAGTAGTTGTTTAAACTATGTATATTTATGTTAAATAAAACTAAATGATTATATGCATACCATATTAGTATTTAATTGTAAGTTATTTCCTTTTTTAAACATTATAATTATCAAAATTGTTTATTTATATTAAATAAAAATTAAAAAAAAATAAATTAAAAAAAGTTACCCGAACCGGGATAGAAGGGGTTTTGAAATCGTAAATCCAGAGCGTCTTCCAGTCGGCCATGCTACCTCTTTATCTCTTTTGCTTATTTAATGAATGTCATTTATTGATTGCCCTTTTTTGTTTATCTGTATATAGTATAATCTAGTAAACCAGCCAATGTCATTAATGACCAGCCAATATCAAAAATTACATAGAAGCATATTTACTAAATATATAATAAACTTCAACTAACACATAACCTGACAACTAATCTACGGCTTATTAATTATTACTTGAGCGGTGTTAATTTATTAATGGTCAAGCCGCAGTTGAGGTTTTATGAAACTGATTGATTATTAAGCCCTCTGCTGTGGGGCAGCGGTAAGGAGAACCTCTCAAACTAGTCCCTCAGCACACATTATTTTTGGAGAGGGATAAATTCAGAGAAACTGAGATTTTTCAGGCAGTGGCACCAGAAAAAACATGCGTAAATGATTAATATTATTGTTGATTAATTAATATTAATCAATTAATAAGTGAACATACTGTAATTAGTAATTACTATTACAAAAACCCGAGATCTGTTCCCAGTTCTGAAAATTTTATTAATAAAATTTTATAAACAATTTGTTTATGATTATAATATTTATAAAAAGGATTAACTTACAATTAAATACTAAATTGCTATGCATTTAGTTTTATTTTTATAGTTTAAACTCGAGTTCCTAAATGAAAACTTCAACTGTGTTATTTTAGAGTTAGGACACGGATGTCAAAATCTATCTCTTTCTAGGCCAAAACTAAGCTGTTTGAAACAGAGATACTTTTTTTTCTCTCTTTTTACTTTAATGACAACATTCAGCAACTGTCAGGTATAAATTTTAGGTTATACTGTCATGTTTATTTTTATGCATGTAAAATTTTTTAATGTGCACATTATCATTTATTTATTGTTTGTAGATAATTTTTAAAACTACTATAATATATACATCAATTTTACGACAGTTTTTAATAAAGTATTAATTGTACCAAACAGATTTATATAAATGTCATACTGACAGTTTAATTTATTAAACCAATTTTCATGATTGTCAAGCTTCTGACAAATATCTTCAAAATATGAAATGTCACTAGGAAAATTTGACAAGCGTGACTTAGCTCTAAATAACACACAGCTCAGTTCTTATTTAGGAACCCTAGTTTAAACGACTATAAAATTAAAAGATAATTTTATATACTTTTTATAAATAATATAATTCTAAAAAAAAATGTTTATTATAAAATATATACTTTATTTAAAAAAATACCCGAACCGGTAATAGACCCAGGGTTTTATAGTTGTATTCCAGTCGGCCATGCTGTCTGTTCATGTCTTTTTCTTGTTTAATGAATGTCATTTATCATCCTTTTGCGTTTGTTTCTTTATCATATTGTTTATTTCAACAAGCTTATAGCTTCTGGGGCCTGGTTTCCAGGCTATGGGTTGTAGCAATTATTATTTTATAAATAAACATTTTTTTGTATAAATATAATATTTATAAAAAGTTATTTCCTTTTTTAAACATTATAATTATAAAAATTATATGTTTATATTAAATATTTTATTAAAAAAAGTTACCCGAACCGGGATAGAAGGGGTTTAGAAATCATAAATCCAGTGCGTCTTCCAGTCGGCCATGCTATCTGTTTATCTCTTTTGCTTATTTAATGAATGTCATTTATTGCCCTTTTTTGTTTGTTTTTTTTCTATTATTAATTACTTTTTAATGATTTCTTTACAATTACTAATGACAGTACGTTCATTTATTAATTGATTACATTGCTTAGTAAGTATATTTACAATGACACCACAAAGTAAGTTGCCTGGAAAATTTGCTAATTCAGATTTTCGAAAATCTGTAATGCCGAGTATTGGCTTTTAAATTATTTTGATAATATTATTTACAACAATCACTAACAAAACTCTATGTACCAAAATTCTATAAATAACAATAATTCGGAAAAACTTTGGTTTCTATAACTATCCCTTGAATTTATACTAGAGGTAAACTCGTGCATATGTGGAGAGAACCTCTTCACGAGCATTCAAGAGAGCCCTTAACGACAATGGCTGGTTAACTACATTGACTATCATTTTCATTTAAACAGCACTGGAAAATCTTCATTATTGTAAATGAATATAATAAATAACTTTTTGGGAAATTCTTGACTGTCTTTACTTCCTACTTTCAAAAGTTGGCAACCCTACTTAAAACATGAGTTACCTATCCCAGTCACCTATGAAAATAAAAGTAATATTCTTTGATTTATTAATCATAATGTCTTGGTGATTAATTATTTAATTTGTGACAACTACCAGCTGCAGCTATCAAATATAAAGACTATAGGCGCTGTATCAATGATGCAGGGCGCACCAGCTAAGGGGCCTACCAGCCATCCACACATAAAATACCCAGTTTCAAAATCTCATGGATTAGAGCTTTTTTCTCGAAAATTGGTATTAATGGTTTTCTACCGTAAATTTTCGAAAGGACACCAGTGAAAGGTCTACCTCTTACGGACGTGCACAGGCTCAATATGGCCTATTTTCCTTAATGACTTTCTGGTACACGACTCAAAATCCATTTTTGGTATCAATATATGTATTCAAATCTTGTTTATTCCTTACATACATGTTTTTGTATAAAATTATCTACTGAGATAAGAATCTTTTTTGAAGTACCTCTATGACAGATTTTTGTTAATGCTGTTAGATATTTTTTACAATATGTGATTTTTTCACTTAAGGGAGTTGTGGCTGTAGAAAAATATGATGAAAATATAAAAAAATTATTGCAGTTGATAGATTTTAATCTACAAAGTTATTTCCTAGAAAATCTTTAATGTTTAGGAAGTTTGTTTATGCATAAATTGCATTTAAAAATAACACACGATCTTATGCAAAATGGCAAGTTGTTGATACCTTTATTATAATAACTTCATAAAAAAAGATGAAAAAAACTTAACACCAAAATATTTCATGTAAAACCGTTGCAAGATTGTGCCGTTAAAGTTTCAAATTTGTTAGGAGGATAGTTTTGCCAAAAAATAAATTAATACGAAGAATTTGTCGATTGAGCGCTTGATATAGCTCACTTGGTAACAATGTCGCATTGCGAAAAACTACCGGGAAACTTAAATGCTTTATATAGCTCCATATAGAACCAGTGCCGTTGGTAATTTACATCTCGAAAATAAAATCAGTTGTATTAAATAAAAAGATACATAATTCGGGAATTTCTTACTGCTACGTTTTAAATGAATCTGAATAAATGGTGTTTTATATACATATATTTGCAAAGATAACCTCAAAACATCAGTCAACGTCATTTAGTGCATTAATTTGATTTTATCAGAACAACAAACGAAATACTGGTGCCAACTGAAGCCAACGTTGTCACTTTTTCACTACTCTAGAAGCGTATAATTTATTTATATTCTAGAGAGATTTCTTTAATTTTTAGTGTTTACATAGTAATGTTATTTTATATTTACTAATAAAAAAGTAAACTTGAATGAAATTTCTGGTTAGAACAATTGTTTCTTTCGTCAGTTTTTCACGTTCTTAAGCTTGGACTAGACAGTCAAAAGTTAATTTCTGACTTTAAAAAAACTAATAATTAATTAAAAACATATATAAATAATAACTAATTGCTTTCACATGCATTTTAATAAAACTAGTATCGTTTGAGCCATTATTTGAAGCAAGACTATGTAATTATTTCTATTTGTCAAAATAGCACAGTTCCATAATTTTTGGCTCAGACTATCCCACCACAACTTCCTTAAACCACATTTTCTTGTAAATTGTCTCCTTTATCATTTCATATCTCTTTACCTTTCTATCCTTTTCTCGATGTATAATCCGATAGGTTCCTCACTCTCAGCAATAGGTGTACAATTTCTCGAGAATAAATTGCTATGAGTCGGAAATAATGAGCAATACTCGACAATATGGGAAATATCGGAAATAAACAGAAATAAACGGGAATACAAATGAATAAGCAGTAATGAATAGAGAATATGCGGCAATAAATGTGGAATATGCGGCAATGCTGAGAAATAAACTCGGCAATAGGTATAACATGCTCCACGCTTCTCAATTTCCATTACGCATTTTATCTCAAACACGTTTAAAAATATAGGTGGTCTTCTGAAGAAGCTGGTGTATGTTATAATGTGTGTAGAAAAAAGTAACAGCAAGTAATTATTTTTATTTTGAACATTGGAAATTTTTCTCTGTTTCTAAGAATCGTGATTTGACACTTACCCCGTCAATATATGTGACAGTTAAAAGACTAATTGATTGAAGGATTTCTTTGTACTATACAGTGTGTAAATAAAGTAATGAATAAAATTCATATTTTTTGTATTATCACTGTTTGGAAGAAAAACTCAATTTTTCTTTTTTTTTAGCGTTTACTGTCTCCAGACTTACTTCGTGGAACTCCATAATCATTGTATTTATATTCTATTTTTTTTTTCTTCGGATTTTATGGACATCAATTTTAATTTTTTTTAGTTTACTACAGTGGGGCCTATTAATTATAATTAATCTTTTATTATTATTTTCGTGAAAGTTATCACATTTGGTCCTCCAAATTCCAAAAAATACTTATTTTAAATACCGCATATGGAGTATTGCTGAACTCAGAAAAAAACTTTTCATTTCTTAGCAAAAAGGGGTTCTATTTAAAAAAAAAGTCGATGGCGTCATAGGTCCCACAATAGTGTAAACTAAGAAATTAATATTGATACGTCCATAGAATCTGCAGGAAAAAAATAAAATTGACTTGTCCGAGATTTTCTTCCAAACAGTGATAATACAAAAAAATATGAATTTTATTTCTTACTTTATTTACACACTATATAAAGTTCGTTGTGTGATTACAGTCATTTGGATTTTCATGAATGATTATTTAAATAAAGGCAACCAAACATAAGCAGTTGAAAATGCTAAGCCTAGCATTGCCCAGCACTCTCCTCCCCAGCTTGCCCTGCTCTCTTCCAACATATGTCCCTCCCTACCGGTTTATTCCCCTCTCAGACTAACCTACCCATTCTCATCATTAAATTCTCCATTGAATTCATATATCATATGCTTAATATACCAACTTTCTAAACTTTATCCGTTAGTTTGCCCGTGTTTCATCAAATATTCAAAGCTGAAATTAAAATTAAAAAATTCGGAAAAAACGGATAGACAGAGAAAGACACATATAGCTAATTTCATGCGAATGCTCCACAGCAAATACTATGACATTTGGCTAAGAATTGTTTGTGAATTCAGGGTAGGAAGAACGAAAAAATTCGATTCTCCCTCAAAAGAATAATTCTTAAAAGAATTTAATGTTTCATTCGTACCCGAATTCTATTATTTAATTCACTGGATAAATAAATTTTCATTTCAAATCATATTTATTGTGAATTAAAAAATATCTATCGTTCGCGAATTTATCGCGTATGAATTACAAATAAAATATGCATATAAAATATAACAACGCAGGTTTATATAATATATAAAGATGCAGTTTATTTTAATAGACAGCTAATTACATACTGCATCTAAAGAGATGTCTTGTAAAATTAAAACTTTTTTTTTAAACAATTGGTCTCGAGCTTATAAAAATGCATCGATTACAAATAACGCTTTTAAAAATATTAATAATTAAAAACTCGCAAAACTAAAAACACCTAATCTACAGCATAAAACCTTTAACGTGGAATTGCGTAGTTCGACTAAGTATAACTCTCAAACGAAGCATAACACAAATAAGTCTCAAGTTTTAAATAGGTATGAAGTATTTTAAATTAGAAGTATTTTAAATTTGTGGTTTTAAAAATCTAGAGACTAAAGAAAATATAATGTCGAAGCTTATAAAAAACAATTAGCAAATTATGGCGGTATGCAAGGGTTTGTCTATACATAAGAACAATACGAATATTAAACATTCAATGATGGAAGGCTAGGGCTAGACTGTAAGGGCTGCAGTCGATTGAAAACACAAGGCTGTTTTTTGTGAGTTCTACTGGGCCGATTTACGTGGTTCTTTTTTTATATTATATAAGCTTTCGCTGTATAGATTAGTATATTTTATATTTTTAAATCTAAAAAGGAATTGGGCTTAATAGACAAACTATTTCCATCACTAACATCTAGGGGTCGAAGTCGTCGATATGAACTGTAGCTATTTCTAGCAGTTGTAATTTTATATTTCAGTGGTTTTAATACTCAGAAAATATAAAATTCTTAAAACAGTAAACAAAAATAAATTCAAAATAGTTATTATTTCTGTATTAATGGTCTGACTTTTTATCACGAATGTGGATATAATTTAACATTTTACTAAGATTACCACATAAATGATAATCTAATAAGGATATTTATTTTCTGAAATTATGATGTTATAGAAAATTTAAAACAACAATATTTAATTTTTAGGTTAGTTCACTTTACGTAAATAACTATAAAAACTACAATAAATGTATCTGTAAAATAATATTTGCAACAAATTAAGTTTATGTTATAAACACACTACTTATGTATTAATAATTTTTGTAATTAAATAATTTTTGTTGGGAATAACAGTTTCAACTTGCATAAAAACGTACAATAACGGATTATTTGACTGCTGTTTTCAAACACATATTTTTTGTCATGTTCTTGAAATACTAATAAATGTGTTCAAGAAATTTGTTAAGCAAGATCAATTCTAGATTTTATTTTCATCATTTCTGTATTTAAATGTGAAAAGAAATGCTAGAAATAGGTAGCGCATGTTGGCGGCTGCAGCCTGTGCAGTCTAGCCTTCCATCATCCATATTTGAGTGTTTAATATTCGAATCGTTCTGATGTAGAGACAAACGAGTTCTACAATACGCCTTTTTTATTATATTTTCGTTAGTCTTTAGATTTTTGTTGTGCTTCGTTTGAGAGTTCTACTGGGCCGATCTATGCAATTCCAAGTTAAAGGTTTTATTATGTAGATTTGCCAGGTATTTTTAGTTTTGCAAGTTTTTAATCATTTATATTTTTAAAAGCGTTATTTTTAATCGATGTATTTCTATACGCTCGAGACCGATTGTTCACTTACAGTGAAATCGAACAAATCCCTTGAAGTAATTTCACTTGCATCAGAATCAGAATTTTTTGAATCAGAAAAATCAGACTTAGAGGAAGGAAACATGCAAGAAACAAAATGGAAGATAAAACTGGAATTAAAAAAAATATGTGATATTTTACGACACCTAACCCACACTAACACTTTCATTTTTGTTTAATGCTTAAGCCAGAGCACATGATATTATGAAATCGGGCATTTACGGTTTCAATTGTTCTTTTTGTAGTTCGGTATATTATTACGCCCAAATTACAAAAAAGGTTTATAAAGGCTAGCTCGAATAGTTTAGCATGAGGTTATCAACAGGGCGGTAAATTCTTGGTGATGGGGTTCATCCACTTCAAGAGACTTCAGGCTCTGGCTGCAATTAGAGTTGTGCTCATTCGATTAAGCATTCAAAGTTGCTTCAAAAATAAATAAATAAATCGCTGAATGCTATATATATATATACATTTATTATCGTGTCTCAGTATTCTTGTATAATACTCAACAAGATATAAAAATTACATTATGATTATTAGGTTCAGATTAAGTAGTTCAATACACCGAGTTCGTACCATGTGTGATCACATACGTTTACATACATTTATAATGCTTAGTATTAACGTCTGATATGATATGATATGATATGATATAATAATGATAAAAGATAGACACGAAATAAAATGTTTAACCCCTTGTATTGCTTTACATACATGCATAAAAACAAGTAAATAATTGACTCCTGATAGCTATACCACCCAAATTAATTAATACATATTATTCATTAACTAATCAAATCAACTTCAGTGCCAATAATAACAGTAATTAAAATATCATACATACATGTAGAAGTATGAAAAAAAATCAACAAAACCTGATTGCTGCTTTGCCTAGAAATGCTCCATAAGGCTGTACTCAAAAAAATCAACAATTATTCCAACTTGCTCTCTTTTGAGTGGCGATGGCGGACTCTCTGCCCAAAAGATACCACTCCAACAAGAATAATAATATATAAAAAATAAATAAACAAATAAATAAACCCTAAAACCAAAAGGATGAAATTAATATCAGGAAAATCCTTACAGAAAATCCACTTACCTCTAACGAGGGTTTTCTTTACGAAAAGGTTTTTTTTTTAAGTATCCCCTTTCAACGAAGTTGGTGAATTTAGATGTATTTCTAAAATGGTTGATAAGGAATTAGGATTAAACAATTAAACAGAATGCACTTACACTCACCGAGAAGATACGTTTAAGCCACATGCATTTAAATCCTCCAACGAGAGAAGAAAATACCCAACTTTTCCGAAAAATAATTTCTCCGACAGAAGACTGTTAACCGGATATTTTCTATCGACTTCACCATATAAAATCCATCAATACGATACGGGAGCAAAACCCAGAAAAATATGGCGGTCGTACATGGGATGTCACGTACCAAGCGAAGGAAGTCTCTTAAAGAAAGTACTTCGCGCAAAATGCAAATTGAGCCGATATATGAGAAATCTTCAATACCGACACCTCTATCAAAACAAATAATGCAGAGTGTAAACACAACGTAGATTTTGGTAAAAATCCCAAAAAGAATTACTTTCTTATAAATTAATAGATCTTAGTTGATGAAACAACTTCCTCTAGGTAAGTAGCTATCAAACTATTAAGTCACATACTAATCATATATGATAAGTTCCAGTTGCTCTTTATCGCTTGTTTACTTTTAGAATAAGTATAAAAGATAGAAATATTTTGATATTTCAACCAAGAATAAAATTGTATGGAAACGGGTCCCTTCAGACAAAATACTAATTAAGGTAAGTACGAAATAATTCCTAAATAAGATCATTCCCCTTAACTTTATTTCAGGTCAGAATCTTTGGCTAAAGGAGCAAGCTATCCAGATGCGGAAAAGCAATGTATCTAAAGATTTAATTAGACTGTATTTTATATCTTTTCAATAAATACTTAACCATTATCATGTATTTATAATAAAATTATTAAAGTGAAAATTTGAACTGTTACAATATATTGGGCAAACACTTCGAAATTTTGACACAAGATATAAAGAACACGTACGTTGTTACGAAAATAAACATCTTGAAAAATCTAATTATGCCAAACACCTTTTAGAACAAAATCACACAATGACTCCTCAAAATGAATTTTTGTAATAACAAACGCAAATTAGACATTTTAGAAGCTTTTGAGATATACAAACACAAACTTTTTATTATAATCTTTATTTATTTAACTTGATTAACTTTGCTATAGACCACTAACGGTAAGCTGATGGCTACGGCATACCATCACGAAACTAATACTTGTCCAAATTGCCGTGAGGTGTAATTTTGTACAGCCGACACCGTACCAGTGCCGAATAGCTGCTGTAAACACGATACGATGACCTCAATAAACAAGCATCTTTTGAATAATCCGTTAAAGAGTCTGGGTTTATTACATTCTACTCTCTATTAATATGCTCTATCAGGTGCTGTATTGGGTGCCAGAGTTGGTATCACAATGTTCCATGTCAAGCTCTGTTTTATATGATAATTACACTGCAATTATCCCCCCCTCGTCCCTATTTATGTATACCACATTATTTATGATCTAGTTACGTAATGAAAGTTTGTTTATGTGTCAATTACCTTTGATAATGAGTGATTAACTGCTGAAACATTTGTTAGGTAATGATTTAATAAACTGAAATTATTTTATTTAATGATTATGGAGTTTTACGAAGTCAGGTTTGAAACAATAAAGGGAATTTTTAATTTATCTGTAAATGACAGTATTAATAGTTATCTTCAACACTCATTTGAATGGTCTTTTGATTAAAACAATTTTATTTTTTACAATTTCATATTAATGAAAAAAGTCTAATAATTCTGTTACAGTTGAAACAATTGTCAGATATTTATTTAATAAACTGTGAAACTTTGGAGATATTTGTTTTTTTATATTGAAATTAAAAACGAAATTTTTAATGTATGTATTTTCTATTTATAGGCAATTGAAAAATATAAAGAAGGAATTCTATTAATAGATAAAGCATTAGATACTCCTGTATCAGCTCCAGAAAATAGAGATATCACTTGGGAAAGAGCTTGTGTAATGATACAAAAAATGAAAAAAACTAGAGCTGAAGTATTGACTAGAATTAATTGTATTACATCATCTCCAAACTTTGTTCCAAGAGAACCTCCTCCAACATATGAAGAAGCCATGTCTAGATCTAGTTCTGTTTCTAGTGATATTCCTAGAACATATACTGATTTAGCTCATGCACTTAATGATCTGCAAATTGAATCAACAGATACTCCTGCTGAAATTATTTATACACATGATAATGTAAGACTGTACTTTATATCTCCTGATGGAAGTGTTTCAGAAACTTCAGAGCCACAAACATTAAATATCGCAGTTATACTTGGTATTTAATTTTTGAAATTATTAATTTCGCATTTTGTATAACTATTGGTATATTTTAAGCTTCTGATACATCACCCCAAACTATATTTTTGCAAATTGGTAATTGGATTTATCCTTTGGTCCCTGGAGTATCACCTTGTTATAGAACTGATTATGGCGCTTTTATACTTCCTGATGTCCATTCAGATGTTCTGGGTAAGTACAGGACACGCTGCTATATACCAGTGGCGTGCGGTGAGAATTTAGGCTAGGGAAGCAACCACGATTTTAATTTTAATATAACTAGGTACAGGCGCGGATTCACGGGGGGAAATGGGGGAAATCCCCCATCAAATTTAGAAATAAGTACTGTAATGATCTTCATTCATAAAATAACCACAATCAGTCATTACATGCATATTTCATCAAGAAGGCATTGAATGCTAAGGATATTGCCATGACAACCAGAATAAATAAGAAGTAATAAAATATCTCATCAATCTACACATATTTTATTAACTCCAGCTAAATATATAAATCTATATAATATAACTACTGGTAAACCCCACAGACCGTTATAGTACGAGGGCAGTCAGAAAAGTGAGGTAACTAACCTAAAGGAAGACTGTTTTTTCGAGTTTTTTAATTTTACTTTTCGACATAGTCTCCTTTGAGGTCTATATACTTGTTCCAATGATATTCAAGTTGCTTAATTCCATCACTATAATACGACGAATTAAATGCAGTAAAATAATCTTTTTTCTGCAACCACTTCTTCATTCGATGAAAATCTGTTACCATCAAGCAAATTTTTCAGGTTTGGAAACAAAAGAAAGTCGGACGGAGCTAAATCTGGACTGTAAGGTGCATGAGGAAAAATTTCGAATCGTAATTCAACTAATTTTGCCATTGCAATTGTTTTGCCTTTTTGGAGATAATCTATAAAGATAACACCACGAGCATCCCAAAGCACAGTGGCCATAACTGTTAGCTGATGCAACCACTTTTGCTTTCTTCGGTGCACTGCAACCGGGGTGTGTTTCGGGTGTGTAGTGATGTGTCCAAGTTTCGTCAATAGTAATAAATCGATGCAGAGATTCAATGCGATTACGGTTAAAAAAGGCTCAGACAGTACTCAGAAGTGGTTACACGAATTCGTTTCTGGTCCTCAATTAGCAAAGCCATCTTGCTGACAGTTTTCTCATATGCAAGTGTTCATGTAAGATATGACCAACACGTTTTTTTGATATGCCAATAGTGTCGGCTATCACATGTACCTTCAATCGGCGATCATTTAAAACGAGATCATGAACTTTGGTGATCATTTCGTCAGTTGTAGCCTCTTTTGGACGTCCTGATCTTAATTCATCTTCGGTGCTTCTACGACCACATTTAAATTCATTCACCCAAAAATAAACTGTCTTAAATGATGGTGCAGATTTGCCATGAACACGATCTAACTCCTCTTTGATCTCTTTTGGTTTTTTCCCGTCAATATGAAAATGTTTAATAACAGCACGAAATTCTTTTTTATCCATATTCACAAAACAACAGATCTCATTTATTGTTTATAACTGTAAAATTCAAACGACGCAATATATTCGGCTACAACTTTTACAGCTGTCTTATAAAAGGTTATAAATTTGATAAATGTCACTCATGTGTTCATTGTGGTGCCATTTCTGTATTACTTACCTTACTATTCAGACCGCCCTCGTATACATAGAATAGAAACAAATAATGTTTGTTTAATTATTATTTATTAAAACAATTATTTTTCCAAAAATTCCCCCCCTCAAAATAATTCTCTGGATTCGCCCCTGCTAGGTACAATAAAAAAAACAGTGTTATAATTATTAAGCTCAAAAGATTTTCAAAGAAGAACTTTTACACTTTATACTTATGGAATTTGTTAACTATTATTCTTTATTTTAAAAAACTACTACTAAATATGTATTTACAATGCAACTCGATTTTCTGCTCTTTTTAGCAAAATATCGGTGCAGGTTTTAAGCTTTGTTGTTAAATTTGAAAGTTCTGGTTTTGATCTGCCTTGCTCAATAATTTGTAATCTCTCTCCAAAACTGTATGCAGAAAATTCTTTATTAATAATTTACAAACTGAACAAAAAAATTGTATGTAATCGATGTATTGGAAGTACTTGAACCTTCCACTGAAGCAGCTGGATTTGCAGTCATGACGATAATGCGATTTTAAATTTGCATATTGAGCATTAAGTTGATCAAATATTACAAATTTAAATAAATGATAACCACAATTTTATAAAAATATTTTTGTTAGCAGCCCAGTGTACTTGCCTATATGGCTCCGTTGCCTCGTCTCACACGCACATATCCACTCTGCGGCTCGGTGTGTCTGATGCCTCGACACCGAAAGGTATATGAGGTTAAAGATTATGTATGTATGTATGTATTTTTGTTAGCATTGGTTTTTATTTTTAATAAATTCTCAAGGGAAGCATTGCTTCCATGGACCGCACGCCACTGCTATATACAGAGAGTAAACTCTGAATTTCTTTAAAATTAAACTAAAGATTTTATGGGAAATCTTATGAATCATCTTGTACTAAGTGCACAATTCATATACAGTGGAACCCCAGTTATCGAAATTTTGCGCTATTGTTTAGACACAAAATGTGAATATAAAATTTAAATAAAGATGTCCGTTTATTTTCACAGCATTTAATCACTTAAAACATATAGTAGTTTCAAATATCATTCATTTTTCACTATCAATATTGTATATAATTTTTACATGTAAATCGAATTTGCTCGCTTTATTTCGGATGATTGGTATTCAACTGTAAATTATCTTACTTTATCATCTTAGAGCAAATATAGATTTGAATCTTAAATTTTATGAATTGCAGGGGCTTCGATTGGTATAATTTTACCTCCAGAAGCAGATGCATCAGTATATGAATTATTAGAAAATATTCTACATGGAGTAATTAGTCAAGAAATATCTGAACAAAAGATTACCCGAAGAAGAAGAACAGTTGAACCTCGTTCTATTAGTGGGACTATTTCGGATGGCCTAGTTACAGGTACTTTAATTAATAAAAATATGAAGTATTTAGCACTAGGATCATGTATTTTGAAGGTGCCTATTACATTTCTCAAGGCCTTATTGTTGGTGCTCAAAAAGCCAGTTCACTTATTAATTATGGAACACCAAGAATTATAAATAGCTTGGCTCCAGCTACAGAAGCAGCTGTTGTTCCTCCCACAGTTAGTAAGGGCTTAGAGATTGCATCTAGTGCTAGTGGTTCAGCTGCTCAATTTACAGGATATGTTGGTGAGTAATAATTGAAGCGTCATGAACAAAAGTCACACATCCTTTTTGATTAGCACAGCTTTTCTACAAAATATTGTAAGTTTTATTAAAATCTGATAAACCAATCAAAACTTATGGTCGATTAAATACTTATTTTTGGGTAATTCCATGTCAAGGTGATTCACTGAGTTGTAACTTACCCTTTTGGATTTATTTCAAATTTGGCACAACTATTATACTCTTAAAGTAAGTAAAAATGTAAAATATTATATTTTTAACTCAAGTAGTTCTTGAGTTGTGCCCTTCTAAAGTGTACAAAAATGAGTAATTTTGAGCATGTTGGCGTTTACGTTTCCCTTTTAACTTTTGTTAGAAATAAGATAAAGAAATGAAACAAAAACTGCTTTAAAGTCCATCATTTGTGCTTGGGGATGGGTTGCATGGCCTACTTTAGTATGAAAAAAAAATTATATTGGATCCCTGAAGTCTTTGACATTGAATTTTTCAGAAAACCTTTAACTCTGGCAATTTGCATACCTTCTTTATTATTAGAAAGAAACAAAAGTAAGTCATACTAGTTACACCATGAGTGATACGTGCCCATGCTGAACACGTAATTTTGTTTTTATAACATATTTTGTATTATAATAACATACAAAGAGGGCATGCCACTTTTAAAATAATATTTTGTTAGACTTAGTCTTTTTCTCATTACACCAATGTTTATTCATTATAACCTTAAATTAAAGGCATGTGTTAACCTTAAAAGAGAGAACGTGTTGCCAATATTTTTATAATAAATAATACAGGGTGGAAATAAATGATTTTCATCAAGTTACCATTGCATTCCCCATGTAAAAGCACGACGTGCCGTTCTACGAAAATAGAGAAGGCAGCACCATAACCTCAAAATTAAATAAATTCAATAAATTCTATGAATTGTTTGACAGATTGATATAATTTATTGACAGAACTAATTTAGTACTTAATCAAACAGAGTAGAGCAGTACAGAAAAATTTACATGTGAAAAAATTCCAAAGGGAACTTGATGAAAATCATTTATTTCCACGCTGAAGTAAAAAATGTGAAAATAGTAAATCCTTTAATTAATTTAATTCCTCTTTATAATAGCAATATAATATCGTTTCTTATAATAATTGAAAGACTTCTTAGTATCGTATATTCCTGTAAAACTTCAGTAAACAGTTTTCATAATTTTTACAAATACATGGTTAATTATATCACAGGAAATAAAAAATATATAACAATTTTACATACTGCGTTTATACAAAGATGGGAGTTTTTATTCCGTATAAGAAATATGATTAGTAGTAGCATTTGATGTCATCAAACACGTACAAAAATTGTACCATTTGAATTATTGTTTAATATATTCATTTGTAACAAAATAACTATTGTAAATGCATGGCAGTAAAAATTACAAAATCAATTATATACCTATTTCAATAGTCCAATTCCAAAATATTTCACTAATAACAGTTCCACTGTTTACTATTAATTTTTTTAAATGCTTTAGCTGAAAAAGTTGGCAGTGCTACTCAAGCATTAGGAAAATACTTAGCACCACATATACAAAAGCAAGGAACAAGACTTCTAACATCTGGATTTAATCTCTCTGAGGAAGAAGCATCTTCCAAAGTTAATGGCATTCTTACCGTTGCTGCAGGTGCAGTTGAAGGATTTTCTACAATTTACAGGGGATTAGAAACATCAGCTTCTATTTTAGGAAACAATTTATCAAATAACACTGTCAAAATAGTGGAACACAAGTAGGTATACAACAAACTGTTAAAAAACACTTTGTATATGGTGTTAATTTTAGATATGGTGTACCTGCAGGCCATCTTGCAAGTAATACTTTCAATACTGTCGGAAATGTTATGAATATTAGTTACAACAGTAGATTTCTTACACCAAAAGGTGTAATTAAAATTGCTGCAAAGGAAACTGGTAAAGCTGTTGTAGAAGATGTCAGAGTGTCTTTACGAAATTCCAGTCAACCTGAAGTCAATATTTTATATCCTAATTTAAATTCTCAACCACCCAGTACTTCTCAAGTCTCAAATGCAAGTAATCTAAGTTTAGAGAAAGCAAGCCATGAAAAACTTTCATCTCCTGAAAAAGAAAAATAATGACCACTTCAAAAGTGCTTTTTATTTGAATATCAAGATATGCTTAAGGTGGATGTTATTTTTACAAGAACGATAATCAAATTTTAGAATTTTATACATTTTGTCATTAGTTCTTTGTATCTAAATGCAAACTGCATAAATAATTGTATATGTTATTTTTCAATATTCTTTCTGCGTTGCACTTGTGACACACTTGTATTAAGGCTTGAACACTTATATTCTGTCCAAAAACAAAACTATTTTAGGAAATCAAAGAAGTAGATTTGACTAATTTATTTATTGGAGGTAAAATACAAACTTAACAACAAAATTGTATGATCTTTTCTCTAATATCTGCCATTAAAGATTTTATATAGCTTTCTACCATTTGCATGCTTATTCTGTTTCAAGGAATTTCAGATCTTGTATGTTTTTAATAGTTTTCCTATCTTCTCTAACTTCCCCTTCATAATAGCCCAATCCATTGGTCTTAAGTTCTGGTATATTGGGTAGATTTAATTCCTTTCAAGCATAATGGATCTGGTTCTTTATATACTAATCAACTGTTTCTTTGGCTTAATGGGCTGGTGCCAAATCTGTTTACACTTTATGGTTTAACAATTAAAACAAATGGAATAATAAGCACTTTCATATTGTAGTACTGACATCAGGCTACTTTGAACATAAAGAAATTATATGCGGTAGTCTGTGGACAGAATATAAGTGTTCAATCGTCATACTACTACTATCGTACCCTCGTACTATTTCATTATCAAACTATTGAGAACACTGAATTAAGTAATTGATCTTCTCAAAAATACTCTTCTTCTTGTCGTTTTCTCCTATGGGGCATCAAGAGGTTCAAAAATACTTCAAGTTGTAAAAATATATTCAAATTGTGATTTACCTATTTTTGCAACGTATTAATAATAAAAACATATCTTATGTTTTAATAGATCATGCAGATTTATATAGGTCAATCGCGATTTACTGGTAAACTTGTGAAATATGAAAGTTTAAATGTTACTTTTTAGTTTAATATGTTTTCCTGGCAAACTAGATTTCATGTAAAAATTAGTTGACTCTCAATATATCAAAACTAATTTTACTATGAAAGGCCAAATTTTACAGAAGGTATTTTCTTGATAAAATAAAAAATTTTGGAAAACAATACTAGTTCTGGAAGTCACGTAGATTTTGTAAAGTTATAGGGTAATTAAAACAAAAAAAAACTGAATAGATTACGGTGGTACATTGGTTTGCGAGCATAATTCGTTCCAGAAATGTACTCATAATCCAAAACACTCGTATATCAAAGTGAATTTCCCAATAAGAAATAATGGAAACTCAGATGATTCGTTCCACAACTATTTAGTATTCATATAAAAATGATACAAAAATACAGAATACAGGTATTCTTTCAGCATAGTTAGGCCCCGCACACATGAAGCGTTAGTTAAGGGCTGTATTGAAAAGAAAGTTGACACTTTCAGACTCATATACCTTTTATAATTATGCAATACTTTTAATAATTTTATAATAAAACAACACTTTAATATCTAGAATATTTAATAATTTACATAAATATAAAAATTTATTATTATTTTGCCAGTTATCTCACTTTATTTTTTAGGTTACGTATTAAGTTTTGCACGACTTCCTTTGTGACTGCTTTGGCGGCCTTATTCAATTATTTTTTAATCTTCTAGGCTAGCTGCAGCTTCATCGTTTTTCTGAATGTCGTTTAATAATAGCCCAATATCTTCAATAGAATGCGCTTCAGGGTAGTTTGGAGGATTAGGCTTTTTCTCATCAGAATTGAATTTATGCTGTTTACACCATTCCCTAGTGACCTCTGCATAATAACATGCAGCTAGGTCTGAGCAAAATAAAGTAGGCACTGTATGCTTTTTAATCATTGGCGACAGTCTTTCTAGAAACATTTTTTACGGTATAAATCTGTATTCAAATTTTCTTGAGTAAATAAGGGACTAGATTTCATGCCGCATTTCATATGGCTTGCCATATTAGACCTTTTTCCCATATTTTTCCATAAAAATCGACTTGTCCTTTTTGCGTCATTGCTGTTTATTGTACACAAACTTGAAATCTTTTGTCATATGAAGCGGTTGTCGATATACAAATAAACAAATTATTATCGAAATTATTTTAAAAATATTTCACAGGTTGCTTTTGCGATTGTTCAAAAATGTCAACTTTCTTTTTGATACAGTCCTTAATGTGCGATTAGTAACTTCGTAGCATTGCATACACATTCAAACACGTGATTTTCATTAAGCGCGTTGCAATGCGAGATTCAAGATTCCCCATACTAATGACTGGTGATGCCTCTTTAAGCACTTGCATGTTTACTGGATCATAGTACTAAAAGGCAGTCGCAGCACTTGGACACAAAATTAAAACATATTTTGTGCACACACGTTATCACAGTGCTATAGTAAACAGTATACACTCACATGGACACGATCAGACAGATCACGTCATGCTCGGTGAAAAGCATATCAAGTTAAAATCTATAAAAGAATTGCTCGTCTTGCAAAACACTTGCAGACCAAGCTACTCGTAATCCAAGTTTTTACTGTACTTACGAATACCTGTGTATAAATACCTTTTCGTTTTGTCTCGCCAGTAATTTTAGCAAATATGGATGACCATACACCTAGATAGGGAAATTGTGTACACTTAATTAGATTTTTGAATTAAATTTTACCCTTGGACAGATATTAAAGGCCTGCTTATTCGTGCAAAATTGGTAAATATCCTTTTGAAATACATTGCATTGTTTTTCTTGACTGATACAAAGTACATTTCAGAAAAAATTTTGTCAAACAAAGGAGTATTAGCAATAGGGTCGTTTCATAATTTTGAAACTTAACGTTTTTATATTCTATATAATTAGTAATAATTCTACGTATTTTTTTCAAAATTTTTAGTGCAGCCGTTGACGAGATATTCAATTTACAATTTTAAATTTTTCCATTAACCATTAAAACCAAATATGTAAGTTGGCAATATGAAAGAATTTGACAGCCGTGTTGTGTTTATATTTACGTGCATGTGTTGATAACTTGATCTGTTGTTTTATTATTCTACGTGTTCAGTAAAGTATCGCGACGGTCGTATTTATTAATTAGCGGACAAGGAAATGAGAATTTTATTAATATATGTAAATAATTAAACAAGTTACATGTTTTATTAAAGGTTTATTAATATTTAATATGGATTTCAAGTGTTTCGTGCTGTCGTATAAAAACTTGTTGTGTTGAATTTGAAAGTGTTATTTTAATTTAATTCTTTTAATTTTTTACCGGGATCGGAAACTATAAAAAATGTAGTGGTTGGCCGATGGATGAACATTGTATTATGCAAATCTGGTACAGTATACTATATTATCTGAACGATTATATAATTTATTTCCTCCATATTTTCGCTTGTAGTTTCACTAAAGACGGCCTTCATTATCCCTTTTTCTTTTAAGAGAAAACGCGGAACACGCGCGCTTTATTTAAAGTACAACAGCTGATTTAATCGGGTCCCTTCGCGTCTCACGTTCTGTTTATGTGCTCGTCGCTGTCAAAGATTTCCAGTATCACCAATGTTACGAATGTAAATCGCATTCCATCTTGAATAGTATGATGACATTGGCGGTGTAGACGGAAAATATTTAAACTTTAAATTCGTATTATTATCGTAATGCATTTATCGATTTTATGTGGATCTGTTCAATAGATAACTGTTATACTAATAAAATATACAAGTTATGTCAAAATTTAAATTCCATGCAACGACCCTATTAACTCCAAGTTTGAGGTTTGTTCACAATAGTTTTTATATTGGCTTTATATTTGTAATTGTTTGTAAGAATAATTGTTCAAGCCACAATCTGCGGGAGTTTCTCCTACAATAAATGTTTCTTCTTCATCATTGATTTTATGAACTGTTTTTTTGTATATATTTAATGCTTAGTTTTCAGTACAGTATGCAAGGACATTTGCAAGCATCCTAGCATACCTTAATGAACAATAACATCCTAATAGTTACCTTTAATAAGGACATAACCTGGCAAATAATCAAGATTTTGTTACTCTAGAACAGTGGCGGCTGGTCCTAAGGGGCACAAGGGCATGTGCCCACCCTTCACTGTACATGCCACGAAGAAATATATGACCCTATTATAATTTTACTTTTTTTTTTGTAGTTTTATTATCGGTTGCGAAAAACTAAACTCAAAACTAATTTCCCGTACACCATGCACGCGCCAAACTATATCAAAGTTTATTTTTGGGGTACGCAAAAATCTGTCTCCAAATGTGTCTCAGTTTACGACATATGACATTCTTCGGTGGAAGTAAGATTCGCCTATTTAAGCCAACCAAGGGCTCAGATTTCGGTGTCTACAACACAGGCCGCAGATGTGTTTTTGTCACCGTATTGGTATTGGTGTTGTCTGTTTTGTTTCGTCGGGAATCGCAAAATAGTTGTGTAAACAAACTGTTGTTTTAACTTTGCCGTTTTTTTTTAGTTTTTAATTTTAATCGAGTTTATATTTTAATGTGATTCTGGTGTTTATTTGTTTATTAACAGAAATGTATCCGGATCCAGATATAAATTCTGTTCAGTATCTGTTAAAAAACAATCCAGTGCCGTTTGAGCAAAACATTTAATTAAACAAAAAGGTAGACCTACTCCTGATTTACGAAATCAATTACGAATCTACAAGTAAAACAAGAATGTATGAGAGTTTTTAATAAAAACATATACTAGAAATATGCTGTTAATAAATTAAATAATTATCCTGTTTTCGATAATGTAAAATTAAAATCTGAACTTACAGCACTTGACGAATGAGACAATATAGAAGGTGTCTCGTCACTTTTAGTGTTTCTGTCCGGCAATAATCTATGTAGTCTTTACAGAAACTTACAAAGTAGTTGATATTATTTGTACGACGCCAATGTCAATCAGTTAATGTGAACGATGCTTTTCCACTTTGAAGCATATAAAGACTTTTTTAAGAAATACCGTGTCACAAGATAGACTAAATGTGCTAGCAGTTTTATCAATCGAAAAACAGTTTATCCAGTCCATTCCTAATTTCGACAACAAAGTAATTGAGTTATTCGGCCATAAGAAAAATAAAAGAATGGACTTTACCTTTAAATAAAAGGTAAGTTTTTATGGTTTTTTAAAATTTATTTTTTTTTGCCCGACCTTTGAAAAATCTACAGCCGCCACTGCTCTGGAAACGTAACTAGTAACAAATCAACACGTGGTATTAACTTTATGACATTCTTTGCTGATGCAAATTTATTTGGTGATTCGGGGTATTTATAAGTTTGCAGATAGCACTCCTTTATTATTTGGCCCCAAAACCTGAAATTTGAGTTTTTGCAGTTCCCAAACATATAACAACTAAATGTAATGTGAAATACAAAAGATTATCAGTATAAGCTAAACTCGTATATGTTTACCAGAGTGCCTGTCTGAGCTATTAATGCTATTGTTCTTTCAAGGCAAAATCTTCAAATTTACTTTAAGAAGACAAAAATCTACATCATTTGAAGTTGTATATTCATGATAGTTTACAACAATACTGCCGTGCTTAGCAAGAAAGCAGTATCTGCACAAACTGCTATCTAGAAATATACTATGTAGAATTGTAATGAATGCTAATAAAAGATATGGTATATTTCTTAAGTTGCCATTGTGGAGATGCTGCTTTCTTGCTAAGCACGGCAGAATAGTAATACTTACTTTCTGTTCTAACCTGTTCCTTTGTCAAATACTTAAAACAAATAAAAGATATAAAAGGTACTTTTTGGACAGAATATGATTTCTACACCATGCAAGTCTGTGTTGCAGGTGAACAAATAAAAGAAGACTTCTAGAATTAGTATTTCTTTTTTGTCGAAGGTAGAGATATCTTAAAGAATTATGTAATGGAACATTTTTTCTTATTCCTGAAGATTTTGTTATTTGAGATGTATGTCACTTGATTTCTGATGTTTATAAAATATATATATTCATAATAAATTATATTCTGTAATAATGTATTTGTTCAGCATATTAATTTTTCTTTTATAATGGATTAACATTGTAGTGCAGTAGAACTCTGATTATACAAAATAAAGCAGGCAGACTCAATTTTGGATAGGCAAAATTTCAGATAATCTGGAAATTCGATTTTCACTCTTTTCTAAAGATGCAAAGAAACTACATTTATCCAAACAGTATACACTACGTCACTACATTTATTTTTTTTGTGAAGTGAGAGTTTACCTGCAAGCCACAAATAAGTAATGTCATGAGTGAAACACACGGATTGCATCTTGTCATAAATGCCGGTTTTTTGCATTATAATTATAGAACAGTTAAATTAAAAAATACAAATGTTTATTTATTTTTAGTTTGAATTAGAATGAACTAAATAAAAATTACTGTGTAAACAAGTTAATCGTCTCCATAGCAACATGCAACATTCACTGAAATGAAAGTAAAATTAACTGGGAGAAGACTACTTTCATAAATACAATTAAACTGTTTTGATGACAATATTTTGATTGATGAAAGGGAAAGATTACCTACTAAGTATTTACAAGTACTATGTTTTAAGTTATTATTAAATAGTCTAATATTGTTTGAAATCTTTTTCATGCTTTTGACCCATAATTAAGTCTGTAAGGCCGGCCATTTTTGATAACTGTGGTTCTACTACATACTGCATAATTTGTTTCTCTCCTTAATATGTAGTCTTAAAAACCTCATAAATTATTATACTATAAGGGTGTTAAATCTTGGAATTTTTATTTTTATAGGAAAAGGTATATGTGAGACTGGATATTGTTAATACTTTGTTAAAATGAAATAAATAAGTAAATTTTGAATTTGAGTTATATTTAAACCAATTTAAATCCACCTATTTTTTGATATTTAAACACTATACACATACTTATAAATTCGAATTAAGAGCTATAGTTAAAAATATCTTTTTTTTTAACAATAGGTACCCTTTTCTACCACACCACATTAAAATTAGTAAATTGAGCTTTATCATATTCATCAAAGGGTACATTTTATCACAATTATTAATGAACTTAAATAAGGGATTTTAAAATGTAAATATTATGCTGCTATAAAAGCAGAGTTGATAAAACAGATCACAAAAGAGGCACTTTCACAACAGGAAACAGCATTATACATTGTTACATACAATACATTCAAATATTCACCACACTGAAAGAAAAATCCCTTATTATAAGAAGAGGGAAGCGCATAATTTTAAAAAAATTTTGTTATCATCCCTGACATCCGCATTTAGGTTTAGTGGGAACAAGACAGCGCAATGCATTGCATACCACGCTGCATAGATGTTCTCTGTATGAACGGCGTGTATCGATCATAAACCACCGTTCATTATAAAATCATCTAACTTCTGAATCTGTGCTACTTGAGCAATCTTCAGGCTTGACTATTTGGTAAGTAATAAAATATTCTGGATATGCTTGCTCTCCACGATACACCACATATTCAGGAAAGTTTAAACCTCCAGCTGAAGGTCGACCCATTACTGAATGATGACCTGGAGGAGCATGAGCCATCTTCATTGCACTAAATTGAAGAAAAGATTTTCCTAATGTTACGCGACAGAGAAGTAAATGCCTAGAAAAATTAAATGTAGGAAAATTAAAACATTCCAAAACAATAATATATAAATTACCTGTGACAAATATAGCATGATCTGTCTTTATGCATCGGGCAGCCAGTGCCACCTCCAATACCATAAACGTATTGATTGCTTTTAGAAGAATGTTCAGCGAAGTATATTCCTGCTCCAAACATGCCACCAATGTAAGCATGTCTTTCGTCAAAACCTTTTTGAACGATAGCATTAATGAAGGGAGATCCATGAAACAGCATTCGTTCATTGCTTTGATTGCTGTTTTCTTCTGCTGCTTCTTGTCTTCGATGGGTATACCTTTCCCACAATTTTCTATTTTGTACTTTTTGTATCTAAAAAGAAAACCATTTCTTTAAGATTCATAATTCTTATAAAATTCATTGATCAAAATTAAAAACATCACATGTGAGCTAGGAAATACCACATTTATAACAAAAGAGTTTTATTGTATTTAAAATGGTGGTGGGGCAGGGGCAATAGTCATTAGCTTTGGACAGTGGTTCAAAGATGGTGTTTGGTATCGAGTTAAGCATATCATGTGAAAAAGTGTCTTGGATACTCAAGTTTTTGCTTTTTGAGCATGCCCTAAAATTCCACAAAAACAGCACAGTAGAAATCCACAATCTGAATACACTGTATTCTGAACATCCAGTAATCTGAACAACAACATTTATGAGCTATAATCCGAACAAACATCTTTAATCTGAAATCCTCTTTAATTCGAACAAATCTCTTTATTCTGAACAAGGAAATTCAGTTCTATGTACTATTGCGAGATATTTGGCACGGAAGATTTTCCTGTTTAAATAGGACTATCTCTACAGTAGGGTAAATCCATATATTGACTAATGGTGTAAATATCACCCATGGAAAATTAACTCATAAAATCGATAAACACATAAAATAGAATTTATTGGTTTCAAATACATATAATTTCTAAAAGATGTAACCTTTTTAGAAGTATTGCTCAGATCTAATTACCAGAATTATCAGTGATGGTTGTTCAGCAACTGTAAAATCTTATCACGCAATTCTTGTGTAATGTTATAGTTGTGACCTGTAGCTATATAGTCAACTCTATTGGAATAAGTTTCCTTAAAATGTAATGCAAAGGTACCCAAGCTTCAGGTTTTGAACTCAGCTTGAAAGAGGTTCTAAGTATCATCAATCCACAAACAGCTTCGACCATGCACGGTTTGAAAAGTACTAACGTCACATTATCTTAGCGCGTTAATATGATGATTATTCATTACTGTATTTTTATTAGCGCGTATGAAATTTTAAAAAAATAAATAATGCTATTTCTGCGTTGTTATAATATAGAGAATCATGTATACAAAAAAGGTATATTTTAAAAATGGTCAAGCAACCAGTTAGTTGTTTTTTGGACCACTTCATATGGATTGACCCATACACTCTTCTGCAATAAAAATATAAAATTTGAAGTTGGTGTAGTATGCCGAAATTCTCAAAAACCCACCTACTTTATAATTCAACAGTACTAATTATTTATCTCGCAATAGTAAATACTAAAATATGTAGTGTTGTTAGAAGGTGACTATTTTATAAATGAGATTATAGTAGGTTGCTGATGCATTTGTTGGCTGATACTGTTACGACCCAAATTCTACAAAAATATACACAAAAAATATTCATGGCCATGAAGACTTTCGATCAGGATAATATAAACTACACCATATCACAATTTTAGCCAATTTGACCGGGATCCAATTCCATAAGAAACCTGGAGATTCCTTTATAATATATATTATACAGGGTGTCCTGAGACTTCATATCAATAATTCAGAAGAGTGTAGATAACGCACAAGTCAAATCATATGCTATGGCCATATATATACAATTTTATCAAATAACTAAAACACAAAATAAAGGTAATTTAATACCTAATTAATTATACCACCGAATTCATTTTAAAATTTTTTACGTTCGAGGTAACATAATGATTAAGAAACATAACCCTAAAAATATTTTATCGAGGGCATCAAATCAGAGAGGCGTATCTGCCAAATTTGTGATTTTAGGTTTTTATGGTGTATTGATTCTTGGTATCGTCCTGCGTGTTGTTACAAACAACCGTATGCTTTGTATGGCCAGATTCATAATATATAAAATATATTGGCGTATTAACCAAATTTAAATCTTGCATCAGATCAGAAAGGCATATGTACTTATGTCCGTACAAATCAATTCATAAAACAGTCAGAACATTTAATTCTCTCGTCTTTAACAGAGTAAAAGAATAAAACCATAAGCCGTCTTTTACTCAACAAAATACAGAAGATATAACAGTACCCAAAAAGAATTTAATGCTACATTCAAAAATTCTAAACAAAATCACAGTGGATTGTGTGGATTACTTATATTGTGAATAACTACATCAAATTTAAAAAAGAATCATTAAAAAATATTATTCACAATATAAATAAAATTTCTCTGTATTTTTCATAACTACAGTCAAACTTCCATATTACGAACTTCTATATAGCGAATTTCTCTATATAACGAATTTTTGTGCTGTACACTGCGTTTTTAGAAAAAATACATCAAAAAGTGTCTCTAAATAACGAAGTAAAATTTCTATATAACGAAATCTTTAGTCCAAACAAATAAATTTTTCCAGGTAAATGTATGTATTATGTATGCATCAATATTTCTTTCTTAGCAGCAGTAAAAGATTATAAATTTACCTTTCTTCCAAGAAGCCTGCACACATTTTTAAAAACCTGTAAATCTTTCAAAAGGATTTTGTAAATTTGTTCAAATTGAAGTTCTAAGAAGGGTTAAAATTGTCATTAAGAGGCCTCTTACAACTGGTTTTTCAGGGAATTTCTGTAAATTTACCTGAATGAGAGTTCTAGGAAAGATTAAACTTCGATGCATTATACACATTGTTACTTGTCTAAATGGATATTCCACCCCTCTAAGAAAGATTAAAATTCAATTAGCATTCACATAAAATTAAAAACTTGCATTGCAAATTTTTTTTTAACTTTAGTTTTGTGAGAACAGCCCTACAATGTAGTACAAAAAAAGTGAAAGTGTTTAATCATTACTGAGAAAATCAACGTGTTGCGTGAAATTGATAACTGTATACAAAAAAGAGACATCGCAACTCGCGGCAAAGTTTGGAATTCCTGTCAGTAGTTTATCGACTATAATAAAAAATCGCGAATCAATTTTAAAATCAGTTGGTGAACTTACAGCAAAACGTGCTAGAACGTATGTTTATGACGACGTAGATGAAGAGTAGTTTTAAAGTGGGTGCATTTAATTGGCGACAAAAATGCACCATTATCAAGACAGTTAATTTAACACAAGACGTTACAGTTTACGGAATCGCTCGAATTAAAATCAAAGCATTAAAATAATATTTACAAAAGGTGATATTTCTTTATAAGGAAATTTCCGGGATTTACCGACTTCGTTATATAGAAGACTGTATATACCAAATCTCAAAAGTATTGAATGCATAGTTTTTAGGTTAACCTAAAGAAAAACTGTTAAAAAGCAGGTTTTTCTGGCAATAATTTAATTAATAAACATCGTTTTCAATCGTTTACAAGTTAGGTAAGCAAGTTTTAACATCTCTCGAGTATTAATTTAAAAACAAGGTTATCAGATTATTATATTATTTATAAAGAAAACGATTATTAATCATGCAGTTACGGTTTATGCACCGTATTAGGGTGCCTAAATGTCTCCTTTGTAATGATTTTTTTAAAATTTGGTATAGTTATTCACAATATAGTGATATACAGTCGAACTTCTATATAACGAAGTCGGTAAATCCCGAAAAGAAATTCGCTATACATTTCGTTATAAAGAAATATCACCTTCTGTAAATATTATTTTAATGGTTTAATTTTAATTCGAGTGATTCCACAAACTCTAATGCCGTGTGTTTAATTAATTGTCTTGTTAATGGTGCATTTTTCTTGCCAATTAAATGCACCCACTTTAAAACTCTACTCTTCATCTACGTAGTCATAAACATAAGTTCTAGCACGGTTTGCTGTAAGTGCACCAACTTATTTTTAAAATTGATTCGCGATTTTTTATTATAGTCGATAAACTACTGGCAGAAATTCCAAACTTTGCCGCGAGCCCCGATGCCCTTCTATTTTGTATACAGTTATCAATTTTCCGCAACACGTTGATTTTCTCAGTATTGATTAAACACTTTCACTTTCAAAAGTGCCAAGTTACCTCGAAAGCTAATAAAGCTTCAACGACTGACAACCGTAATAAACGCTATTTTTGTATGTACGTACGTGTATGAACTAATAATATAAGTATTAATAAAACATGACTTCAGCAAAGATTATCAAACAAAAATAAGATATAACTGACAGTTAGCAATTTGTTTGTAAACAATTATTATATTATAGTTTATTTGATACTTTTTGGGCATGTTGCATATTGTAACATGAGTTACCGGTAACTCATGTTACAAAATTATATGTGGTTTTTAAACAAATTAAAGAAGAAATAAAAGAATAGAATTACATTTTTGTATTAGAATATGAACAAATAAAGAGAGTATAAAGAGAGTATAAATGGATAAGTATGTACGTTGCCTAATACAAGTGCAAACTTTTGGTCACTCACGTTACATTTTTTTGGTGCTACTTTTATTTTTCTAATAACAGAGCAATACATCATTTTTTTACCAGGTATTTTACAGCCAATGCATGTATGTGATTTAATCTATGCCACAACACCACTATTTTCTTAAACTTAGCAGTTAAATTTTAATTTTTAAATGTTTTGCAATGCCACGATAATGATGAATAATCCGTTTGTGCGGAAGTTGAAACTGTTTTCAGAATTTGAATGAAAGGCAAGCGTTTTTCGATTTTGAAGTAAGTGTTAATGGAAAATATATTTTAGAAACTATCAGTGACCTAAGTATCTTAAAGGATTATTACATTTTATTTTGAGCTTGCCATGTCGCATTTTCATGGAATCACCCTAATTGAATTTTAATCTTAGAGGGGTAGAATCTCCATTTAGACAAGTAACAATGTGTATACTGTATAATGCATTGAAGTTTAATCTTTCCTAGAACTCTCATTCAGGTAAATTTACAGAAATCCCCTGAAAAATCAGTTGTAAGAGACCTGTTAATAATGTCAATTTTAACCCTTCTTAGAACTTCCATTTAAACAAATTTACAAAATCCTTTTCAAAGATTTACAGGTTTTTAAAAATGTGTGCAGGCTTCTTGGAAGATAGGTAAATTTATAATATTTTACTGCTGCTAAGAAAGAAAGATTGATGCATAATACATACTACATTTACCTGGAAAAATTTATTTTAGTTTTGGTCTAAAAATTTCGTTATATAGAAATTTTACTTCGTTATTTAGAGACATTTTTTGATGTATTTTCTCTAGAAGAGCAGTGTGCAGCACAAAAATTCGTTATATAGAGAAATTCGCTATACAGGGTGTCTCAAAAATAACGAACAATAACGCAGAGGGTTAAAAAGCGTCCGAGGTAGAATCTAAAACTAAAGAAAAAAAACTCTACCTTCAAAAAATTTTTTTTGTAAATTTGTTAAAAATTGTTTGCAATACTTTTTGCTAATACGGTCCTGTTATATTTTGCATCAATTTGATAATAAATAATAAGTCATCCAGCATTGGGATAGTCAAAACATTGTAAAGCGATATGTGTAGAGTTAAGCAAAAATTCGGAGAAGTCGATTTAAAAACACGTATATTGGTCAAGGTCGCGTCTTTATAAACACCATGACATATCACCGTAATAAGCGTTTTTGTTATAAACAGCATAGTTGCAAAAAAGTCCCAAACGTTTGATGATAGTTCATCGAACTAATAATTTTTATTATCAAGAGTTTATTTGAAGGTGTTTTCCGTTTTAAATAAAATATATTTATGTTTTGTATCCTTTTTTTAAATTGCGTTTTGTTTATTTTACATAGATCAAATTTCACTATGTGTATTTTTGCGGAATGTTTAGTCCAAAATTTTATTTACAAGCACAGAATACGAAAGAAAGAATTGCTATAAATAAGGAAAGTCTGCGAAAGGGGATGTTTATAACAAAGAGAGTTTTTGATTATTGACTTACGTTCATTGAGAAATTTCGAGCCCAAGATCATTTTTGTAAAATTTTATTTCAGTTTTAATGAAAAGGTTTACTATTAGTTTTAAATATTAATGCTTCAGATTCTAGTAAAATGTATTAGCATCGCATTTTTTAAATTACGTTCAACGCCGCCACACATAAAGCATTCCGTTTAACTTATTGAAATATGATATCAGATACTCTCTTTAAAGTAAGATGTTTTAAGCTGTTATTAGACCTTGAATTTATTTTAAAATAAACAAACCATAACATGGCAAAACGGAACGTGTCTTATTTACGAATGTTTTCAAGATCAACTCATTTGGGTATTTTGCGGCATTGACAAAATTGTGCTGTATTGACAAATGCTGTAAAGTTCAACAAACTACAGTCCTCAGCATTATGCGACATCAGGAGATTGTGGAGCAGAACGTGCAGGACCGGACTCAAAACTTGAACCTTAAATAACTCTGAAAGTAAATATTTTAGAAAAAAAAATTATGGGAAAAACTTTCTCTACACATCATCAACTATCTCGTATTCACGTATTGTCCGTTATTTTTGAGACATGCTGTATAGAAGTTCGTAATATGGAAGTTTGACTGTATATGTGATTTTGATTAGAATTTTTGAATGTACCATTAAATTTTACACTTGGAGTACTACACTTGGACCTTAAATGACAGACTAAAAGCAAGAATTTCTTTAAAAAAATTTCCGTTTTTTCTACAGTTTACTGTTTTTTTTTGTTTTACTGAAACATGTTTTTACTACCTAGCTCGTAAGTTACATAAAAAATAAGATTTATAAGAGTTTCATAGTTATTCAGTTTACTCTTTTTGCCATCTTTTTACCATTTCTGGTTAAATTCTATTAAAATAAATGCCATTCTTTAAAGCAAATTATTATTTCATTTTTTCCATACCTGTGAAAACAAACCATTAAAATATTCAAAATTAGGGAAATACAAAGAATACGCATGGGGACCGAGACATTCAAAAAAAGTATTTTCTAAATAAAGTCTGCCTGTGGTCAGTGGCGGCTCGTCCAGATAGGCAGGTTAGGCAGTACCTACCTTGGGAAAATTGAGTACAAATAAATCAAAAATGGTTTCAAATTTCTTCAAAGAATTTTGTAAATCAAAATAGAAAAGTTATTGTCTTTATTTTATTTACTTATTTTCTTTATACTCAGCTATATTAAACATTCTGCCGAGTTTGTTTGATCAAGCTAGTTGCAAGTACACGTACGTATCACTAATGAAGGCTAGCGGAGTTTGAGACGATGAAAGCGGCCATGGTAGTCACGGACTCAGCGGTGTTAGTTTCTCCCCCAGACCCGGCTAACCTCGGTTGGAATTATTCGCTGATGTTATTTCTCCCACATTTACGTTCTCGTGTCATCTTATTTTTTTTACAAATTTATCCTTTTATAATCTATGTGTGTGTGTGTTGGTGGTAGTGACTTAGGGAACTTGGTCCATTTTGCCATAATTCCGTTCTCTAGCAATTTTTTTTCCTACTCTGAACCTTTTTTTTTTGTCATTATTTAATAAAAAACTAATGACACTAACCCTTTTCTGATGTCTTATATTCCAAATTCCATTTTTTTCTAATTGCAGTAGCAATAAATGATGTAATGTCTTCCTGAGTGCATTTGTAATCTGCTTCCTGTTCTTCGTGAGTGCCTGATTTTGCAATCATGTCAACTTCTTTATTTTGTTTTATTCCACAACGAGCCTTGATCCAAGCAAATTTCACCTCCACGTTATTTGAATGTAAGAGTTTCAGTTTAATTACCACTTCTGCCACGATGTAATTGAGTTCGATGTAATTAACTTCTGCTATCTGAGAAAATTACAAATGTTTTTTCTGTGAGGTTTAGTTGGTTAATGTATATGAGAGCTTCTAGTATAGCTATTAATTCTGCGGAGTAAATGGAGAATTTGTTGTTAAGTTTGCTGGTTTTTAAAATTTGTGTTTGGATCCCATAAAGCATAAACCACCCCAAAATGATTGATTTTGATGAGCCCGTAAAAATATAATAGTGGCTTGGGAACAAAGAAAGAATATCATTCTCGAAGTCTTTTTGCCTAATCTGACTTGGAAAGCTAGAGTAATCATCTAAAAAAGTACATTTGACGGTTATTAAATTAACATGGTCTGTAGTGAATCTTGGATTTATATCTGTTTTGTATATTTCTTCTAAATATGGATGGACCATTGAGTATGATTCTGTGAGTGTAAGTGATTTTCTTGAATTCCAGTATTGAGTTGTGAGATCTAGGATGTATAAAGATTGGAGTTTTTTTGATAAGATTGCTGTTTTTTGCTACCAGTTTGTTGATGAATCTAGATGCCAACATAAGCCTTCTGTGTTTTTGGGGGAGTTCTGATGTTTCAGAGTATAAGCATTCAATTGGTGTGCTAAGTAAGGCTCCCATGCATAATCTAATACTTTTATTTGCAATAATATCAATCTTTTTTAGATGGTTTGTAGCCGACTGATCGTACAAAAAACTTCCATAATCTAATATTGATCTTATGTAGGATTTGTATAGAAGAAGAGCTATATTTGGGTCCGAGCCCCAGGATGTTCTACATACAGATCTTAAAATGTTCACATCTCTGTTAAATTTAGATCTATATGCTTAGTGTAATGTCTGGCATACTGGACTTTCACCCAAGCGGCCCGAGATCGACTCCCGGCGCCGGCAAATCTGGTTAAGGTTTTCTGCAGTTTTCCTTAGCTGTGACACAAATGTGGGATTTGCGCTGTTCCATCTGTAAGTCGGCTGCAGCCGCACATTGAGCCTACATAATAATAATAATCGCCCCCTCCCTCCCTACAAGCTTATAGCTTCTGGGGCCTTGGTGTAGGTTATGGGTTGTAGTAATTATTATTATTATTATTACACCCGTTTATGGTACCAGGACAAGGGAGAAGAAGAGAAAAAAGGTATGTATGTATCAAAATTTTTTTCTTTTAAGACACTTGAATCTAACAATTTATTTGCGCTAGTTGATGAATTGAATTCTACTTTAATTTTATTTGACCGAATTACTGAAATATTTAGAATATTATCTTTTATGTCTGGAACCGCATTAAGAATGGTTCTGGCCGTAGTGATTTTAAGTAGGTTTCCTATTTTTCCTAAAATACTTTCAACATAAACAAAGTAAGAACCTTGATCTGGTGAACTATATCTATTATTTTTATTATTTATTTTTTTTACATTGTTTGAATTTCTTTGGGTTAAATTTTGTGTCTGATTAATGTGAAAGGGTTGTGCAGCAGAAGTACTTTGTTCCTTATTAGTGCAATGTGTGTAATGTTGAGAGTTATCAATATCGTTTTGACTGAAACCCATAAAATCTGGACTTACCACAGTTTCTTCATTGTTATTTTTTTGTGTTTGGTTTGTTTCATCTACTATCGTTTAAATTTTCCTCGATTATTTCATTTATATCCATTTCTGTAATAATTGCTTCATAAAGAATGTTGTTTTTCCTCGGTCAGGAGGATCTTTCCGGTTTTTTCCGCTAATCTATTGTTTGGAATTTGCCAAAAAAAAAGATGAATAAACCTGTAATTTCTTATCACTCGCCAGAAATAAGTTCAACCGCGCACGTGTTTAAATACATTTAAAGCGCTTATCACTGTCGTGAATCTTAATTAATATTATTTTTATTCTAAATATAACAACTATTTATCAAATAAGACTCGCCCTTAATTAAATTGTCATAAAGCGATTAAATATCCGTTTAAAATTAACGTAATTTAATACACTTAAACTCTGCGATAAATCGCACGGCCGTATCACTCGCTAGCACCTGCATGAATCTTTATAATCTATAAACAAAGTATTACTTAGAATAAATAGTATATTAAAGTATTAGTTTCATAAGACACGTTTTTAGCGCACGCGTCCGAGTTTAGAAAACGACCCGCGTAGCGGGGAGTTTTCTAATGAGGACAAGTGCGCTAAAACGTGTTATGAAACGAATACTTTATACTATTTTTTCTATTTGCGTTAGTTCGTTATTAAATAATGAAAAAAATTACTTAGTTTTAAATAAAATTTGTTAGGGATATTTTGGTAAGTAGCATAGCAGTTGGCAACACTAGAAATTATGCAATTTTGTTTTTTACATAACCTTGCTTAACTTTAGGTAACCCGCGCGGCGTAGAAATTCCCATTCTTATCTCATACACACAACGCCCGCTAAGCAGCAGGATCTCGTTCAAATTTGCCAGGTGTATTATACGTACTGTTGAAAATTATTATAAATTCAAAGTAGAATGTATGCCAATATATTTGTGACATAAATAATTGCTACTTAATGAATTAAAAACTTGGATGAAATAAGAATTATATTTCATTTCATAGAATAAACACCTTGTTTGTTAAATGAATTAATGAGGTAACTATAAATGCAATAGTATTTTCAGCAAAGAATGATTTTTGTTAACCAAAATAATTATTCATTGGATCTTTGGGATATTATAACTTATAAGGTAAAGATATATGTATAATTTTATAAAATTTAATTTTATTACGTTAAGTTTATCGTGAGCTATTAATTGCAGATACACAATGCATCCTTACGATGTCAGTATCAAAATTTACAATTTCGTTAATAATAAAGTAAAAACTGTTACGCCCTTATTAAAACTAATTATTATTCGGCGCATTTATGTAGCCTGCAATACTAGTTTCGCAAGCGTTGCATTCCAGTTATAATAGTTCACTGTGTAAATAACATAAGTTTGACATTCTAAGAACAGCTAGCTGTCTAACAGTGATATCAACTTTAAAAAATAAAATGTTACTGTTTCCAGTATTCTAAAAAATTTCATTAAGACACGCAAATATAAAAAATATTTTAGAATCATTGAAAGTATCTGGTTATAATTCGGTTTTTACAGTTTTAATGTGTTGAGAAAAATTTTAAATTCATTTTCTTTATGATAGAAAATAATGGTAGTTTACAATTAATAAAACAAAGTCAGATAGAAAATGCGACCTAATTATGTATATTCTTGAAAAAAGAAAACATCTAATGCTATATAATAACGATAATTCAAAGAAATATACTTGTAAGTCAATATTCAACACAACAGACAACACTTATTCAAGGCATTCAGGCATTTATTCAAATGTCTTTATTAGTTACTTTTGTTAAATAATTTCTAATAAAATAAGAATTACTTAGTTAGAAATCTTTCACAATCTTTAAAATTCATGTGTTATTAAAAACTATTAAATTATTTTATTATTGAAGTTGGATTGCAGCAGCAATTTGCACAGACCCGGCCTGCTTGGGTTGAAGATAAGCTCCATCCAAGATTCAATTCTAGGTACTGTCGTCGTTACTATGTCTGCTGGAGTACTCCATTACAAAATACAGATTAATTTTTAACATTTTTAAAATTTCTTTACTGAATTCCATAAGTCCATCTATGTGTCCGTTAATCCGTCCGAGTGGATTTTTGGAATTTGAAGATTTTTATTTCATATTCAGATAGAGCATCAAAATGTAGAAAAAGATCTATGACACACACCAGTTTCCTTTCTTTTAGCAAAAAAGCAATAATTAACAACTTGCAATTAAGTTGGTTCTGGCATTGCAGCTTGCTCACTTTTGATTTATTTTGTATGAGATGTATTATTTATTTTGCTTATTGGTACTATGCCTTTTGTTTTTTGCAGAATTTTTTTTATTTCTTGATGCATATGATCCACAATTATTTTTTGGAAAATATGGCTTTATTTTGCTGTTATTAGTTTTTAACACCATAGCGGTATTTATTTTTTTGTGAATTACAATTTTGATTATTATGTCATAAATTGTGCATTTGTAATTCTGCCTACCCAGACAAGATGGTCACAGCCGCCCCTGCCTGTGGTACCTGACTGCTTGAGTAATTCTCAAAATAATCAACTACGACCTGCCAAATCTTTACCTACCTATACACCCTGTATTTGTATAAAGTTAACAGCCAAGATGCATTGGTTACAAGGGCGTATAAGCCCTAATTGTCTTAGATTTTTATTTTCCTAAGAAAAATTATTTTAGAAAAAATTTAAATTATTTAAATCTAACTATCACTAAAATCTCAAATAGATAATGCAGAAAATGCTATTTTAAAATGTTTTTATCGTTTCCTGTAAAATTTGCTTTTTGGCTCTTACTGACTGATCTGATGCCCTCGATATATTATATGTAGTATTTCTTGCTCTATAAGTTTTTTAGGTACCTTGTATATATTTTCATTACATGATGTAGAATTTACTTACTCTCACTATATTATATCTACTGAATACTCCACCAGCATGACCATTATCACGATGTTCTCTAATAGTGTTCTGCATTTCTTCTTCAACTGCGATGAACTCTTTATCATCACTTAATAAGTCAACAAGAAGAGTTCCTGGATTAGCCGGCGTAGCCCATGGACTACCACAACTGATCATAAACCTTTCAATACCTTTAATTAGTTTATGTCTGAAACCATATGCTGAGATTCCAACTTGTTTTAAATCTTCGTGCCCCATCTCTGCCAAAATATCCAAACTTATTTGTTCCCGTTCAAATAATTCTAAAAGATGTTCCAATCCTAGACTATAACAAAAATTAAAATGTATAATAGCAATTATATTTGTGTTAATATTTTACCTGCCCAAAAAGCTGGATACACTTGTTATGCTACCTGTGTCCTGCGTTTCATTTTCCATTTTAATAGAATCTGAACAACAACCTTCACCTGAAGACATTGCAATGCTAACCCTGCTTGCGACAGGTACTGAAAGAGTCATAGATGCACCGGATGGCATAATCACAGTTTCTGTATTGACAGGTAGAACGGGCGGACTAGAAGTTTGCGACAAAGCTATTGAAGGTGGTCTGGATGTAGATGCAGATGCTGTAGGTACAATTTGTTGTGAAGCCATTGCATCCTGTAACAAACAGCGAACATCATCTGCTGATGCTAGATCTACTGGCGCTTGACCTTCTTGATTTTTGAGGAAAGGATCTGCACCATGAGCAAGCTATAAGAAGAACAGCTTAGATTTTCAAGAATTCTCTATGAATGGTATAAAAATTAGTTACCAATAATGCACATAATTGCGTTCTTCCTTTTTGAGCTGCTTCATGAAGTGGTGTAAAACCCCATTTGTCAGTAGCATTAACAACAGTATTAAATTTAATCAGTAATGCTGCAATATCTAGATGTCCATAACTAGAAGCGTTATGTAATGGAATGAGACCACCTTTATCTTGTGCATTAACATCTGCTCCATGGTCTAGTAGAAATTCAGCTACTTCTACATTGTTATATCCAGCTAAAGTAATATTTTAAAATAAATTCCTATCTAGTTTCTAACAAATATATCAATAAACACACCTGCTAAATGCAAAGGAGTAGAATTTCGACCTTGGGCATCACGGCAGTTAATATTTTCAGGAGTTACCAGTCTTTGAATTCTCAATAAATTGCCCTTCTTTGCAGCATCAAGAAGAGCAGCATTACCTCTAAGTAAGTCAGCTACATCTTGGTCCCCATCTCTTACTAAATCTAAAGGTGTTGCTCCATCTCTGTTCTTTTTAGTAGGATCTGCACCATGCTAAAGGATGAAACAAGACTTATCACAATCGTCAAGGACCGTCGTAATGCACAAAAATTAACCTTTAATAGTAATTTAACAATTTCATATTTTCCTTTTGCTGCTGCTTCATGTAAAGGTGTAAATTTCCATAAATCTGCTACATTAACACTAGCGCCATGTTTCACTAGCAGTTCAGTAACTTCGTAATGGCCATACGAACAAGCATTATGTAGAGGTACAAGCCCACTAGAATATAATTATTTATGTTAGTACACTACAATCAATTTTTTCTAAACAATCTATTTTGGTTATTTTTAAATGTAAAATTATTTTATTTAATAGTTATTTGTGTATCAAAGCACTAAAGTTCAATTTTTTATCACGGATATGGTATACAGATATAAAAGTTTTAGAATGCTTCAAGAAACAATGTCAGATCTAAGCTAGCAAAATAAATATTTAGGGATTCTTATTTGCTTTACTCGTAAAGTGATACTTTTTCGCTATACTCTGCGTAGTAAATCACTAATGCCTTGATTTTGGCACATGATTCATTTTGAAACAGTTGTTACCGCTTAACTATCAACAGGTTTAGGTAGTATAAAATAGAGTGTACGCATCAGGAAATATATAGGTGTGATCAGGTGGAGTTATGTGTGGAAAGGTGGATATGGAATATTTCGATTGTGCTTGCATTTACATTCTAATTGCCGTTTTGACTACAGTCTATATAAAATAGTTCTTTTAAGAATTATTCCAGGTTTTTCACGTTGCAGTAGTATACAATATTTAATGGACATATCTCAAAAACATCTTAATGAAATTTCATCAAATTATCCATAATGATTGATATTAGCTGCCTCAATGTCCAAAAATTCATTTTTGCCAAATTTGTCAAAATTTCAGTATACTTAATCTTAAGACATTTTAAATGAGCATAGAACGGTTTGAAAATCAGTCAAGGCATTCACAAAATATGAGCTTCTAAAGATCGCTCAAAAATTAATAAAACCAAGTCGTTTTATTGGAGTCGACTTGGGAGAAAGGAAAAACTTCTTATTTAAGCCAGGAACTTATTTTTTTTTAGCTACAAAATTCTCTTTCAGATGGACATGAAAATATGCTATTGCTATTTTATACTTTAAAAGTCAGTAAAATATCTCTAAGTTTTTATACTCAAAATTGAATTCTCTATCAATGTTTCATACAATCAATTCATTTTGAAAAAATACTGGATGATTTGATATGGAATGACTGACATGCCTTCTTTTCAGATAAGGAAGTAAAACCATTGCCTCAGAGTCAATACGATATTTGGCATCATAGAAATCTCCACTGGAAGTGGAATTCACCTAGAAACAGCTAAATTCTAGTAGGGTCGGCCATACTATCAAAACAATTGGTGCCAGGACGTACAAGGGATGATCTGCCACCTCAATTCCTTGTTCAAAAACACACAAATAATTATACATCCTCATCCATAAATTTAATTGCACCATTAAGGGTAGTTGTCGTGCAACTACAGTAGAAATCTTTAATCCGAACCTGTAAATGCAAGGCTAATTCTAAATTAACGAGGAATTCGCATTACTGGATGCGAGAATAAAAACCTTGCTTTATGCCATGGTAGTTTATTTTTCTAAGTTTTCTCTTTCTCCTTTTATAGCAATATTCTCTCATTGCTTGATCTTAATTTCAGTGTTTTTCTATTTCCTGTACCTTTGCCAGCAGCTGAGACATTCTAGGATTTTAGTTTTGTGTTGCTTTATATCGCTGACTGTCGATTTACCAACACCATATTTTAAAATGATTATACACATTTGTAGTTTATCATATAACAAGTGGTCTAATTTTTTCCGACAAAATTTGTCATTTCAGATATGAGTAGCTTTCGCAACGAAAACTACACGAGTCGACGCAGGAGACGAGTGTAATTTTCCAAAAGCAAAAGCTACGAATGTCTTAAATGATAAATTTTGCAAGAAAAAATTAGACCACGAGTTGTATTCGGCTTGACAATCCATCGGGCAAATTTTTATTTAGCGTGTGTAGTTAATATTAATTTAATTAAATTTGACATTTCATTTTACATAAATTTTTTCACTAAGAAAAAACCACTAGTGGTTTTTTCACTATAAAACTAATTTCATTGGTCCCAAATTGAAAAATTCTGTAATTTGATTGGTTAAAAAATTTTCAAGTTGGATTGTCATCCTAAAAGAAATGATAAACCATTTAGAAGCAACACTATTTTAAATATTACCGTCTCTATAGAAAACTTGCGAGGAGTTTAGGTATAATTCAATTAAACATAGATTTTTAATCGTTTCTCAACAATTTCTTCTACAATTGGATAAAAATATGAATGAGAATCGCATGACGATGCCGAGAACCAATAGAAAAATTCAAATTTGAATTGTATCCATGAGAATCGCACGACGATGCCGAGAACCAATAGAAAAATTCAAATTTGAATTGTATCCATGACAATCACACAATTTTCCCGAAAATTTATATATATATGCTACCAAGGAGTAATTTTTTGGAAATTTTTTGGAAATTATACTTGTAACATATATAGCTACATAAAACCAATTAATCATAATGCATTTTTTTCTGTGCGTCGTGCGATTCTCTTACCGAATATAGCCTCGTGCATTGATTCTGCCTGGAAATTTTGATTTCGTGCATTTCTGCAAAGTAATTGCACTCCACTTCGTGTCGTGCAATTATGACGTTGCAGAAATGTCACTCAAAAAATTTCCGGCAATAATCAATGCACTTGGTATATTATAAGTGAAAATTAATATTTCTTTATGTGTACATAAATAAATGCATAATTAATATAATCTTGAAATAAATAAAGATTATTAAAAGTTTCACAGTTTTATTAAAATATACCTGACAATATTGTTTCGACAGCTATGCTGTCATTATCAAAGGTAATATAATTATAAACAAACACGTCGCTAAGGTAGATACAAAATAGGTAACTAGATAAAATAATAATAATAATAAAAATTAATAATAAAAATCATAATTAAACATCTAATACTTCCAGTAACGGAGAATTACTGAGCTCAAGTTGTTCATTCATTAAAGGTACCCTGAGTTTGTGTTTGTATATCTCAAAGGCTTCTAAAATGTCTAATTTGCGTTTGTTATTACAAAAATGTAGGAATTTAATATTATTTTGAGGAGTCATTGTGTGATTTTGTTCTAAAAGGTGTTTGGCGTAATTCGATTTTTCAGGATGTTTATTTTTGTAATGACGTACGTGTTCTTTATATCTTATGTCAAAATTTCGAAGTGTTTGTCCAATATATACCGAACTACAAAAAGAACAATTTAAACGGTAAATGCCCGATTTCATGATATCATGTGTTCTGTCTTTAGCATTAAATAAAAATGAAAAAGTGTTAGTGTTGGTTTTAAATGTTATTTTATAATTGTTGGTTTTTCTTAGTATATGTGCAATTTTTTCTGATATTTTGCCAAAATATGGTATAGATATGTAATTTGTGTCTTCTGTTTTATTGTCAATGGGATATATTCTTTTGATAGCTAACCTATAATCTTTTTGTTTAATTAAAGTGTCAATCATGTTCGGATTATAATGATTTGCATGTGCTAGTTGTTTAATGGTTGATATCTCTTTGCTAAAATCTGATTTTGTTAGTGGAATAGTTAAAGCTCTGTGTACTAATGATCTGTATGCTGCTATTTTATGTGTATTGTGGTGACAAGATTCATTTGGTATTGTTATGTCTGTTTGTGTTGGTTTTCTGTATATGGAAAATTCAAAAAGATTGTCTGCGTTAATCTTGATATTTAAGTCTAGAAAGTTTATAGCCCTGTTTTGTTCTGTTTCTAGTGTAAATTTTATATTAGGATGGATATTGTTTATAAGAATTAAAAATTCATTGATAACCTCAAAAGAACTGTCAAAACAAGCTAAAATGTCATCAACATAACGAAACCAGAAGATAATGTGTTTAGAGAGGTTTAATTCAAATATTCGATCTTCAAACTTGTCCATAAATATGTTAGCTAATAGAGGACTTAGAGAATTACCCATAGGTAAACCATCCTTTTGTAAATAAATTATGTTATTAAAAGTGAAATAATTTTGACTTATACAAAGGTCAAATAATTGAATTAACTCTATATAATCTTGATTCTATAATTTTTATATACCTGCTAATTTTCTAATTATATTCTAAGGCTATTTTATATAATAATTATTATTGTTAGTGTTTATAAAGAAATATTAATTTTCGCATATTTTTATTCAATAGGGAAGACGCATATGTAGTCAATTGAGGAGATTCTTGCATTTTCATAAACGTCATTACTAAATTAGTTAGAATATCAGTTATAAATGCATTAAACAATTACCAATTTTAAGTAATTAATTTTTGAAAACCTTGAAAATTTAAATAAATTTAAAATGCAATACTGGTGTCCTCTAATGGATGAAACTTTGTTACATCTTACAGTTCCAAAGACGACCCACTGTTGGTGCTAATGAAACAGTTAAGAGTCCTGTATTACCCGTCAGTTTAAAAAATCTTTTATTTTCAAGTTCAAATATCGTCTACTTATTAACGAGTAATTAATATAATAATGTATGTTATGCTGTTGTGTAATTAACTGCCATAATTAAAGTGGTGTAAAATATTTCTGTTAATATAAATTCAAAATTCAGTTTATTGGTTTTCATCAGTGCCATCTAACGGTGAGTAGATCGTCAATGTTGCTTCTTCTCATTCACAGCGGTACCTACTTTTTTACATCAAATAGCTTTGAGGAAAGTTGCTCAAGGCCAAATTCGGTTTTAAATGAGGAAAATTTTTAAATTTAATTTTTTCAAATGAATTGAGCGTTTTTAGAAATTTTGCTTATCTGGAAATATTTTTCTAACCAAAATGAACGAATACAAAAATTTAAAAAAAATACGTGCGTCTTCCCTATTGTAGAAGAAATTGTTGAGAAACGATTAAAAATCTATGTTTAATTGAATTATACCTAAACTCCTTGCAAGTTTTCTATAGATGCGGTAATGTTTAAAATAGTGTTGCTTCTAAATGGTTTATCATTCCAATTAGTCTTTTTAGGATGATAAACTACAAATGCGTATAATCATTTTTAGGAGTTTTTGAAAAAAATTAAAATGGTCGAAATTGTTAAAAAAAATATATTTATTCTGTTTTCGGTTATATCTTTGAAAATCTTAACCTTATAAGAAATAGAAAACTACCATAAGATGGAGCGTTAAAAAGCCTTTCAAACGGTATATAACATTATCTGATTCTTTAAATTACTTAAAAGTTACGAACATTTAAAGTGAATCACGCACCAAGACATCGTCAAACTTCGAAGCTCCATAACTAGATAACCAGCTGACTTACAATAAAAAATTTGCACTAAAATATATCTCTATAAGAAGATCACTATAGGTAAAAATTGTTAACATTGTCAAGGGTTACCAAAAAAGGTGGCCCGCTTGAGATGGAATGACCTATAAATGGACCTAGTTCTGCAGAAACGAACCAACCCACAAAAGTTCAAAAAATAAATTATATACATTTTCATATGTGCAAAAGTGCTATTTACAATTGCCATAATAGAACCAAGCTTTGATTTTCATATAATTAAACCTGAAACAACCAACAACATAGGGATTAGTAATAAAGTGATAACTTTGACACTCCATTTCTCAGATATTGAAATTTGTGGCTTGGTTTTTTTCTGCAGAACTAGGTCCAAATGAGAAATATGTAAATTGGAATTAAATGTTGTTCCCTTGGTATCACTGATTTCACCAAATTTGGTACAAGTTTATAGTACCACACGCGATTTTATTTGCCAAATCTTTAATTTTAACTGCCTTTTCATGCAGTACTTTTCCCCAAACCCATAAAAATTCTAAATTTGGGAAATCAACATTTCCGGTCCTGATGCATGAAATGATCTCATGTTTTTTTTGCATTGAATTTGACCCTCTTAAAATGTACATGCTTAATAGAATGGCAATGACTCCGCATATTGACACTACAAATAAAGGAAATCGAACTTGTGCTGAAAGTGTTGTCAAGGTCAAAGGTTGGTGGTAACTATTTATTGCTGAAATATATTTGTTCCTAATTCCAAAAGGCGCACAGTTCATATAAGTATTACTGTGCAGCGTTTCACTTGGCTTTTTATCTCTACAATATTTACTTGAACAAGTTTAATTGTGAAATAAAGAAAACAGATTAGTAAAAGCTTCAAAAGTTTATTATATAATCTACTTGACAATTGTTTCGACAGCTAAGCTTTCATGTAATGGGGTTTCCCGCATAGATCACAAATAAATAAATACATTATCAAAGGTAATAAACAAACACATCGCTAAGGTAGATGCAAAAAATAGATTACTAGATAAAAAGATAAAAATAATAAAATAAATTTTTTTTTATTTTAGTTTTTTTTTTGTTTTAATTAATTTTATTATTTTTATCTAATTATCTAGTTTTTGTATTAACCTTAGCAACACGTTTGTTTATATATTACCTTTGATAATGACAGCTTAGCTGTCGAAACAATTGTCAGGTAGATTCTAATAAACTTGTGAAACTTTTACTACTCTGGTCTCTTAATTTCATGATTATGGAGTTACACCATATAAGGCTAGAAACAATAAACATCCGCCATCCTGATTCCTCGCCCAAAAATAAATAAATAAATAAAATAAACAAGCTAGTTTAATTGTGCCTATTTTGTGTCTAATATAAAAACATTGCCATTCTGTCAAGTAAGTATATTTTAGATAGATCAAAAATAGAAATGACATTAAGTTTCTACCAATGGCAGTTGGTGAGAGAAATTCAATACAAAAAACCAGAGATGAGATGATTGTACCTATCAAATTATACCTGTTCTCAAGGAAAACAGAGATATGAAGGGAACAACTTTACACGTTTCGTAAGAGCTTTAAGTTTATCCTTCTTTGCTTAGCATATTGCCACAACAGCCTTTAATGGCTAATTTAAAACTTTTTTCTATGAATTTTTCCCGTATGCTGCAACTGATTAGACATTTTTTGTTTTCAATCATTTAAAATTCAGACCATTTTAACGAATCTGACATTAGACAATTATGTTACACAGGTGCCACATTTCTTAGCATGCCAAATACATCAGATTGTCTAAAGTTGATTGGTTGTATAAGGACAATCAATTTGGAAAGTTTCTTAATTTTTGAGTACGTGAAGAATATAGCATTTTATGCCTCATCTTTATCTACGATTATACAAAAAGTGATTACTTTTTACACTGATTTTCGTATAAAAAGTTAACGTTTATTGAGCTAGTGTTATAAAATTTTTCCCTTAAAATCCCTTAAACAGGGTAAACACGTATCCCGTTCAAAAAACATTTAAAAGTTGAAAAAATTAGAAAAAGGAATATTTTTTAAAAATTTTTTATGGCATCACATTCTTCGTTAAAGAATACATAAATTTTATCCACTGCATTTTTTTTCCTAGAGTGCTTCGATTTCGAGCAAAATTGAGAACAACAATTTGCCATTTTTGAAAGTTTATCATTTTTTTCATCGAAAATGGTAAAGTGTAAAAAAAATGATAAGAGTAAAAAAATGCTTATTTTTACTCAATGAATACAAAAAAATTACATGAATGAATTACAGACCAATTTAAAGTGATTTTGAAAATTACGGTTGTAGGTGTTCCCTATCTATGGGCTTGAATAATATATAATTAAAACTTTCTAAAATGTTGAAAATTTCTAAAAATCCTTTAAATCGGCCTGTTTTTTTTCGTATTAACTGAGTAAAAATAAGTATTTTTTACTCTTATAATTTTTTTTCTATCTGACGTCATTTCCGATGGAAAAAATGAGAAACTTTCAAAAATGGCAAATTGTTGTTTTCAATTTTGTTCGAAATTGAAGCACTCGAGGAAAAACACACAGTGGACAAAATTTATGTGTTCTTTGACGAAGAATGCAATACCGTTAAAAAAAATTTTAAAATATTTCTTTTTCTAATTTTTTCAACTTTTAAAATTTTTTTTTGGAACTTGATACGTATTTACCCTGTTTTAGGGATCAAATATAAATTTTTTCATATAGGAGACATGTGACATTCGAAAGTAGAGGTTTCAAGCTTTAAAATGAGCCCCCGCTGGCCTTTCTAAGTTGTGCCAATTTTTGGACCTAGCTGGTGGTTGAGTTCAGAAAGAATGACCTATGTATGTACATGACATAAGTCACATATTTTAAAAACTATTAATTAAAATAATTACTCTTTTAACTTTCACGTAAAACGTTATGATCGTAGATAAAACGTAAGATACACATGTAAAAAGTCTCTTCATTGCACTCACGTCTTTTAAAACACTCGGTTGTGTCTTAAAACTGCTCGCGCAATAAAGAATGAATTTTTATAATTGTATCTTAAATATCTATTATCAACCTAGGTATGAAATCTCATGCAACACTAACAAAAATTAATACTACAAAGCAATTGTGTTTGGAAGTTTCCTTTACTAATATTATCAAAACAAGAATATTACCCCTTATCTTTTGCGTGTACATCAGCTCCTAATTGTAACAGGAACTCGACTACAGTAACTCGATTGTAGCCCGATGCAAAATGCAAAGGTGTTGAATGTCTACCATCTACATCACGACAGTTAACAACATGTGGGTAGGTTCCTAATATTCGCTGTACTTGGTCCGTGTCTCCTGCCTTTGCAGCTTCTAAAAGTTGGCATTCAATATCTGCACTTCCAGTAAGAGGATCTTAAGGAAATATTAATAATTACCTATAGAAGAATTGAAAGGAGAAAATTAAAAATACCTTGTAAAATTTTTAATACATTTTCTGAAGCAACTTGGGCCGCTGTGTAACCTTGCAATGATACAATAGAAGGATCAACATTATATGAAATCAAAATTCTACAAGCTTGTACATTGTCCTCTCTTGCACATCTATGTAATGCTGTTTGTCCTAAACCATCAAGAGCATTAACTTTAGCTCCATGTCTTAGAAGAACATCCATAATATCATAATGTGATGAATCTGCAGCCAAATGAAGTGGTGTAAGGAAATCTTTATTTTTTTCATTTAAATGGGCCCCTTTGCGAATTAAAGTTTCTAAAATTTGTTTACGCTTTGGATATACTGAATTGACAACAGCATGTAGTGCAGTATCTCCAGTATAGGGATGTTTAAAGTTAATAATATCTGCAGTGAGGAACTTCTTAATCTTAGTTGCATCCGATTGTCTAGCCGTTTCAAGGAGACAATGACCCTTGTATTCATCTAAAATTGTAATAATTGAAAACTAATAAAATAAAATTGTTTCAATGGGTATGAAGATTAACTTACAAGCTATTCTTTCTTGTAGTTCTCTTGTAGGTGCAACATCAATGGCAGATTTGGAATGGCAGTTAAGTAGTGTAGGATCTGCTCCTTCACTGAGTAATAACGAACATACTTCAACACGAGATTTTGATGCTGCTTCGTGTAAAGGTGTAAAAGCCCAAAGGTCATTGGCATTGACATTGGCACCGTGTTTGATTAACATTTCAGTCACTTCAAAATGACCATAGGAACATGCATTATGCAATGGTACAAGTCCCCTGAAGAATATTTTTTGTTCAGTTTAATGTATAATTTGATCTATTAATTTAAGAGATATATTTGCGTATACATTTTTAAGTAATGGAATTATAAATGGGTTTAAAAAGTAGTTGGATAATAGTTACCATATGGTCAATACTACTGCTATAGACAATATTATAATACCTCTTGTTAATAAATACTATGATACAAAGTTACATAATGGTAATCCCCAACAAAATGTAAAGTTTGGAAAATTCACTTTCAGAAATTGGCAATCCAATTACTTTCTGAACACATTACACATTTATTACAGATTTCTAAATTGTATTGGTCGAGTGATTTTTAAGAAAATATCTATCAATTTTATATGTCTTAATAATTCCTAACTCCCCATGTGTGCAAAAAGATATGAATAAATGCTCTGAAAAAGATTAGGGAAGTACTTTATCAACACACAAATTTTTTAGGTATGTTAAGCTGGCACCCCCACTACAAGATTTTTTTTTAAACTTACGTGATAATTACGGGCTTTTTATGGGCTCTCGAACCCTCCCAAAAATAATTTTTGGGCTCTTGCCTATTCTGAGAAAAACCATATTCAAGTGTGGGGGGGTGCTAGCTTAACGTTAAGCTAGCGCCCACTTTTTTCTTAAGATAGTGAGACGTTTCTACTTGGTCTTAGATTTATGGGCTTATTATGGGCTCTTCAAATATGCAAATCTTATTTGCATTGGAACTACCCTTTCGAAGTTAATCGCTATTCAAAAATTTTGAAAATTCGAAAAATATTTTTTTTATCTCTAACTTTGCGTTATACTTATGAATGAATTATGGACTCTTTAATGCGCCTAATTACGATTTTTAGGCTGCACTCTAATAGCACTACCACCCTCGAAGACATATCAAAAAACGTTAATATCGCCATATATCAAAATTTCTTGCGCGATAATTACAGGCTATTTATGGGCTCTCGAACCCCCCAAAAATAATTTTTGGTCTCTTGCCAATTCCGAGAAAAACCAAATTCAAGTGTGGGGGTGCTAACTTAACGTTAAGCTAGCGCCCACTTGTTTCTTAAGATAGTTAGACATACCTACTTGGTCTCAAATTTATGGGCTTTTTATGGGCTCTTCGAAATATGCAAATCTCATTTGCATCGGAACTACCCTTTCGAAGTTAATCGCTATTCAAAAATTTTGAAAATTCGAAAAATAATTTTTTTTTCTTTAACTTTGCGTTATACTTATGAATGAATTATGGGCTCTTCAATGCGCCTAATTACGATTTTTAGGCTGCACTCTAATAGCAATACCACCCTCGAAGACATCAAAAATCGTTAATATTGCCATATATCAAAATTTCGTGCGCGATAATTCTATTTATAGGCTCTACAACCTAATCATTCAATTTTTTGACTGCACCCCTTGTAGCAAAAGCACCACCGAAGACATATCAAAAACCGTAAATTTTGAGATGTCGAAATTTCTTGTAGGATAATTACAGGCTCTACAACCCTCCTAATCACGATTATTGGACTGCATCTTTAATAGCAACACCACCCTCTAATATATATCAAAAATCGTTAATATCGAAATGTACCAAAATTTATCGCGTGATAACACAGGACAGGATCATGCCACACAATAGTTATAACCCCCAGAGATGAATTAAATAATTCGAAAAATAGGTTAAAAAATAAATCATCATGGTTACTGCAATAAAAATATTACTCTTGGAGATTTAAAGTTACAAAAATAAATTTAACAATTGTAACAGTTGGGTGTAAATCTGTAAATTTGTCGATTATTAAGTTACTTGATTTTTATTTATTTATATTATTAATTTCTGAAGACTACTTTATTTTTTCTATAATATGTAGAATTTCTTATTCTTTATTTGATCAGGCACTGATTTTTTACCATTTCATATTTTGTCTTTATTATTTTTAATATTTCTGGATAAGTCTTGTTATAGTATACCTAGTTTTAAATCCTACTTGAAAAACTAATAAAACAGATCGCAGGGACTGTGGTCATAAACAACAATCCTCTCTTCTGAGGGTGAAATTTACTAGAGGGCCGATCATAAACATCCAAATAGTACCTACAAATATGCAGTTTAAAAAATATTTCTAATAACAATAACAGAAAAGGCTACTGTTTATGGTACCCATGTGTTATCTTTACATTGATAGACTTCTTTATCCAAAAACAATTTAAAAATGGTTCCTTATAGTTTTAGAATTTCCTCTCTTTTTTTCCGTTACATAAGATTTGGTTATTTGTAATATTACTTGTAAAACTACTTACTTTACTTACTTAGTCCTGGACCTTTCTACCTTTAGGTGTAAGGCTATTTGTAAAATTAATTAATTAAAAAAATAAAATTAATAGATACAGTGTTTATAATTCTTTTTTATCAAAGATATGAGTTTGTAAAAGTAATTCATTTCATTTCAATATAATTAACATGTCATAAAATGTCACTCGTTTTTTAACCATTGCCGAATAGTATAACCTACTTGTAAGCTGGTTACATGCCTAATTAAAGAGAAGAAGAATTTTGCCATTACAAATAAATAATTTTAATAATTTTACTGGTAAATATGAGAAAACCGTTATTCGTTGTACACCTTTTTTTCTTGATGAGGTTCTCAATATTTTACAAATTGTCGCCAGAAAACTTCAAGAAAAGGATGCCACTCTGGGAAAAGCCGCATCAGTCTTAAAATCGCTTCGTTTGAAAATATGCGAAACGATGACAGTTTTCTCAAGTTGTGGGAAGAAATTGATAAATTTTCCGCATCTTATGACATTAGACACTTAGAAAACTAAAAAAAAATAAAATAGCATAAAAAGGAAAAGTCTCTTATAAAATACTCCAAGCAAAAAAAAAACAGAACACCCTTGACACAATTTCGAACTTTAGCCACCACAAAAATTAGATGCAGTTGCGCCTATAAGTTATATGTATAATTATATAAACAAACTAAATAATGTTTTTTGTAACAACAACTATTCTTTGCTATTTTATTGAAATTAATGTATAGAACTGCTAACTCAAGCCTGATAGTGAGTCAATGATGGCGATGGCTTAAATATGCAAAACAAGTTATATAGTAACATTAAATATTTTGAATTAGTTTGTAAAATATGTAAAATTAGATGTTTTGCTTAAATTCTTAAAGATAAATAGGTATTCTGCACACCTATTATGTAAATGTATTCGGGGATAATATAACTAGTGTTATGATTATCATCGGTGATAGCCCGAGTTAAAACCGACGAAAATTGACCGAGTGCGAAGCACGAGTTCAATTTTCTAAAGGTTTTAACGAGTGGTATCATCGTTGATTAATCATAACACGTGTTATATTTGGTGAGAGAATATAATGAACGTTGAAAGAAAATAAACACTGAAACTTTCTGTCACTTTGACAGTAAACAATTTTATTTATTAAAAACAGGTGACAGTCAACATGCGGTGATAGAATTATCATCGATTTGATAGCCTATTCTGCGAGTTTGTTTTTGTACTTTCACCAATGAAATTAATAAAAAATGTACCATGTGACACGTGAATTATATTCTCAATGTTATACACTATTTCATTATATGATCCTATAAATTGTCCACAGTAATTTACTTATAAACAAAAAATCAAATATACCTACACAAATAAGTAGAGGCGACACGACGGTAGAGGAAATAGTGAGAGATAGCATAGGAAATTTTCATTTTTATTAAAGTGGAGGTGGTAGCTAGATTGCCAGTTATAATCTTGCAATTAAAATAAGTTTGTGAAGTCATTCTGCGATTATATCTCTCTTTCTCAGATGTATTGCTATTCACTATTTTTCCTTTGTTCACACATGACAATTCAAAACCAAAATGAATTTTTATCATTACTGTATAACAAATAGCCTGTGATTATTGCACGAGAAATCTTGGTACATTTCGATATTAACGATTTTTGATATATATTAGAGGGTGGTGTTGCTATTAGGGTGCAGCCTAAAAATCGTGATTAGGCGCATTGAAGAGCCCATAATTCATTCATAAATATAACGCAAAGTTAGAGAAAAAAATTATTTTTCGAATTTTCAAAATTTTTGAACTTCGAAAGGGTAGTTCCGATGCAAATGAGATTTGCATATTCGAAGAGCCCATAAAAATCCCATAAATTTGAGACCAAGTAGGTATGTCTCACTATCTTAAGAAAAAAGTGGGCGCTAGCTTAACGTTAAGTTACCACCCCCACACTTGAATTTGGTTTTTCTCGGAATTGGCAAGAGCCCAAAAATTATTTTTGGGGGCGTTTGAGAGCCCATAAATAGCCTGTAATTATCGCGCAAGAAATTTTGATATATGGCGATATTAAGGATTTTTGATATGTCTTCGAGGGTGGCATTGCTATTAGAGTGCAGCCTAAAAATCGTAATTAGGCGCATTGAAGAACCCATAATTCATTCATAAGTATAACGCAAAGTTAGAGAAAAAAAAATTATTTTTCGAATTTTCAAAATTTTTGAATAGCGATTAACTTCGAAAGGGTAGTACCAATGCAAATAAAATTTGCATATTCGAAGAGCCCATAATAAGCCCATAAATCTAAGATCAAGTAGAAACGTCTCACTATCTTAAGAAAAAAGTGGACGCTAGCTTAACGTTAAGCTAGCACCCCCACACTTGAATATAGTTTTTCTCGGAATAGGCAAGAGCCCAAAAATTATTTTTGGGGGGATTGGAGAGCCCATAAAAAGCCTGTAATTATCACGTAAATTTAAAAAAAAATCTTGTGGTGGGGGGTGCCAGCTTAACATACCTAAATTTTTTATTTAAGCTGCTCCGCTAAATTTTGTTGATCATATATATTAAACATTAAATAAAAAAAACACCAACCCTTTATCCTTAGCATGTACATCAGCACCATGTTGTAATAATAACTGTACAACTCGTCCCCTATTGTACCCTGCAGCTAAATGCAATGGTGTAGATCGTCTACCATCACTTGCATGACAATTAACATTTAATGGATTTAACAACACCAACAGTCGATCTTCAGCGCCAGAACGAGCAGCCTCTAGCAACTCATCTTTACGATATTCTCCAGTTAGTACAGGCCTTGTGGATACATCTGCAACATCTAACGCTGTTTTTCCTTCTGTGTTACGGATATTTGGATCTGCTCCATGCTGTAATAGGGCTGTAAAAATGTAGTTTGTTAATTTCAAAAACATTTTCTTAATTTTATAAAAATACCTATGCAAACATCAACCTTTCCTTTTATGGCTGCTTCATGTAGAGGTGTATAATTCCAATTATCTCTGGTATTTGGATTTGCACCGGCTTCTAATAATAGTCTAACTACATCTGCATGTCCAAAAGAGCATGCATTATGAAGAGGATGCAGTCCTCCATCATCTCTTGCTTGGATAGAGGCACCAGTTGATAATAGAAATTCAACTACATCTCTGCGACCATAACCTGTATAAATGATCAATTACATTAAACAATTATAATACATTTACAAGCATAAACAAATTATTGTAGACTTTCTAGAATATGCAATTTTTTAATTCTAATTGTTAACAATATTTAATTCTCTCAGTTGCTATGCCGGTACAATTATTTTTAGGAGTAATTTGTATTACTTCTATAATTTTCGATTCATATAGATTTCTTGAATTGCTAATGAGTATGTATGCCCACACTTCAATTGTTATTACTATTTTTATGACATATAAAATGATGTTCGATTGTGAAATTACATGGTGTTATCACACAAACATGCTAAATATGTTACAACCTAATCGTATTTCATTCTTGACAAAAAACCATGTTTTTTGGTTTAAACTGGTTAGTTTTTGGTTGAAACCAGGTTTATTTGTTTTTTTAACTGTCAGATTGGCAGTAATCCAAGCAGAAATTACAACTTTGACTCTGAGACTGGTGCTGGTAACTCTACAATTTAATATTTTTTTTAATGTGCATAACTATAGCACCATAATTAGAAATTAGTTTTTTCAGTCCTCAGCATGTGAAAAATAAGCAATAAATAAATTTAATAAATGGTAGTACTCCCATTTCTTAGAATTATTTCAAAAATCATACTCCAAATGAGATTTTCTAAAAATTCATGTCTCAAATTATTCCAAGTCGTAGGTACGGTACCTTTTAATTCATTAACTGCTTGACTTTGTTTATTTTCAGCATATATTTGGCGTACTATGGTGCCTCATAGATTTTCCATAGGATTTAAATCTGGTGAAGGAGCAGGCCATCTCATCAAATTAATTTCATTCCTGGTCGATGTATTCCTTGGATGGCCACTACGAGGTTAGTTTTCTATTTTGCCTGTCTCATTGTACTTTTTAACCACCCTTACAACTGAAGGTTAATTGCTCTTCACTTTAGCATCAATTACACGGGAGAATCTTCCACCTTCATGATGAAAAATTGTGGAGTAGTGCACTTCGTCTGACAATTTATTTTATCACTGTTTTTAGTAACATTTTGACAACAGTAGAACCTCAATTTCAAGATATTATATTAAATTACCACTTGCATAGGATACATAGTCAAAAGGAAGCAGAATGCGATAATAATAATGCTTTGGACCTTTTTTAGTTTTTCGCTTATAACTCCAAAGCGGTGCTTTCCAACGATAACTTTAATATTAGAAGAATTAAAGAACATTAAATTCTGCGTAGGATGAGTATACAACACTTTAAAATCGGTCCAGTGGTTTGGTCGAAATAGACGCTCGAAAAACGACAATTTTACAAATTTTCGATTTTCCGTCAGACAAGACACCCAGAGGCTTTCCATATAAAAAAACCCGTTGGATTCATTCTGATTGTTAATATAAGTCGAGAAATACCTAAGCTTTGATATTATCGAGGTTTCCGGTTTAACTTAAAGGCCATTTCTTTGTCATCCCCCATCATAGCAATTAGAATCAATTCATATGAAGTAGTGCAGTACTGGTTGTTCAATCATTTGAAAAAAGATAATTTTTTGTGTGTTATCACCCCTAAGTATTGGTAGATGAAAATCACTGTCATTTTATTTTTATTCCAGTTGATTGAAATATGGCAGCCATATTTGTTTCGTGGTGCACGACGTTGCTTGCGGTTTTTTGATGTAAATTAACTCTTGATATCTACGGTTGATCCTAGAGACCTATGGTAAAAATGATTGTATTGCTCACATGTCGGACTACATTTTTTAATCATAAACATAATATTGATATGACGTATCATAACGATAACTTCAAAGCCCATAAATACCAAAATAGTAAAATTTCAGATTTAAAATATTTTATACATAAACTACCTCTAACCGTGTACGTTTAAATAGAAAATCCGCCATAAGACTACATTTTTATCTGGATATATGAAATATGCCCCCATAAAAGCGGAAATTCTTGTAAAAACTTTAATCTTCGGGATTAAATCACACCCATAAGTAAGCATCCTACAAAAATTATGTTTAGATTTAAAAATGTAGTCCGACATGTGAGCAATACAATCATTTTTACCTAACATCACTAGGATCAACAGTTCTTGAGATATCAAGAGTTACGTTTACATCAAAAAACTGCAAGCAACGTCGTGCACCACGAAACAAATCGTCAGTCTAATTCTAATACCTCGTAACCCACTTTTTTGCGATTTTAGGGTTATGAGCTATTCCCATGGTAAAAAGTGCGCTGAGTCGATTAGTAAGCTCCTCGTAAACCACAGGGCTTCCAGTTTTATTCTATAGCGATTTAAAAAATACCTCGTATCCCAACCTGGTCCAGTTTTTGGGATATGGGTAACCCACTTTTTAATAATGTATGCATGCTTAATCGCACGATAAATAAATACATTTGTCTGTTTAAATTTAATTAACAAAATTTCAGGAATTCAAACCATTTAAAAAAGTTTTGTTTTACATTTGGTGACATTTTCTTGTTCTCCTGAAAAATTGAGATTTGGGGGTTACGAGGTATTAGAATTAGACCGACAAAATATGGTTGCCATATTTCAATCAAGTGGAATAAAAATAAAATAACAGTGGTTTTGATCTACCAATACTTAGGGGTGATAACACACAAAAAATTATCTTTTTTCAAATGATCGAACAACCAGTACTGCACTACTTCATATGAATTGATTCTAATTGCTATGATGGGGGATGACAAAAAAATGGCCATTAAGTTAATCCGGCAACCTCGACTCCATTTCTCGACTTATATTAACAATCAGAATGAGTCCAACGGGTTTTTTTATACGGAAAGCCTCTGGGCGTCCGGTCTGACGGAAAATCGAAAATTTGTAAAATTGTCGTTTTTGGAGCGTCGATTTCGACCAAACCACTGGACCGATTTTAAAGTGTTGGATACTCATCCGACGCAGAATTTAATGTTCTTTAATTCTTCTAATAGTAAAGTTTTCGTTGGAAAGCACCGCTTTGGAGTTATAAGCGGAAAACTAAAAAAGGTCCGAAGATTTCGTGGTTCTTTTGATGCCCTCAGGTAAGTTTGAGTTGAGGAACCGTGTAAACCTAGAATACTTATATTTGATCTCAAACAAAGCGATCAAAACGATCTCCCGCTTTCCAACATTTATTTCCACCAACGGATTCTATTTTACTGGCCTATAAGTCATTAAAAGATTAATATAATTAATCTTAAAACCGCATTCCAGCTTTTTTATTGACATTGTTTGAGAGCGAGTTGAAAACTTCTCGGCCTAGCCCAGAGGGGGCACTCTGAGTTCACGGATATCACGGCCTACTAGATTCATATAACCTTTACTTATATACGGCCTTCTCATTTCTAGTTTTTTCATTGAAAATTATTACAGATTCGTACGTCAAACGGCACACCCTCTGGTGATAATTTTGCTACAAAAATATTTGAAATCAGAGCTCAGTTGTTAATTTTTAGGTTATACTTATGTCAATTGTGTCAAACTGCCTCCTATTAAAGAGACCGCTCTTTAAAGAAGTACTTAAGTTTCAGAATAATTAATAAATTTATTTACTCGAATATTAACAGTAGTTAATAGAAATAAGTTTCTTAACCACGATCAAATATTATTAGTTTATGCATTAAAAAACAATAGGTATCTACATTATATTACATTACAAAACATTACATTAAAACTTGACCTACATTAAAACTAACAAACATACTTTAACAACCACTTTACAAATATACCTATGTTTATACTCTCTGTCTCCTCTCTAAGTAATATCTTGTGGATTAGTTTCTCAGCACTGTATCTCTCCATTATTTTTGGTATTCTGCCAGTTTTTTCTTTATAGCTGAAGCATAATCCTGAATTCCCACATTAGGTGTATTTACATGTGTTTTAATGAATTTGGACAGGGTAAATTATGTCAAAATCTAGTTCTGACTAATCAGATTTGTTGCTATAAATGATAATTTGTCAGTTATGCTGGCGCAATAAATTGTAGTCCCATTCTCTTTTATTCCAAATGGAAAATTCCACGTTAGATACATTTGTAGGTGTTTTAACAGTAATATCTTTTTTGCAGCATTAATAAATCAATGAATAATAAATATTGACATTGTTTTTATTTGGTTGTGCAGTATTTTTGTTGTGGTTGTGCTAGCTTCACTGTGATGCTGGAACAACCCCATGTTTTTTTTTAAACCGCAACAATAATAAATTTGATTGTTGAGTAATTAAATAGAAATTGAGTAAGTTAGTTTTTTTTTGTTTTAGTGAAGTGTTTTTGTTTTGTTTAGTAAAAGAGCGAGCGGAAAAGAAGTGGTCCAGTTGATATAAATTCGTCTAAGAGGGCAATAGCAACAATTAAAGAAATTTCAACTCTTTCGTACGAAACATGGCAGGCAAGTGTGGTTGTTCAAAGTAGTATGTACTGAAAATCAAGATTTAGATCGTATAAAGTAATTAAAGTACCATATAGCCAAGAAAATAAAGAAAAGATTTCTAAACCGCTTTCTAGAAAATTATACTGCCAATATGTCAAAAAATTCAGTTGTATAGTATTGAATGATGAGACTTATGTGAAATCCGATTTTGATCAGCTTCCTGGACAGGATTTTTATGTTGCACAGGCTAAAGAAAATGTTGCAAAGAAATATAAGACCAAACGCATTTTGAAATTCCCAAAAAATATCTACAGTAGAAACTCTTTAATCCGAACCTATAAATGCAAGGCAAATTCATATTAACGAGGTATTCGGATTACTGGATATTCGAAAAAAAAATTTGCGTTATGCTATGATACTTTATTATAAAGAATTTAACTTATATAATTTACTAATTTTATAACAAACCTTTTATTTCTAATTAAAAAAATCAGTAATTTTTTTGCTTTAAAAGCTTTCTTTCTCTTTTCTTCTTCATAGCGTGTGCTTGCATTTTTTGATCTTAATTTCAGTGTTTTTTCTATTTTCTGTACCTTTGCCAGTAGACGAGACATTCTAGGATTTTAGTTTTGTTTTTCTTTATGTTGGTGACTGTCGATTTGCCAACACCATGTTTTAAATAAATCGTTAAAACACATTTTAACATTTTTTAAATCAGATATGGCCGCCTCGTATACAAATTGTGTATAGTAACAAATGTAAAAAAGTTTTAAGGTAGATGATGTCATTACATAAGCAATTGCGGCAATACTGCAACATATAAATATTTAGGGTGCCTTTGTGATGGTATCAGTTACTAAATTCAAGATTTTTATTGCTTTTTATATTAATAAATAATAATAAAAGTGTTTATTGATCTTTGCAGAATTTTTCTACACCCGACGCCTTGTAACAGTATCAGACAACAAATCAACAAGTATAAAAAAACCCGTTGGACTCATTCTGATTGTTAATATAAGTCGAGAAATGGAGTCGAGGTTGCCGGATTAACTTAATGGCCATTTTTTTGTCATCCCCCATCATAGCAATTAGAATCAATTCATATGAAGTAGTGCAGTACTGGTTGTTCGATCATTTGAAAAAAGATAATTTTTTGTGTGTTATCACCCCTAAGTATTGGTAGATCAAAACCACTCTAGTTCTATTGCTTTTTTCTGGCAAGGTCTGTTAATGAACGCCTTGCTATGGTTGTGTCCTCGTTGATTAGTCCAGTAGATACTATGTTGAGTGTGGCACCAGTCATTGACGTAGCCCCGGACTGCACTTCTTGGTACTTTCAAGGCAGGTTCTGGGCCAGGAAAAATCTCAGCGGAGCCCTGCCTGGCTAGTTCAAGGGCTTTTTCATTGCCATCAATTCCACAGGACCTGGCGCCCAAATCACTCGCATGGCATACTTTAAGATGAAAAAGTTTTTTATTTTGACCCCTCAAGTTTTTCACCTTGAATTTCTCAAAAAAACATACGATTAAAAATTTTGAAAAAATCTATAATATTAACTTTAAAATAAATAAAGATTAATAAAAAGTTTCACAATATTTATTAAAATGTAACCTGACAATTGTTTCGACAGCTAAGCTGTCATTATCAAAGATAATATGAATATTGATAATGACAGCTTAGCTGTCGAAACAATTCTCAGGTTACATTTTAATAAATATTGTGAAGCTTTTTATTAATATTTATTTATTTCATGATTATGGAGTTCCACAAAGTAAGGGTCAAGATAGTAAATGCTATAATATTAACTTACTTATTATGTCTGTGGGATGTTCGTTTCAAGCGTTTCTATTGGTCCGCGAGGAGGATGGTAAGCATCCAGTGTGACATATGTGTGTAGTAAAGGAAAGAACATCTATACTGCTGTGCTAAGCGAAAACAACCTATCTGCAAAACTGCAATTTAGAAATGTACTATATAGAATGTAAATGTGAGCTAAGAAAAGATATGGTATATTTCCAAGTTGATGTTTTGCAGATAGGTTGTTTTCACTTAGCACGGCAGTATAGTATACACTATACATATACATATTTTAAAGAGGTTTTGTAATTAAAGACTGTCCACAAAAAAAAACCTAGTCATATGAATTGATATTTATTACGGAATTATAAGCAACAATTATAAATAACTATACTTCACTATAACATTATAAGATTTATAAACACTACATTAAATTTCTGGAGAACAGAAGGAATTTCGGACTTTTTGTTTAACACCGTTTATAAAGTTCTGCACAACCCTTTCCGTCACTGTTTCTGAACCTTTCTTCCATTTCATTTTAAAATATTTTTCATTAATTACTACTCCATTGGTCTTCTTTAGATTCCTATCAACAATTGCCCAATATTTCTCAATAGGTCAGAGATCTGGACATTATGGGGAATTGGTGTATTTTGGTACTATTACATTATTGGTTCTATATCAGCCCTGAGCTAATTTTCCATAATGAGATGTAAGATTCGGCCAAAATAATACATTTCCTTGATGCTGTTTAATGACGGGTAGTGATCTTTTGTTTAAACATTCTTTTACATATATTTCTTAACTAACTGAACCAACTGTTACAAAAAATTGCCTCTTTTTGCCTTATGAACATATGGCTTTGCTAAACTACAGTAGAAATTCCATAATCCGAACATCCAGTAATCCGAACAACAACATTTACGAGCTATAATCCGAACAAACCTCTTTAATCTGAAATCCCATTTGACTCGAACAAATCTCTTTAATCTCAACAAGAGAGTGCTATGTACTATTGCGAGATAATTGTCACGGTAGGTTTTTCCTGTTTAAATTGGAATTTCTCCATAGTATCTCTTCCAGACTTGCCTGTGTAGGTATTACTGGGGCAATGTCATCTACGCCCACGGCTTCAATGGAAACAATGCTAAGTCTACCTCCACTTCACCTAGTAGTGGAATCAGAAGCACTAGCAGCTGCATATAGACTGAAAATTAGCGATCATGGGATAGGGAGACGAAGCTTCGGACCCAATTCTGAGATCTTTAATATACTGGAAAAAACCAGTATCCTCAATATGCAATCTGATAAAATCAACACCGTTTGGGACTTCAGAAAACCTTTTAGGGTTGAAATACCTGAGAGGGGTGATGAAGAACGAAAACGAGAGTTGATTCAAAGACAAGGATCTGTATGGTATACAGATGGTTCCAAAACAGAAAACAGCTCTGGAGCAGGAGTGTTTGAGCAAAGTACAGGGAATGAAATATGTGTTAACCTGGGGAAGCTCACCTCCGTGTTCCAAGCTGAATTAACAGCCATAATATTATGTGCACAAAGCATGATAGAGAGGGGCTTTGAAAATAAGCAAATCTCCATCTTAACGGATAGCCAAGCGGCACTAAAAGCCTTAGGAAGTACTGAAATTCACTCAAGGGTCGTGCTTAATTGCACAGAAGCACTGGTGACACTGGCCACACGCAACAATGTTTGTGTAGAGTGGGTTCCAGGACATCAGGGTTATGAAGGAAATGAAAAAGCTGATCAACTTGCAAAACAAGCTTCCGAACAGAGATTAATAGGTCCTGAACCTACATGCGGGATCCCTTATTTAACCGCAAGAGGGATTATCAAAGACTTATTGAAAGATAAACATAAAACCTACTGGGAGAAATTACAGGGGCACAGGCAGTCAAAGATACTAATGATGTCCCCTTCCAGTAAGAGAACAAAGGAACTGCTGAGACTGAGCAGGAAACAACTAAGGCTTTTAACAGGACTATTAACAGGACACTGTAGCCTTAATAAACATCTCAACATAATGAATATTGTCGATGATGCAACCTGTAGGCTATGTGAAGAGGAAGAAGAGACAGCCCTACACGTCCTATGTGAATGTTCAGCCCTCGGGGCTAAAAGATTTAAACATTTCGGGGCTCAGTATGTTGAACCGAGCGAAATTGCATCAGCACCAATCAACTGTATCCTCAACTACTTTGGCGATACAGGTCTGATTGAGTAAATCACTTCTTGGGGCACAATAAGCCTAGAGCTTCAGTGCAGTGGGTGAAGAGTGAAGACCACGCCCAGAATGAATGAATGAATGAATCTCTTCCATCGATGTAATGTGCCAAAATTCTTAAAAATCCGCCTACTTTATAATTCAATCGTACCAATTATTTATCTTGCAATAGTACATACTAAAATTGAATATGTAGCGTTCTTGGGAGGCAGGGTTGGCATGTTTAAAACATTATGTTTAAAACTCATGTTTAAAACTAGTTTAAAACATCAAACTAAGTTTTAAACTATTTCTTTTTAAACATGTTTTAATCGTATGTTTAAAACATGGTTTTTTGTAATCGTTTTAAAACAGCTATTTGAAAACTTTTAAGAAAATTTTAGATTCTTATACTGCATTTTCGAATTTAAATGACCAGTTTCCATCTGAAACGTGTATAATTATGTATAATAAGTATCACAATTATAAATTATAAAATGTAAAAGTATAGACAATTTATTGATTGTTTATTATTTAAATCTATTTAAAAGTGGATCGAGGATTAGATTACATTGTATAAAATCAACTAATTTTGCTGCAACAACATTAAATTAATGTTAAATATTTCTTTTAGATGTAGAGCATTTAATAATGAGTTACTATAAATAACGTAAATCTAAATAAACAAAAATACCTTAGAAAATCCTCCCCTATAAATATTAGCAATAGTCTTTGATACTTCATAAATCAAACTAATTTAACACGCACATTTATTTTTTGCAATGGATACACTTGGCACGAATTTTATGAGGTTCAACAGCATCTTTAATAAAATTGTTAAAAAATGCTGTCATATAGGGCGCTTCGTGACCCGTCATCATGAATATATAATATTCCAGTGATTTTCTATTTACTAATTCTGCATTCTTTTCAGAGGTCTGAAGACACATTTACAAAGAATAATGATCGTTTCATTTCTAAATTACAATTTGCAAGGTGTTGACTTAACAATATTTAATACTTTTGTTTTGGCGAGAATTGAAGTAGATTTTTATTAGGGTATTTTTTATTTAAGTTACTCTATACTAGGAAGTCGTAAAATTAAAAAAGTGATGATATAAGAATAAAAGGACTTTTATTATTGTTTCAGGCATGCATAATCATGATTCATGATGGTAATTTATATCCGAATTTAATAATATGTTTATTAAAAGCTTTCATTAAAATATTTCAAAATCTTTATTAGTTTAAAACAGTTTAAATCATGTTTTAAACATGTTTTTTTTATATGGGGTGTTTTAAACTCATTTTCGATAAAAAAACATGTTTAATTTGAAAAAACAACTGTTTTTGTTTTTTTTGAAAAAAACATGTTTTTTGCCAACCCTGTTGGGAGGTGAATATTATAATTTATAATATTTTGCAAATAGGTTGTTTTCGCTTAGCACAGCAGTATAGATGTTCTTTCCTTTACTACACACATATGTCACACTGGATGCTTACCATCCTCCTCGCGGACCAATAGAAACGCTTGAAACGAACATCCCACAGACATAATAAGTAAGTTAATATTATAGCATTTACTATCTTGACCCTTACTTTGTGGAACTCCATAATCATGAAATAAATAAATATTAATAAAAAGCTTCACAATATTTATTAAAAGGTAACCTGAGAATTGTTTCGACAGCTAGGCTGTCATTATCAATATTCATATTATCTTTGATAATGACAGCTTAGCTGTCGAAACAATTGTCAGGTTACATTTTAATAAATATTGTGAAACTTTTTATTAACTTTATTTATTTTAAAGTTAATATTATAGATTTTTTCAAAATTTTTAATCGTATGTTTTTTGAGAAATTCAAGGTGAAAAACTTGAGGGGTCAAAATAAAAAACTTTTTCATCTTAAAGTATGCCATGCGAGTGATTTGGGCGCCAGGTCCTGTGGAATTGATGGCAATGAAAAAGCCCTTGAACTAGCCAGGCAGGGCTCCGCTGAGATTTTTCCTGGCCCAGAACCTGCCTTGAAAGTACCAAGAAGTGCAGTCCGGGACTACGTCAATGACTGGTGCCACACTCAACATAGTATCTACTGGACTAATCAACGAGGACACAACCATAGCAAGGCGTTCATTAACAGACCTTGCCAGAAAAAAGCAATAGAACTTCTTCTCTTAAGTAGGTTGATCATTACGGGCTTCCTAACAGGGCATGCTTCCGTTAAGGAAGATCTGTGTAAGATCGGGAAATTTAATAGAGAGCTCAATTGCAGACTCTGCAATGAGGAACCAGAAACAGCTATGCATATTTTATGACAACCCTCCTTGGAACCGAAAGACTTCATCACATCCAGCGAGAAACCTATATCTATTGATACAGGGTATTACCATTACAAACTGGTTGTGATTAACTTGTAATAGGGTGAGTACCGAGGGGTCTTTCACTCCCAAAAATTATGTACACCTATTGCCGCTTTACGGCAATAACTGTCTTTATTCCCGCATTCTCACTTGTTATTCCCGTATTGCAGTTTTTATTCCTTTATTTTCGTCTGTATTGCTGTATTCCCGTATTGCCGTATTTATTTACACTTTAGATTTGCTTGAAAAGCATCTTCAAACGTCAGTGTTAAAAGTCACTGTATAGAGTCAGTTGGCAAGGTAAAGGTCTGTCTTTTTGATGTTTATCAGCAGCGGTAGATAAAGTACCTTATCTACGAATAAATAGTTATTTATGTATCAAGTCAGTAAAGTGATTCTTTATCGAACGCGTCTGAGATTATGAGACAAACGAGCGAGGCGGATAACAGCCTTTATCGAGTTCGATAAAGACATTTTACTGACGTGGTGCATACAGAATTTTGACGCCAACCATATTTGCGGCAGGTAAAATGCTTGATTTGTACAGTAAAATAAAGTGTTTGTTTATTTCCACAAATCGCTATGGTAATGCATAGCTTTATTGATGGTTGGCGATAAAGTATTTTTTTCACTACTAGCTTTAAAACATACTATTATCTAGTCTGTTGTCACCTTGTGAAGTTAGCCTTCTTGCCTAGTGGTAAATAATTTTTTATTATTGACTACTAGTCAATAATCCAGATTTTAGTGTAACACGGGGCAAAAATTCATCCCATTATACACTGGCATCCAGGCAAAAATCCGTGATCGCGATAGTACGTTTTTTATGTGAGAAGAATAAAAGGAATAAAAGTACTAGTAGTGAAAAAAATTATATATACACCACGGTTGTGAAGTGTTTTCTAGAGCCTCTCATCTTATATCCCTCGATGCTGCGCATCTCGGGATCTAATAATGCTCGGCTCTAGAAAAAACTCTTCACAACCTTGGTATATAATATACTATTATATGCCGCTGGTTTTGGGTAAAGGCCAAGTTATATCAAAACAAAAAAATTCAGTTTGTCAAATCTATTTCTTCTATTTTTTTTTCAAACGTCTAAAAACATGATATTTTGTGAAAATTTATATTTCAATTCATTCTTTAATTTTGAAGATAAAATAACATATTTTATGCGGAGCTAAAGTGGCTTTTCATGCTTCGGCTGTTTTACTGTCAAACTAGCAGCCTCAGCACAAAAAGATCCACTTAAGTTCTTATACTATTATGAAATTATATTTAGTAACATATGGACTCAAGTCATCAAATTGGTGAAAAAACTTTGTACTTACCTCCTGTTTTCAAGCTGTGTTGTCACACTTTTTTTTAAACATGATGCCAAATCTAGAATGTGGCAACACCTTACACAATCAAATGTATTACTGATTTTGTTTTAATATCATACGAGTTCATAAGATGAGAGGAAGTTGGGAAAGGATGGTCAAAAGTGGGTGCATGGCAAGGCCGTATTCAAGGGGGGAGTTTAGGGTGAACCCCCCACCCGAAACTAAACTTAATACTAATAAAATGACAACAAAATAAAATTATTTTTCTATTCTGCTTCCCCTGAAAATAAATTCCCCCAGAACCCTCCCGGAAATAAATTTCTGGCCACGGCCCTGGTGCATTGTAATATCAAATGAAAATATAATAGTTTAATTTTTTTTTTAATTTACTATTTATAATTGTACAACCACTAGCTCTAGTCGGGAAACCGGCACATTCTCCTATTGACCCATATACACAAAATTTGAAATATCAAATAAAGTACTTTTAAGCTAGAATATCGAAATTGAAAGACACAATTTCCCAATAATTCCTATTACTCCCCTTTGTTTATTCTTCTCTAGGTTAGGAATTAGCAAGGTATTGTTATTTTATTAGTAGCCCGCTTCCATGATAATGAGCATAAAAGTAAGTGGGATTGGTGTCCTCGGATTCTGTAATTATTTCGAGTGCTAATCACTAAATGTAGGCAATACTCAAATGCAAAACTAAAGCTGTGTTTTCGCAATAAAGAAAAATTGCATCCAATTTATGACATTTTTATAATTGCTTAATCACATACCAACAAGGACATCTGCTTTATTATAAATACAAACTTTATGAACCCACTTTATGGATCAAAACATAATATAATACCAAACATTTATCCTACCTTTTTTTTTGATACTTTTTAATATCAATTAAAATAAAAATAAAGTACGTTTAAAAAAAAAAATCTTTATATCTTGATTCCTTCAATCAGAAAGGCAGTAAAATTAAAAATCCATAATAATTTTCCATCATAAATGTACTGTTATTAAAAATAAAAACAATAACTGTAATTACCAGCTGCAAAATGGAGAGGTGTAGACTTCCTTCCTGCAGTATCTCTTGCATTTACAGTTTGGGTTGTCACTAATTTTCTAACGCGAGCTATATCTCCCGTTTTGCAGGCTTCAAATAATTCCCTTAAAGGATCACCAGAATTTGTTGTTAAAGGCTCCATTGAAGTTGTTAAAATAGTTCGACGAGTCGCCATTTCCAGTGGGAGTTCGTTCACCACACACACTCCTTTTTATAAACACTAATAATACTGTTAATTGAACAAAACCTCTTTTTAATTTTATGGATGTGCATTTTGAAAATATTCTATTTTCAACTAATCTCGCGATGGAATCAATATCCTAAACAAGGTATTTATCACGAGCTCTGCAGCGAAGGTGCGAAAGTTTCTACTTGACAGCCATTTCTGAATCATTTCAAAACAAATTGTGACGTCACTCCATCCTCCAGGTTATTAGCAAATTCATTAAAAAGTAAAATAATTTTGCAATAATGAGAAAATTATGTGGAAAATATTTATTATTATAGATAACAACTAGTTTTTGCTTTAAATATTACAAAATAAAATAAATTGCAAGAAGAGCTATATAATATTCATAATTATTTTATTAAAATCATTATTTCCGAAAATTTAAATTGATGGTTGCAAATAAATAGACATTTCCAATCACATGAAAATTCCACTTTTCATTGTTGCGCCTCACTTCAAAATACAATAAACTGTTTTTTTTTATTTAAAAATTGAAGCTACTATAAATTACTAAAAAATCATTTAAAAGTTGCAAAAAGTGCGGAGATCTATACAGGGTGTATAATAATTAAAGAAACCTACCTGGCTGGCAAATAGGTGGAATACAGTAGAGCAAATTTTCCTATACTCTGTCCAACCAACAGAAATAGTTAAGCCACGCCCTACAAAAGTGATGTATATTTGACTAGAGCATTTTTCTTGGTTGGTTTTATAAAACCCGTATCACAAGCATGTGAATACGTTACTTTTTCGAGAGCTCCAAGTGATGACCATGTGTAAAAGAAGTTGCCTAATTACATTATCTAATAATTACATTATTTTATAACTTTTTAATCAATTTTTACTTTTTATAGCAACATATTTAAATTATTTTAATAATCATTTATTAAAAGACGATCAACACAATTTTTTTTTAAAAAGAAAAAATGTATAAGAAATTTTTCTCTGAATTAGCGTCGCAGCGCTAAGATTGCGCGTTTGCAACATGATTTTGTTGTGGTGGTTACAGTTGGTATTAGTTATTTATTTAGTCGTTGTTTCGCTTTTAATGTCACTTAAGTTATTTTAAATTTGCTTGAAGATTTCTAAGATTTAGTGCACATTTGTGAATATTAAGGTACGTACTGAAAACGATTTATATTGGTTAAGTCTTGAAATCACATTTTGCCATAAAGTGAAAAATTTATCAATAATGGATCAACCTGTTCTATCTCCACCGAAAAAACGGATAGCCAGACATTTCTCGGTCGAAGAAAAAGAACCTGTTGTTGGTATCTATGTAAAGGGTGTTTTTTTAAATTTGGCGTCCTAGTTAGCTATGACTATGAGTTTGTTGTGAATAGACCACTATTTTTCAAATGTCAAAATGTCAAAACTTAAAAGTGAGGTTAGGTTTAGATACACTGCGGCGTGGCGACATTCAAAGGTGCGTTCACAATCGAACTCTCATTGCTTGCTCTGACGCCAAATTTAAAAAAACACCCGTTATAAGGTTTACGCTGGAGAGAACCCACACAACCCTAAAATGAAAAATGTCGAGTTTACTGCAACAGCAGCAGGTAAGGTTTCACTTTATACATATTATTATGTACTTGTACTTATATAAATTATACATGTTTATTTTGGCATGAGCGTCTCGATTTTTTCCCTTTTTTGTTCCTTTTTTCGACGAACAAAAAGTTCGTCTCTGAATTCGTGGTCTGTCTGTCGGTCTGTCGCCTTTCTCCCCGTTGACTTTTTTGAATTTTTCTTTTTGGAATTTTATAGTACATCAAATTCTAAGAAACTTTTGGTTGAAATATCTTTTTGTATCTCTTCGGGAAAGTGGTCAAAATGTCCACCGAGAATTTCGATAAATTTTTAAAAAATGAAAAATTTTGTATTTTTTTAAAATTTACGAAAAAATAAACAATTTTAGCAACTTTTTTTTCTTTTCTTTTTTTTAACGAAAAATTTTAGGACTTAGAATTTTAGTTTTTTTGACAACTAATGGGTTACGTCAACATTTGTTTGTTTGTTTGTGTTTGGGCGAGGAATCAGGATGGCGGAGCATCCGTCGTACCTCATGGCACCGATTGCTATGATCATTTGGCCGACCCTACTAGAATTTAGCCGAATCTGGGGGAATTCCACACCCAGTAGGGATCTTTATCGTGCCAAACATCGCATTGACACGGGACCTACAGTTTTACTTCCTCTCCGAAAAGAAGGCATGTTTTAAATTTTTCTCCGCTATGAAAAATTACCAGTTCGGCCGGGGATCGAACCTGCGATTTTTGGATTATGAAGCAAACATGCAAACCACTAATTCACCGAGACTGGCACGTCAACATTAGTTTTCAAAAATAAATTAGTTTATTAAGTATACAGTTGTTTTTGTTCGTCATGGCAATGCTAGCTCTGCGCATTCTCAACTGGTTTCTTTTTGTTTAATTAAAGTGTCATTTGAACTTGACACTTTAATTAAACAAAAAGATTATAGGTTAGCTATCAAAAGAATACTATATTCCATTGACAATCAAACAGAAGACACAAATAACATATCTATACCATATTTTGGCAAAATATCAGAAAAAATTGCACATATACTAAGAAAAAACAGCAATTATAAAATAACATTTAAAACCAACACTAACACTTTTTCATTTTTATTTAATGCTAAAGACAGAACACATGATATCATGAAATCGGGCATTTACCGTTTAAATTGTTCTTTTTGTAGTTCGGTATATATTGGACAAACACTTCGAAATTTTGACATAAGATATAAAGAACACGTACGTCATTACAAAAATAAACATCCTGAAAAATCTAATTACGCCAAACACCTTTTAGAACAAAATCACACAATGACTCCTCAAAATAATATTAAATTCCTACATCTTTGTAATAACAAACGCAAATTAGACATTTTAGAAGCCTTTGAGATATACAAACACAAACTCAGGGTACCTTTAATGAATGAACAACTTGAGCTCAGTAATTCTCCGTTACTGGAAGTATTAGATATTTATTTCTGATTATTATTATTATTTTATCTAGTTACCTATTTTTGTATCTACCTTAGCGACGTGTTTGTTTATAATTATATTACCTTTGATAATGACAGCGTAGCTGTCGAAACAATATTGTCAGGTTATATTTTAATAAAACTGTGAAACTTTTACTAATCTTTATTTATTTCATGATTATGGAGTTCCACAAAGTAAGGCTAGAAACAATAAACAAAATTGGTATATTCACTATTTACTAAGAAACCATCGATCGCAGCTCCACCGCGTATGAAAAGTAAATACTTTTGGGCCAAAAACATAATATTTATGCATTTTAGAGCATGACAAATCTTTACTTATACCACAATGAAGATTGACTGTGATTAATAGAATTCAACGGAATATTAATAGCTTCTTCTTCGGTAACTTTCACTTTTTCATATTGCTCAGGATAATTCGTACAGTATACAGTTTTTACTAATTTAATTTTGTGTACAAAGTTTGAAGTTAATTTACAATCATAACAACTGTATAACTTATTCTCATCCTTGTTTTGCAAAAATTAATTTAATAATCGTTTATAATTTATAACGACCTTGTTTCTGCAATACCGTTTCTCTTAGCAGTACATTTTCGACAACTTCCGATGCATGCTTTTCTTCAGCTCGAATCATGTTAACATCACTGAATTTATATGACTTTTTTCGTTCTTTATTTGCCAAATTTGAGCAGAATAAACTTTCAATCATGCACTCGTTATGATACTTCTGCATTTGTACTTCCGAAGATTTGTTCCAGACTAATGGCTGATCTGTCTTAATTAACAAATAAACAAATTGCTGCAACGTGCAAGCAATAACATTTTCCGGCTTTGTACCTGCAACTTACATCTTCTATTTTGCGAGTTTCATTCACCTAATATAAAAATTATTTTTATGTCCGATTGCATTATAAAGTACTGGCTTATTATTGTACTCGTAAAATAAAGTGGTAGTAGTAAAATAAAGTATATAGTAGTAAAATAAAGTATGACAACTGTATATTACATGTCAAATTTTCTTCTGTCAAGAATAGATGTCAAATTTATAAACTGATTTTTTTTGATAATTAGCCAATTTTAGGAATCGAACATAAAGCTTTGTATGCAACTCTTACATAATCGGACCTTATAGACTCGCCCTTTTTATAGGCCTTGCTTGGCAGCATTTATCGATTTTTTAAAACATGACCTAATTTAAAAAATTTTTGGTCGTGCATTATCCTCGACAAATTACGCGTCGAATGAGCCCAAGCCCATCTCTCCAGCCCTTATAGAACGCGAGAATGGGGCTTGGACACACTCACACACATACAAATCAACTTTAGTAGTATAGGATATTAAATAACTTGTAAATAATTTAAAAATAAACATTTGCAATACAAAATTTATTAATGTTTAAATTAATTTATATAAATAATTTAAACTTGACTCTCGCTATTTTCTTTGTGAAATTCAATTTATTGACTTGTTTTGCAAAAATACCTTTATTTTTGGGAAAAAAGATTTTTTGTACTGGTTGCTCCAGGTATGTTTTTGTCGTAGATTATTTCTTCTGTCACATTAACATGACAACTTTGCAACAATTTGTTGCCTTTACTTAATGATTTCTTTCTAAAACAACTAATAACCACAGCTTGAAAGCCACTTTTAATAAGTACGTTTATCTTTTTGAAGAAACATACATGCAAATGTGAAAAAATACAAACTGTTTTATGCATAAACTTCATTTAAAAATCATTAATTTCAAAATCTTGCTCACAGTTTACTCCCGCCACCGGTAGAGGCGCACGTATAGGTTTTTAAAAGTGGTTGCTTAGTCTATAATAGTTGTTTGTTGTTATTTTATGTTATTTTATTGTTTAATTTTTAATTTTTTTAACAGATGAAAATAATTGTTAAAATCATTTGTTAAAAGCAGATTGTTATCATCTACTTAAAAGAAAAAATACACTGAAGAGAAACTTTCCTTCTAATTGACATTGCAGCCCTCATATTGCAATCATTTGTGTGGGGCATGACTATTCTTTCGTCCGAATTACACTCTACCGCGCGGTAGAGTTCAACTCATTAATCAGACGGATCCCCAGAACAGGTGAGAAGATTTTTCTCGCCTCAGTACACTTTGCCGTGCTGTCAGAAGAGCACGTTAAGCAGTCGGTATAGACAACCACATAACCATGTTTTGGTGGCTGTCGTTAAAAATAAAACTGCCCTATGCGACGCACAAGTACACTGGCTTGTAAAAAATTCGCGTACACCTATTTTTGATTGTATTAAGTCAGTCTTGATTTTTAATTTGTCATTGTCAATGAGTCAACATTATTCTCTTTCATTTTCCTAATAACAGACTTATCTGTCAAAAATTGAATGTCAAAAGTCAGAAACGTCACGTTTACATAGCAAAAACTAGATAAAAACTCGGTTACTTGATTTTTAAAGTGTATGCGATTTTTTTGCAAGCCAGTGTATATATTTACCTCAGTGGTTTAATAATAATAATTTCTACAACCCATCACCTGTGAACCAGGCCCCAGAAGCTATGAAGTTTGTGTGGGGGGAGGGGGCGATTATTATCATTACGCAGACCCAACGTGCGACTGCAGCGGACTGATGGAATAGCGCAAATCCCACATTTGTGTCACAACTAAGGAAAACTGCAGAAAACCTTAACCAGAGCTGCCGGTACCAGGAGACGAACCTGGGCCGCTTGGGTGAAATACCAGCACGCTAGACAATTCACTACCAAGGCTGTTTTGCAATGTTAATTTCAATTAACATTTATACAATACAATTAATTAGTCTTATACATATTATAATTTTTAATGTGACAATTTGTATACCTATAGTAGAATTCAGCTAAGAATAAAGCGAAGGAAGGTATAGGGCACGCTTGACCTTCGCGTTGATTGGCTAAAATACGAGGCACGTTCACACAACTTAAAAAAGTAAATTTGTGCATAAATTATGTGTAAAGCGCCGTTTCAGTTCTACAATAAACGTTACGGCTTACGTTCGCTCAACTACGAAAATTTAACTTATTGTGTGTGTAAAAAGAAGCTATAATTAATGTACATTTATAATTAACTTGACAAAATGCTCATTAATTAATGTACAAAGATTTAAATGAAAGGGGAAATCGGAAATTTATACCTAAAATTCGGCAACGCTGCATCTATGTTTAAGATATTAATACTGACAATTTTTTAAGTTATGGTTTAGTTCGAGTTTTTCTCAAGTTCTTGATAATTCTTAGTCCTTTTATTAAAACAATAGTTCTTTTAGAACTTACCGGCGCTATTCTTATTACTGTCCAGGTATGATGATTTATGTAACAATCTTAATTGCAGTTTAAATAAACGTAATAATATTTTAGTATGTACCCAATTTTAATTATGGCTGAACGACAATCCTTCAAAAACCCAAGAGGAAAAATAATTTATTCCTAATGGTCCAAATCGATGAAATGGTGAAAAGTAGTGGAAGAGCCATATTAGGATTGCCCCTTTCTATTTGTAATTTAAATCCAATCGAGTTGATATGGGCACAAGTGAAACATCATGCAGTATTACATGGCAGCTAATAGTATATACAATATATTCACTTACTGGCATGAACAAATCCTCCTAATCAAGGGATTTCTACTGTTACTGCAGAACGATGGAAAGATTGCGTAGGTATACCACATAATTAATGAAGAAAAAAATATTCTAAATTTAGGATCGGAAGGAAAGTTCAGGAAACGAATCAGAGGAAGATGTTGATATTCGGCCAATATAAAATAACTTTTAAGGTTTTTCGAATCATAGTGACATTATAGTGTGCATTATTTATTAATTCTATTTATAAATTGTTCATAAGATACACTGGCATCTTGTACAAATGCACAGAAATGAATTTTATATATTTTTCAGTAAATATTTTGAAAACTAAATATTATATTTCAAATTTCCCGCTGTTTTAATTTTAGGTGTGTAAATGTAACTTAGATCGAAGCGCCATCTACTTTATTCTTATTTGGTTTTTATTATAGTATTCTTTAAAATAATGTTTTGTTATTAATAAAACTATGCGTATACATTTTATGATTAATGCTGAGTATGATTAACGAAAATTATGCAGTTCACGCTTATACGTTAGTATTATTATTCTTATTATACATCACATATTCATATTAACAGAGAGGCACCTTAAATCTATTAGTAACTATGCAAAAGCATAAGCAGCTTAATTAAAGCTGCTTTGTTTGACCAAATTAAGTACTGTTGCAAGCGAGTATTTTTCCAGGTTTACTAATTAATTATTTCAAAACTAAACTTATCTGACATTTACTTTATTTTATAATTTTCCTTAGCAATTTTTACTTTTTATAAAAACGGAGAATATTGTTATCATTTATTTAAAACGAGAAAAATATAGTAAATGAAAGCTTGGCGCGCTTTTATTAATTTGTACCGTGTGAAATTGGCTTTGCTCCCATTAGTCTACGCAAACATACATTTGCGGGGGAGTGACTTAACTATTTCTGTTGGCTGGACAGGGTATAATAAAAAATTCTTCCTCAGATGAATAATTTTTGAGAAAAGTAATTCTGAAGTTTCATTAATTTTCGAGTCCAACTCTGGAACACTAACCTACCGTAATTAAAGTCAACTGGAGTACCTTCTATTGTCTGTGTAATACAAGTCTGGTCATGGGCGCCATTTTGTGTCAGCGGGAAGTTTAAATTTAGGATTTTTAGATTTAACGCGCGACCCTTATGTTGGCGACACTTCATCCTTGCCGTTACTAAATGTCAACTGCCACGTTGCTACATATTTGTTATTTACATATTTTTCTATTTGAAGGTGGTTTGTGGTCTTTAATCTCCATTCCTTTTTATTAATTGGTGCTTTCATCAATAAAAAACAATTCCTTTTATAGCTACAGCCGTAATAAAGCAATACACTGAGGTAGGATAATTTAAATATTTTTGAAATGACAACATAACCTAATTGACAGTTGACATTTCGTAACAGCAATAATAAAGTGTCTCCAACATCATGGTCGCGCGATAAGTCTAAAATCCCTACATTTAAATTTCCCGCTGACACAAAATGGCGCCCATGACCAGACTTGTACTACACAGACTCCAGTTGACTTTAATCGTAATGAGTACAAACTTAACTCAAAAATAAATAGAACACCCTTTTATGTAGCTACTACCGCGACCAAAAAGTGGGAAACACGAATTTTTTGCTATTGTAAATACATAGATATATTGAGTTACAATAAATACGAGGGGAACTAGAATAATTATCTACCTAGCCATGACTGAAACAACTGACAATCTTCAGCGTTTAATGTCAAATAGTGGCAAGTCTTTTATAATTGTATCTGAAGTTTCAGTGAAATTGACCTGTTACTTTTTGTTTTGTGCGCGATTAGTTGACAAAAAATGAGTGTTTTGAAATTGGAGCATAGGAGTGTGATTAAGTTTCTCACAAAAGAAGGCAATGGTCCAAAATTTATAAGAGAACGTATGATTGCCGTATATGGAGATGATCATATTTTACGATTAAGTTTTGGTCAAAACAGTTTCGTTGGGGACGTGAATCCATAGAGGATGACCCTAGAAGTGGAAGGCCACTTGAGGCAACCAACAGTGAAATGTGTGACAAAGTGGAAGCTATGGTTCTTGAGGATCGCCGCATGAAGGTCTCCACCATTGCTACTGCTCTGGGAATATCAGAACCTAGCGTTTTGACCATATTGCACGAAAAGTTAGGCATGAATAAAGTCTCAGCGAGGTGGGTTCCCAGGTTGTTGACTCCAGAGCAAAAGACGCGAAGACAGCAAATTTGTCAAAACAATTTAGATCTTTTGGAAGCTGATGCTGAATTCCTAACGAGGATAGTGACTGGAGACGAGACCTGGGTACATCACTGGGACCCTGAGACAAAGCTGGAATCTATGCAATGGATTCATAAGGGTTCTCCACCCCCAAAGAAAGCTCGCACACAGCCCTCAGCCGGAAAACTTATGGCAACAATTTTCTGGGATTTGCATGGAGTTCTTCTGATCGAATATATGCCTAAGGGCACTACAATAAATGCAGAGGTTTACGGTAATACGCTCAAAAAGTTACATTCGGAAATTACCAAAAAACGTCCCCACTTGAGGCATAAAAATGTGCTCCTTCTTCATGACAATGCGACGGTTCATAAAGCCGCCAAAGTTCGTCCAATTCTGAACGAATGTAACTTTGTAGAGTTAGACCACCCACCTTACAGCCCAGATCTGGCACCCCTCGGACTTCTACTTATTCCGAAATCTGAAAAAACATTTGAGAGGCCGCCATTTTGAAAGTGATGACCATTTGAAACGAACCATCAATGACTATTTTGGCAATCAGGAAGAATCTTTTTTTTTAATGGTATGAATTCATTGCAAGACAAATGGCGAAAGTGCGTTGAAGTTGGGGGAGATTATATTGAAAAATAAAATTGTTTAAAAAATCATGCGTCTTTTGTTTCATGCTTAGGTAGATAATTTATCTAGTTTCCCTCGTACTTTTATTTCATTTCGTATTTCAAACAATTCTTTATATACCACAATTAGTAATATACAGTATATCTTGATCTCCTTTGTCAATGATACCGCGGAGTTCAAGACGTTCTTGATCTCCGTTGTTGTTGGTAACGTAAATAATTTGATGTTACATCCTAGCCACATGCATGCATGCATGCTGCTTTTTATCTCCTTCGTTACGCGTATGATGACACAGACAAGGCAACTTGTTTCTTTATACAATAAATTCGGATGGATTTTAAAAGGGAGAAATTAGGATTGAAATACGAAATAAAATAAAACAACTTATGCAATACGGAGATCAAGCTTCTTTAAATCCTCGAAGATGTTATAAAGCCTCGGCTGGCGCCTCGGCGTTATACATCTTCTTGGATTTAAAGTATCGCTTGATCTCCTAATTACATAATATATATAATATTATTAATACAGGAAACTTATTTTGAAAAATGGGAGACAAAATTTAATAGCACACCCTTGCAGTGTGGTGTGCAACTAAACCTGACATTTCTAAAAATAGTCATTGTAATGAAAGATCGAATAGTTTAGATAAGTTGTAAAGGCGGTTGTAGGCTAGCATGCAAATAATAAATCACTGCCTATCAAAAATAATATTATTTTTTAAATAGATGCAGGTTTCTCACCGAAAAAACATTTAGTAGTTGCACACTCATCTGCGAAGATGGCGTTACAAAAATGTGGCCTATTTTCATATGGTAAAGTATATGGATCCCCCCACACCATACGGGTACAAAAGGGGTTTGATTATATATATAAAGTATATGGAGTTTCCGGTATTAATAATATTAAAGTATTTCGTTACAATATTTTGATTTACAATGATCTAGGACAACAAGGCTAATTGCTGCTATTTTATTATTTTTTTTGTGTAAATGCATAGGTTAAAATAATAAAAAAATAGCATCATATTAGCCTTGCTGTCCTAGATCATTAGAAATCAATAGTATATAAACTGCTTTGTATTCGATTATTTTGATTGTACGTAAAATCATATTTTAGGATTGGACGATAGAACACTTGGAGGTAAAATTGATCTTTTCATCAAAACTATTGGATTGGATTATTGTTTTGATTACGGCCAAAATTTACAGATTATTTGGGACGCATCTTTTAAAGGCTATTTAAGGTTTATATATTATATTTACCTTTCGATTATTTTTTTTATCAAATATGAAATTAAAAAGTATTCATTAATTAAACTGTGTTTTAAACTGCTCCTCATCATTTGTTTATTTTTTTAAGCATTTTAACCTCATTCTGTCATGTGATTGTTGGTAAAGTAGGTAATGATACATGATAAATACCTGCACATCAATTTCGAAATTTCATGTTGTGTAATTAAATTAGAATAGTGGTTTGTGCAACAAGAGTGAATATGATGCCTATATTGCACGAGGACGAAGTTTAAGGCACGACGCTGAAGGCGGAATGTCGCAGTCGTTCGTGGGAGATGTGGGCATTCTACTCCAGTTGTTTTTCGACTAATAAGTAAAACAATTAAAAAATATATATTATATTAATATGCAGGCAATAATAATATGAGGCTTATAAGTTTTATGAATGGGCTCCTGATTTATTGGTTTTGTTCCAAGCAGGAGGATCTACTTCAGTTATATTGCAAAATTCAGTACTGACACCAAAATCCAAAATGTGTATGATAGAGTTGTAAAAAAAGTTGTACGGACGTTGATTAAATAAATTGCAAATATTATCAAGATGAAGCAATCTGGAAGATATATTTAATTTGTTATTACGATAGTCAACATACTCTGATATATTGAAGTCACCTAATAAGAGTAATTTCGTACCTTAAACTGTACCGAAAGTAGTCAGAAACTCAAATAACGCTTTGTATACTGTATATGGTCTAGGTTAGAAAGTAAATAGATACATTACATATCCAGGAATATAATTGATCCCGATCTTTCAAATATACCTCACACCCAGTGGCTGATTTAGCACTTGAAAGGCTCCAGGCGCATTTCAATCTTGACTCCCCCCCTTCTAAATATTGTTGCTACCAAAACAGTGTTCATTCTACGCGCACGTTTTTGCTATAGCACGCGTTCTAGATTTGGTATTGCGGTCTTAATCATTTTGGTGCGCAATTCTTTCAAATTTATATTTAACTAAATGTTTAAATGAAAAAATGACATAACTACCATCCCTCCCAAATCCTACATTAATAGACGAAGGCCCGGTTTCACCAACGCTAAATAAATCAATGAATAGTTATTCTATGAACATAATTTAATCTCAGGTTAACTAATAGGATATTCCGTAACTTAACCACAGTAACCGTAAGCTCGGTTTAGTGTTTCAAAATATACCAATTCCTGAAAAAAGTTAATTTATGGAACACGGTTCCTGAAAAGATGCTTTCTTTTCGCTAACCACAAGTAACCACTGCAACCGCAGTGAAATCGCGGTTGTTTGCGGTAACTTGCAGGTTAGTTTACCACCACTCTAAAAGAATACTACGGTTTTCTGATTTCTTTAACATTTTGCATATATCCTTTCAAGACAAATTTCTCAACTTACCATATGCAAAAAAAATATCGTGTACAACACGTTAGAGAGTCTCTTTTTTCCACTCATTTGCTTGATAAACCCGAGCTTCACCCTCCTTAATCAAAACTGTAAATTCATGAGAAAAGTATTACTTTCATAACTCGTTATACAATATACTATTCCGTAAGCATTTATTCATTTATATACATAAATGAGATCCATTTTCCAGGGGATTTAAAGTTGGTATTTTCTACCGGCTATCGGCAAGTAAATTTTAAGATTGGCGCCTTTATTTTGTGTGCGACCTTCAGGGTCTCTAGTATGATTATGGCATCATTAACCTCACAACAGTTTGTTTTTGGTGGTGTTTGTTGCAAACAATTCATTTGCCGTTATTTTAACTAACTGTATAAAAGGTTGCAGACTTACACCTTCTTTAACCATCTTCTTCATCACTACTACTGCTATCATCAGATAGTATGTTTTCCATAAAAAACAATATATTATTCATTTTATTAACTTTAGAGCCCTTAAATGTTATTTTCTGATGTCAAGGTGCAGCGTTCAAATTTGACACCACACTACAAGGTTAAGCTGTTTCAAAACTATGTAAGTTTTTCAGCAACCATTTGTTACCAAAGACTAACCAGAATCAAAAATGCGGTTACTTTCGGTTAAGTTTTGGAATATACTATATATTGCTGTTTCACCAACACATTTGTAGGCATGGTTAGTTATTCAACGAATAAGGCAAGGTTCATTATGAACGTGCCTTTACTGTTTACAAAATCTAGGGCCCCTAGACTGATTTTTAGGGAATTTAAGTTGGACACCAACACAATTTAATCTGATTTTCGATTGTTTATGTTCTATTTGTTTATGTGGTTTTTGTTTTAGGCTTAGGCTTGCTATTTAAAGATTGTTTAAATCAAGTATCCATGCAACACTAACAATTGACTTTTAGCGTTAAAATTATGAATGTTTTTTGCAGAATTTTTTTATTAAAACTTGAAATTCTTGATTGTTTTTTGATTTTTGTTTTAAATCTTTAAAAGCAATTATGGTATCTTGATTTCAATTTTTGAAATTTTTTAGTATTTTGGTCTTAGATTTCATGCTCTTTCCAAATTCATTATAAAAAAGGGGTTTCCATATAGAAGATCTTTGTTACCGCCATTATTAATTACATAACAATTACACTAAAATATTTGTATCGCATTTAAGATAAAAATTGACGTGTTACAGGATTTTTTTAACATTTAATAAAAGATTTATTTCCATAGTTTCAGACTTTATTAGACTCGCATTGTATTGTATATACAATGTTTAAGTTATTCTAATAACGCTCGCAATTTGTGGTAACTGTCTGTTAATTTAATATAAATACGAGGACAAACGTAATGTTTATGTTTATTGGTTTCACTTTGAGGTTATGGATCTATAAATAGCAATTTAACTGGGGATATTTCGTCAGTTAACTTATTTGTAGATTTAAACATTGAATAGTGCTATTGAGTGTTGGTAAAACGCAAAACATGAATTTAATTTAAATAATGTTATTCTATGAATAACAAGCTATTTGCTGTTGGTGAAACCGGGCCGAAAACAACAAATCTCGAAACCAAAGCGATAAAATAGTGCACCGCACCGCGCCAATATAATATGAATTCATGCTCCTACTGTAACCTACAGACGTGCAGAATAAAAGATACGTATCATCAACTTACATGGCAGTTCCTGCCTGTAAATTATACAGAATCATGGTAGAATGCAGATCACGTGCGATCAGATCATTCGTGAGTGAAATGTTAGTTCCGAAAACTATTAAAAAAGACGATGCCAATGCCGTACGAAGGACGGCTTCTATACAACCTCCCCTAAAACACTCGCCTGAATTGACTGCGCAAACAATAAACCTGTTAGGTTTGTTCGCGTAGTCAGTTCAAAATTGTTTGAGAACTAAAATACAACCAGTGAGCCAGCGGAGTAGTGATTTTAGAGGCATTAAAAGACTATTGCTTGCTTTTATTGGTTCCCAATTAGTTGCAAATAGTTTTGAACTGCCTTCGCGAACAAACCCAATATCGTGTCTTGAGAAATATCGTTACTGCATACTGCATGAGTTGTTTACTCGTGGAATTACTTCCACTAGGAACAAACTGAATGAATGATCCTAAGTATGTATTCTACTTCAGATTCACTTAATTCGCATAGATATTTCATCTAATATGCAGGGATATTCGCAGAAGAGTCTACTAACTTCTCATATTAGTCCAAGCGGCGACCGCATTGTTTTGACCGTCATCGAACATACGGATAATTTATGGAAAATGTGGAAGTAGACAGTATAGATAACACAAAACCTCTTCTATAAGCAAATACTGACACGACAGCAGTTAATGGCCTAATTAAGGTTAACTCATCAGTATTTCGCGTCCGTTACATAACATCCAGGTGAAATTGACAGGATTTGTAGAGGATTTTTTAACACACAAAAACCGAGCCTCAGGTAAGCTCGCTTTGGGGGACCGTACAAACCTAGGATACTTATATTTGACGTCAACTGAAGCGATCGAAGCGATCTCCCGCTTTCCAATATTTATTTCCACCAACGGTCTCAATCGGGTCTAATTTTACTGGCCTATTGGGAGTTCGAGGTTGTTTCTTAATAAAATTATACGTATTGTATTTCTTTAAAACGTGTATTATATCAAAATGAAAGAAATAATTATTGAGTTCATACATAATAAAATGTCTACTGAAATCTCTTTCTTTAATTAGAAATATTTAGTATTATGTAGTCAATAATGTCTTTCATTGTGATAAAAATGTTTTAACGAAATACGATACTACGACCCCATTAATAGTCAGTAAATTACGAGAGAAAATTTGAAATAAAGTAATTTAATTTAAATCTAACTTTATTTAGTGAAAGAAAAAATTCCATGCAAGAAATAGTTCGAGTTAGGGCCGTAGCCAGAAATTTATTTCCGGGGGGGTTTTGGGGGAATTTATTTTCAGGGGAAAGCAGAATAGAAAAATAATTTTATTTTGTTGTCATTTTGCTAGTATTAAATTTAGTTTCGGGAGAGGTTCAGACCCCCTAAACCCCCCTTGAATACGGCCTTGGTTCGAGTAGTAGATTAAAATACGTTTATCGGAGGTAAAACTATATAGCAACATTATTTGCAGTGTAAGGATTCTATAAATTAAATGTGTTGTTCAATTATTTACATACCCATCAAAAGGGGGCCTGGCCACAACGGCCAATGACCACAACGGCCAATCGCTATTTTGGCTGTTGTGGTCATAACCACAACGGTCTCCGTGACCATAACGGCCAACAGCCACAACGGCCAATTTGACCATATCGGCCAACTCGACACGTGACCATAACGGCCACCATGACCACAACGGCCAACTAGAAACTTCACCCCATCCGCCATTTTGACCACAACGGCCACCGACGCTTATGTATTGGCGTCGCTGGTGACGATGACCACAACGGCCAAAATGACCACTACGGCCAACTAGGGTGAGTCACCACAACGGCCAACTATGGAGCGTGACCACAACAGCCAAAATGACCATAACGCCCAACTGTGGCGAGTGGCCACAACGGCCAAAATGACCACAACGGCCAAATGTGGCGCGTGACCACAACAGCCAAAATGACCACAACGGCCAACTTTTTTCATACTGTTATTTTGGTTTTGTTAAAGCTCATTTCTCTCTTCTAACTTAGCCTGTATTTGTATAAGGTACGTCCAGAATTTAACAGCGAGGTCTGATGTCAAAGTAGCGCCGATTTAACGTGACTTACCTATATTGAAAAATACACCTCAATATACAATGCAGCCACATGCAGTTGGCGAAATTTTTCTTTCTTAGTTTCTCGGTAAGTATCCCAGGCAGATTAAATGCTGAAAATTTGATACAGGTACACTATACTATTTACACAATCATGATACTTTAGTTCACAGGGTAGTTTACCTTTAACATCAAAAGAAGTTTTTTTCTATTACTTGTTTACCTACAGCAATGTTTCCATTTTGGGGACGTTTAAAAAGTACGAAATAGAACTATAAAACAACACGTTTGACGTTTTATTTATAGATTTTCATTGCATTGAATTTGAAGCACGTCATTAGCTGTTTTTATCAGTTTTAAAATTTAGACTAAATGTAAATCTTCCCCTAAAAAGTAAACACGATATCTACGAATCTGCCCAGTACTTAATAAAATTAATCTAGGGAGTAGTATGGAACGTAACTCGATAAACAAACCGCAGTAATCCAAAACAATATTGCTCCATACGTATCCGAGAGAAAATACAAGAAAAACGAGCTCTTAGAAAGAAATGACAGATTACTTACTCGCGCACCGGGTGATAAAACGTAGTTTAATAGGGCCGTCAAAGAGTTTAAGAAATTATTAGATGGGCAGAAAAATCAAGATTTCCAGAACTATTTCCACTGCCTAACAGCAACTGGCTGCATTATGCAACGTCATAAAAATCGTGTTTACGCCTCTTACCATTGAAGAAGAAAAATTCATACGGGACTTCCTTCAAGCGCGAAGTGAGGTCATCGAAACTGAACTAAATTCGAAGAAGTCCCCAGGTTTCGACGTAATAACTGGAAAACTCATAAAGGAACTTTCATATGAGGGATTTCGCATGATAACTGTAATCTATAAAGGGATATTAAGGACGGGATACTTCTCTGGCCAATGGAAGGTGGCCCAAATAGCAATGGTCCCAAAACCGGAGAAACCGCCATCAGATGTGGCCTCATACAGACCCATTAGTCTGTTACCCGTTAATGGTTTGTAAAAAGTTATTCGCCAAGCGAATGTCGCCGCTAATTGACGAAAATCTGCGAATGCCCAACTAACAGTTTGAATTTCGTCGACAATACGCTACAATCGAACAAGTACACATAGTTGCATCAAAAATCAGGTTTGACCTGGAGAACAAAACATTTTGTTCAGCGGCATTCATAGAGCCAAGCCTTTGACAGGGTGTGGTATGTATGTAGATCTACTCTACAACCTCAAGCGACATTTACCGTATACCTTCTTTCAAATTCTCCCGTTATACCTCACTGAAAGATACTTTTTCGTGAAATATCCAGATTCCACTTCAGCTCTTCTACCCATAACATCTGGTGTCGCGCGGCTGGTCCGATTTTATACCTAATTTTCAACTAGAAACAGGACATTAGCAACCTTCGCGGACTACATGGCAATACTGGCTTCCCATACTAATGCAGATATAGCCTCGCACAGGCTTAAATGTTTCAATCCTTTCGATCCGCTAGAACGCTTTTAGCATTAGTATAAATTCCCAATTTTATGTATGTATTTGTTGTGGATTATTATTAAGTTTTTGCTTTGCTTTTACAACACCCTGATTTGATTAGCCTTTTTTATTAACTCCAAGTTGTTTGACATGCTGTCCAATTAGACAGTTGGTAAAATGTTTTACAAGATAAGTATGACACAGTAGGGGTGTGCCCATTACCGCGCTCCTTTGCAATTAATATACTAATATATATTTAATTATATACAATACATTATTTAGACTTATTGGGAATTTATACTAATGCTAAAAGCGTTCTAGTCTTGGACTGAAAGCGCTGGAATGTTTGACTCGTTTGTTGCTCTCCATAATTGAATGCCATAGCACCACATGGGCTTGATTGCTACTTGTACATTACTAATTTATTTTCAAGAGATGTTGCTCTCCATAATTGAATGCCATAGCATCACCTGGGCTTGATTGCTACTTGTACACCACTAATTTATTTTCAAGAGATAATTCCGAATTTTGTCAAATTAGCCAGTATTTCCTGAGGGTTAAACCTAGTTGTAAGCTTTTATATCAAATATGTTTTGACAATGTAAGACGTCTGTCTGTCTAGATGGATTCCTAGATATTTGACCTAATCTTCTTGAGTAGTGAGTTTCCGTTAAGGCGAACTAGAGGGCAAGTAGTTTTTTTAGTAGTATAAGTGGCCTGTGTTGATTCTGTATATTTGCTTTAATGCGTCATGTTCCATCATCTTTCAAAAAGGCGTAGGTGGTTTGTAAGTTTCTGAAAATTATATCTGCATTAGTATGGGAAGCCAGTATTGCCATGTAGTCCGCTAAGGTTGCTACCGTCGTGTTTCTAGTTGAAAATTAGGTATAAAATCGGATTAGTCGCGCGACACCAGATGTTATGGGTAGAAGAGCAGAAGTGGAATCTGGATATTTCACGAAAAAGTATGGTTGCGCTGCGCTCACCGCATGTTTGTGGTGACTCCATATAGCACAGGGCGCTTTCTTGTAATTTCGCAACTTATCGCTATTTTGGATAGCATCTTTGGCGTTGCCAAGATATGATGGCTGCCAACTATTTGTTTTGAAGAACCTTAGCAACAAGAACAAATACGAAAAGAAAAAGACGTTGACATAATTTGTATTTGTCCTTTTTTGTGAATCCTATAAAACCGCCCGTCCCTTCAATTTCACCACCATTTTGATTATTTCGTGTGGATGAACCAGAAGTCAGCAGAAAGCAGGAGTAATTACTGGTGAGTCCCTTGTGCTTTGGCTCTCAATAGCATAAAGTTGTAGACCAATCTTACTCCCACATTTTTGTTACTTTATAATTCACTAATTTTCTTAATTTTTTATTAGCATTAGTATGGGAAGCCAGTATTGCCATGTAGTCCGCGAAGGTTGCTAATGTCGTGTTTCTAGTTGAAAATTAGGTATAAAATCGGACCAGTCGCGCGACACCAGATGTTATAGGTAGAAGAGCTGAAGTGGAATCTGGATATTTCACGAAAAAGTATCTTTCAGTGAGGTATAACGGGAGAATTTGAAAGAAGGTATACGGTAAATGTCGCTTGAGGTTGTAGAGTAGATCTACATACATACCACACCCTGTCAAAGGCTTGGCTCTATGAATGCCGCTGAACAAAATGTTTTGGTCTCCAGGTCAAACCTGATTTTTGATGCAACTATGTGTACTTGTTCGATTGTAGCGTATTGTCGACGAAATTCAAACTGTTAGTTGGGCATTCGCAGATTTTCGTCAATTAGCGGCGACATTCGCTTGGCGAACAACTTTTTACAAACCATTGACGGGTAACAGACTAATGGGTCTGTATGAGGCCACATCTGATGGCGGTTTCTCCGGTTTTGGGACCATTGCTATTTGGGCCACCTTCCATTGGCCAGAGAAGTATCCCGTCCTTAATATCCCTTTATAGATTACAGTTATCATGCGAAATCCCTCATATGAAAGTTCCTTTAGGAGTTTTCCAGTTATTACGTCGAAACCTGGGGACTTCTTCGAATTTAGTTCAGTTTCGATGACCTCACTTCGCGCTTGAAGGAAGTCCCGTATGAATTTTTCTTCTTCAATGGTAAGAGGCGTAAACACAATTTTTATGACGTTGCATAATGCAGCCAGTTGCTGTTAGGCAGTGGAAATAGTTCTGGAAATCTTGATTTTTCTGCCCATCTAATAATTTCTTAAACTCTTTGACGGCCCTATTAAACTACGTTTTATCACCCGGTGCGCGAGTAAGTAATCTGTCATTTCTTTCTAAGAGCTCGTTTTTCTTGTATTTTCTCTCGGATACGTATGGAGCAATATTGTTTTGGATTACTGCGGTTTGTTTATCGAGTTACGTCCCATACTACTCCCTAGATTAATTTTATTAAGTACTGGGCAGATTCGTAGATATCGTGTTTACTTTTTAGGGGAAGATTTACATTTAGTCTAAATTTTAAAACTGATAAAAACAGCTAATGACGTGCTTCAAATTCAATGCAATGAAAATCTATAAATACAACGTCAAACGTGTTGTTTTATAGTTCTATTTCGTACTTTTTAAACGTCCCCAAAATGGAAACATTGCTGTAGGTAAACAAGTAATAGAAAAAAACTTCTTTTGATGTTAAAGGTAAACTACCCTGTGAACTAAAGTATCATGATTGTGTAAATAGTATAGTGTACCTGTATCAAATTTTCAGCATTTAATCTGCCTGGGATACTTACCGAGAAACTAAGAAAGAAAAATTTCGCCAACTGCATGTGGCTGCATTGTATATTGAGGTGTATTTTTCAATATAGGTAAGTCACGTTAAATCGGCGCTACTTTGACATCAGACCTCGCTGTTAAATTCTGGACGTACCTTATACAAATACAGGCTAAGTTAGAAGAGAGAAATGAGCTTTAACAAAACCAAAATAACAGTATGAAAAAAGTTGGCCGTTGTGGTCATTTTGACTGTTGTGGTCACGCGCCACATTTGGCCGTTGTGGTCGTTTTGGCCGTTGTGGCCACTCGCCACAGTTGGGCGTTATGGTCATTTTGGCTGTTGTGGCCACGCTTCATAGTTGGCCGTTGTGGTCATTTTGGCCGTTGTGGTCAATCACCCTAGTTGGCCGTAGTGGTCATTTTGGCCGTTGTGGTCATCGTCACCAGCGACGCCAATACATAAGCGTCGGTGGCCGTTGTGGTCAAAATGGCGGATGGGGTGGAGTTTCTAGTTGGCCGTTGTGGTCATGGTGGCCGTTATGGTCAAGTGTCGAGTTGGCCGATATGGTCAAATTGGCCGTTGTGGCTGTTGGCCGTTATGGTCACGGAAACCGTTGTGGTTATGACCACAACAGCCAAAATAGCGATTGGCCGTTGTGGCCTAGACCCATCAAAAGCATGTGAAGGTTACGGTAAATGCCGAAGATATAAAAAGGAAGTATTTTTTACGTAATAACCTTAACGTGCCAATGATATACCGCGGGCACGTTATTATTACGTGCCATTGAAAATCTCTTTGGAATATTAATTTGCGGCATTAAAAAAGAATTAGAGGCACGTAATTTTTACATGAATTTCTATTCCAGCGCTACTTGAGCTTCCACATTTTCCATAAATTATCCGTATGTTCGATGACGGTTAAAATCTTGCATTAGCTGCTTGGACTAGATGAGTGTAGAAATTTAAATGAAACAATTTTAATTTTTTGAGACCTAAGATTTTAAGCCTCCTCGGTTTAAGAGACCGAACAGGCGCGAACCTTGTGCGAATCAGAACACCTCCACTTTTACTGCCTAACTCCCCTAACGTTCAATCAGCTCTAAATAATTTGTTCATATCTAACAATGTTTCTGTAAAACAAATTAACAAGCAGTCATAATGTAGAAGCAAAGATATATGCATATTATGCAACTGTGTTTTAGTTTTCAATTCATGAACGTTCTGGTAATAAACAGCAGAATTATACATAATCTTAGAGGGTTGTCTAAATGGAATAGCAATGATAGAGCTAGTTGTGATTTCAGGTAACTTATTGCTTCACAATTCGAAAGTAACAGTGATTGCTATTGTTCACCAAAAGTGATAGTCTTGAATGACTATTTTTTGTTTATAAACAGTGCAATTAGCATTCCACATGGTATAATTGCAATCAATATTCATAAGTTCAGGCTTACCTTTGAGATTAATGCAATCAATACATTTGTGAATTTTTGACAATTCTTTAAATCATCGTTCCGCAACCTTTTTTATCTAGCAACCTAAAAATATCAATGAAATTATAAGGCAACCCATATGAGAGACGAGCGTCTCGCGCCACATGCGATCTGGCGTTTGTTTGACATCGCAGGATTTGACATTTGACAATTTGTTTGCTACTAAGGTCAAACACAAAATTAATGGCGCCAATTTTAAAATTTACTTGCCGATAGCTTCCAGAAAATACCTACTTTAAATTCCCTGTAAAATAAATCTGTTTTATGTATATAAATTAATGGTAAGTTGAGAAATGTGTCCTGGCTAAAAGGATTTATGCAAAATATTAAAGAAATCTGAAAAACGTAGTATCCTTTGATAATAAGACAATCTCAGAGGAGATTGAAATTTGTTTTTTACAAATTTAAAAAAGTGCTTAAGAAAAGTCAACTTTCATTATTATCAATATGCAAAAAATCAGATTTATCATCCCTTTTGTCATCAAGGGCAAAAATATGTTTAAGAAAACAGGATAGGTATTTATTAGGTTATGTCATTAATTTTAATTTAACAGTAAAATTTATTATTATTTCAGTCAGTATGATGAGTATCTATTTTAAAAAGCTGGAAAATGAAGCCCCAGACGTAGAAAATAGATATTTACAAAAGATCTCTCTAATAAATGGAATTGATACATACACTATAAGAGAAGATCAAGTTAGTTACGCTGCTGCTAGTTTCCCACCTGTGTCAGGTATTGACATAGTTATCTTGTTTTAACAAGTTTTTATACCAATCAGCAAATGAAAGCCTATAAGAGCTTAACATCTTATAAATATTTTGAGGCTGGCTTCGTGTTGAAATGTGGGTCATTCTAGATCAGGCTGGGCCACCGGAGGGGCCCCTTACGCGTGTCTAACTTCCACTACTTCATCATATTGAGTCATTTGGGTTGTCCTTAACCCTCACTATTCCCCTACGCGGCTCCCACCTCTAGTTAAATTCCTTGTAGTAGCACGTTTAAATAAATATTTAGATAAATGATAAATATAAATTGAAAATTAATGTTTGGTTTGGGATTATGAAAATACATATTTTAAAAAATTATAACAATATAACCGAAGGAGTAACTAATAAATCCTACATTTAATATAAGCAGATAAAAAAGTAATTTATAAAAATTGCAAGATATAAAATAAAATTATAAATTCATCATTCTTTTAAGATTAGACTAATTTAGACCGGCAGTGATTGCTCTGAGTAGGGGTACGAATGGAACGTTGCACGGGCACGGGCGTGATCGTCGCAGTATTAGCAGAGTAGGGGAATGTCTCGAGCTCGCGGGCTTGAGCTTGGCCCACTCTGTTCTAGATCAATGAAAAAATAGTCACTGCAAATGTAAGTAGTAATAGATGTAAAAGTGTTTAAAATTTTTAGGTAGAACATTCACAATGAATGAACGAGCCTGCATTAAAAGTATGGTGTATGTGTAATGCTGCTGATGGTGGCGTTAATACTTCACATTGTACATGCATGGCAGGTGCAAGCGACGTCTGTAGGCATGTTGGAGCTCTGCTGTATGCTCTAGAATATATTTATTTAAACATCTCTTAAACTTCTAGTACAGATGTAAGATCTTTATGGAATGTACCAAAAAGTAAAGTTGAAAGTCATTCAATTGGAGACATTAACTTTGGCAGAAGTATTGCTAGTGCTACAGTCAATGTGGGAGACATTGTGCCTCTTAACGAAAGCCAAATAATAAATCTACTTTTGAACATACGCAATGCTGGAAGTAATGCCGTTCTGGAACGTGTTACGCAACCTTTTGCAAGTGAGATTGCAGAATCACTTCTAAGATATATATTCCTGTAAATCCTTACAAGGAATTATACAATAATGAATATGAACATTTAAATATAATTTTAAGTTGAAGTGTAGTTTTAAACCTTATTTTTAAATAAACAAGTACAATTTCTAGTTTCACTTTTTTTTTATTGTAAAAGATATATTTACAGTTTTCACTTAACATTAATATACCGGGTACCACACGGGAGTATTTTAGGACCCCTTTTGTTTAGTCTATATATTAACGATGTTAGTAATGTCATTATAAATGTAAATTTCATTTGCTGACAACATGGTTGTGTACATTAGTGGGAGGGGAAATATTGGTATTCAAAGGGAAATAAAACTAAATTGTTAATTATTGTTAAACGGACTGGATATCTAAAGGTATTTAATAATTTTGGAGTTAATGTTAATAGTAAGATCGTAGAAACACTAGAGTCATAAATATTTGAGTATTATTATTGATAAAAAATTAAAATTTGATGAACACATTAATTACATTTGTAAAAAGATTTAAAAGAAATGGGGTTTTGGGAAGATGTAGTGATTATTTGTCAACTTGATCAAAAAGATTGGTTTTTAATACTAATACATTTTTGTTTTGCTGCTACTGTTTTATTTATGGGGAATAAAGGAGACTTGAATTACAACTTCTACAAAATAAAGCAATGAGAGTAATACTTAATTGCAATAGATATACTAGAGTGGAATACATGAGTACATTAGGGTGGGTTAACATTGAAACTTTTATTAAAATTCAGATTGTTTTTGTACATAAAATGGAATTAGGGTTATTACAATATCTGACTGACGATTTCATTCATAACGTTATGAACCAATAAGAATATGCACTTTTCCTTAGATACCACGTATTCGCAACAGTTATATTGCGGTAACTATGACGAATCGAATCTTTGTATAATCGGGGATAATATAACTAATGTTATGATTATCATCGGTGATAGCCCGAGTTAAAACCGACGAAGATTGACCGAGTGCGAAGCACGAGTTCAATTTTCTAAAGGTTTTAACGAGTGGTATCATCGTTGATTAATCATAGCACGTGTTATATTTGGTGAGAGAATATAATGAACGTTGAAAGAAAATAAACACTGAAACTTTCTGTCACTTTGACAGTAAACAATTTTATTTATTAAAAACAAGTGACAGTCAACATGCGGTGATAGAATTATCATCGATTTGATAGCCTATTCTGCGAGTTTGTTTTTGTACTTTCACCAATGAAATTAATAAAAAATGTACCATGTGACACGTGAATTATATTCTCGCTGTAATATAAACCTTTGTATATTCACCCGCATGAGACTCAATTCTTAAATTTCAAGATATCCATGAAAAATCCATAACAGTCAAATAATTTATTAGCAAACAACGCAATTTTTTTTCTAATTGTGTGTTTTAGACTGGTTTTTGTTGCAAAATGAATCGTTTTGGAACAAACTCTCAGAAAATATCGATGCACTAATTCAAAATAGTAAACCGGCAATAGGGAAGACGCACGTATTTTTTTTAATTTTTGTATTCGTTCATTTTGGTTAGAAAAATATTTCCAGATAAGCGGAATTTCTAAAAACCCTCAATTTATTTGAAAAAATTAAATTTAAAAATTCTCATTTAAAACCGAATTTGGCCTTGAGCAACTTCCCTCAAAGCTATTTGATGTGAAAAAGTAGGTACCGCTGTGAATGTGAAGAAGCAATATTGACGATTTACTCAACGTTAGATGGCGCTGATGAAAACCAATAAACTGAATTTTGAATTAATATTACCAGAAATATTTAACACCACTTTAATTATGGCAGTTAATTACACAACATCATAACGTACATTATTATATTAATTACTCGTTAATAAGTAGACGATATTTGAACTTGAAAATAAAAAAAATTTCAAACTGACGGGTAATACAGGACTCTTAACTGTTTCATTAGCACCAACAGTGGGTCGTCTTTGGAACTGTAGGAGGTAACAAAGTTTCATCCATTAGAGGACACCAGTATTGCATTTTAAATTTATTTAAATTTTCAAGGTTTTCAAAAATTAATTACTTAAAATTGGTAATTGTTTAATGCATTTATAACTGATATTCTAACTAATTTAGTAATGACGTTTATGAAAATGCAAGAATCTCCTCAATTGACGACATATGCGTCTTCCCTATTGTACGTTCAATATAAATAATAAATAAATATTAAAGTTGTTAGTATATTTTTTATTCATGAAATAGTCTACTTGTATACAACTCGACGATCGAAAATACTCGAAACTCGACATATTGCCTAGAAAAACGCAGGCAATATGTCTCGTATACTCGAGTATTTTCGATCGTCTTGTATAATATATGACAATTTAATATTAGTAAATGATATTCACAATCACAATACTAGGTTTAACAATAATTTTTATTTAAGTCGAAGAAATCCATCAAAAGCACAAAATTAAACTTTTTATAATGGAATTATTCTTTATTATCAATTGCCTGAACGCATCAAAGGATTAATTAAAAATGTTTAAAAGTGAAAGAATTCTTATAATATATAAATCGTATAATCGCTGTAATACAAACCTTTGTATATTCACCCGCATGAGACTCAATTCTTAAATTCCAAGATATCCATGAAAACTCCATAACCGTCAAATAATTTATTAGCAAACAACGCAATTAGCCAGTCTCGGTGGATTAGTGGTTTGCATGTTTGCTTCATAATCCAAAGATCGTAGGTTCGATCCCCGGCCGAGCTGGTAATTTTTCATAGCGGAGAAAAATTTAAAACATGCCTTCTTTTCGGATAGGAAGTAAAACTGTAGGTCCCGTGTCAATGCGATGTATGGCACGATAAAGATCCCTACTGGGGGTGGAATTCCCCCAGATTCGGCTAAATTCTAGTAGGGTCGGCCAAATGATCATAGCAATCGGTGCCATGAGGTACGAAGGATGCTCCGCCATCCCGATTCCTCACCCAAAAACAAACAAACAAACAATGCAATTTTTTTCTAATTGTGCGTTTTAGACTGGCTTTTCTTTTTGTTGCAAAATGAATCCTTTTGGAACAAACTCTACAGAAAATATCGATGAACTAATTCAAAATAGTAAAACGGCAATTGTACGTTCAATATAAATAATAAATAAATATTAAAGTTGTTACTATATTTTTTATTCATGAAATATTCTACTTGTATACAACTCGACGATCAAAAATACTCGAAACTCAACATATTGCCTAAAAAAACGCAAGCAATATGTCTCGTATACTCGAGTATTTTCGATCGTCTTGTATAATATATGACAATTTAATATGTATTAGTAAATGATATTCACAATCACAATACTAGGTTTAACAATAATTTTTATTTAAGTCGAAGAAATCCATCAAAAGCACAAAATTCAACTTTTTATAATGGAATTATTCTTTATAATCAATTGCCTGAACGCATCAAAGGATTAATTAAAAATGTTTAAAAGTGAAAGAATTCTTTATATCTGTCATCTAGTCATATATACAACACATATGTATAACTTCCAAAAAGCAAATATCCCTCGATATCATATCTGTAAATTCAAAATATGCATTAACCTTCCGACGCTTTTTCCTTCGTTCGTATTTTTCCTGTTTGGTTGTTATTGCTGTACCTGCTGTTTTACAGCCCAAATAAATACTGGGGACCCAATCAGGATTTAAATTGTCTTCTGAATCAGCTGGTTTTCCTAAAAAAATGCAAATTAGAACATTTTTTAATTTTAGAAATGTTCTAAGTTTCAGAATGAAATGATACCTGAAATAAAGTGCTTGGAACACACTCTTGTATATTTTCAGCTAAATCTGCTCGTTTAATAGCATTTAGCCATTGTCTTCTTCGTTCAACAGCTAAATAGTCTAGAGGTTGAAATTATCGGACTACCGCGATTTTGAATTTCAAACTGTTCGACATTCAATTGCTGACAAGAGAAATGTCACTTTAATGTCATGTTTTGTCACTTAAATGTAATATTTTTTTCTAAAGTGCATTAATTTACTAAAAATTCGAAGAAAAAATAGTATATGGAACGCGTGGCTGATAAAATTTCAACGTCTCGAGTTACTTTTTTAAAAAAACCACTCTCAACGTTAAAATTTGATTTCAACCACTTGTCCCATAATATACTATTGTTCTACAAATATAATTATAGTATATTATGGGACAAGTGGTTGAAATTTTATCAGCCACGCGTTCCATATACTATTTTTTCTTCGAATTTTTAGCAAATTAATGCACTTTAGAAAAAAATATTACATTTAAGTGACAAAACATGACATTAAAGTGACATTTCTCTTGTCAGCAATTGAATGTCGAACAGTTTGAAATTCAAAATCGCGGTAGTCCGATAATTTCAACCTCTAGAAGTTGAAATGCGATTTCAACCATTGTTATCGATTGCAAAATGAGTGATTTCAATGTCATGAGTAGAATAAAATTATTTATAAGTTACTTCAATGCCATACACCACAAACCTTTGTTTCTCCTCCAGGAACCATATTTAATTTTATTTGACAGCTGGTTGAATTGCTCTATTGTCAAATCCTGTGATGTCAAATGAATGTCAAATAAACGTCGGATCGCATGTGGCGCGTGACGCTCGTTAGGAGTGGGAGAGGAGGGCGGTACTTAAAATCAAGGTCCGTTGATGCATGCATAATTATATCCAAAGTAAAGGTTATCCCACCCATTTCCACTATTGGCTTTTGAAATGGGCTCAAAAATGGCGCCTTTTTGGCGGCAATTTTAATTTGTCATGAATTTGTCAAATCAAATATTTACATAACATACAGAAAAGGTTACGAATTTTTTAATTAAAACAAATCAATAATACTATGTATTAACTTATTAACAAATAATATTGTTAAGCATTCGAATTATCTTCTGTTATTGAGTAATATTAACTACTACTACTGAATAAAACCACGAAAACATTAACACATTAAAAAATGATGGTCTAAAATGGCGAAGATTTATTGGTTATATGAACAAAAGTTATATGAACAAAACAACAATAACAACTAAAGCGAATATTTTAACTGCGATACAACTAATTTATTAATGGTATCCTCCTCAAACAGTATTTGAGTTTCTCTTTTTTGTTATCCAAATATGGCAGAAAGCCGTGGACGGAAATCTAACTTCTGTAAATGTCTGTACAGAATGGAGTATGATGCCAGTGGATGCTGCAACTATTTTTTAAGCTTTTGTAACCTTTCCAACCAGCTAAAAACTAAGTATATATTAAGTAGGTAATTGAAAATTATCACTTGTAATTACACGAGTGCTTCGAAATTATCGATTTGTAATACGAACGTTGATTAGCAACCACGAGTGTCATTTTTTGACGTTTTAATTTCCCGACGTGCAACGGAGGGAAATTTGTCAAAAAATGACACGAGTGTTGCGTTTTAATCAACTTGAGTATTACAACAGATAATTTCAGAAGCACGAGCATGTAATTCGGTAAGATTATTTCATGATACAGTTGTTTATTTAAGCATCTACTTATTAACATAAAGATTAGTATTTGACATGAAAGTAAAAAATGGGACACATGTGACACTAGTTTTCAGCGTTGTCACGAAGATAAAAACAGTCGAAAAGGACAATAAAAAATTATCGAATTATCGCTGTAATCCAAAAAATAAAGCCTTGCGATTGGTCAAAAACGAAGTAGAATGAAATAATCCTGCAAATCGTATTTGTACTGCCATTTTCAAAATTTTCAGCGGCCACATCGGTATTTTTAAAACCTGAAGTGAATAGTGTCTGTTCCTTTTAGAATCTGCATGAGAATGTGCTGTAGTATCATCTTTTAAAGTATATCGAGGCTCTCTTTTTCAATCCTTCCACACTCATTTTAGGCTTTTCTTTAACATATCCAGTCTTATTTGATGATTGTGTTTGGCAATTAGATAGCCTGTTTCCTTTATTGCCTTTAAAAATTTTAATTTTTTTTATTAATTGCAACTACATTTATCTCTTCATTTAATCTTTTACGTTTCTTATTAACTGTAACTATATTAGAAACGTTAAATAACGTAGGAATTGTGTTTCATTTCAATATTTACCATTCATCTTTTCTTCTTGTTTCAAATTGCGTTTCTTCAAAATGGAACTAGGGGAAATGTAAAACGGTAATAAAAGAGTGTGTAATCTAAAGACTATCCTTTCTCTATGCTTAAATAATTTATATTATTTCTACATGTAATTTTATTAAGACTCAAACTTGCTTACTTTACATAACCTTGAGAATTCAGTAATTCCCCATTCTGACTTCTATGCATATCTATAACAAATTTGCCTTATTTTCCTATCTTTTGGAAAAAGAAACAAACTTGCACCATTCCGGGAATTGCTAGAATAGTTTGGTGCACTACAACCAGTCATTTTTTGGGGAATAGACTTCCGCGTTTCACTTATGTCAGAAACTGACAGATCGAACTTGGGCTCAAATATGGCCATCTCAACTTTGATGAGATGACCTATGTAGGTGTACTAGGTATACATACACATGAATGGACCTTGCTTAAAATTACAGGACCTGCAACAAGATGTCTGCATAAGACCTAAATGATATAATAAAAACAAATAATAGGGAAGACGCACGTATTTTTTTAATTTTTGTATTCGTTTGTTTTGGTTAGAAAAATATTTCCAGATAAGCGAAATTTCTAAAAACGCTCAATTTATTTGAAAAAAATAAATTTAAAAATTTTCCTCATTTAAAACCGAATTTGGCCTTGAGCTAATTCCCTCAAAGCTATTTGATGTAAAAAAGTAGGTACCGCTGTGAATGAGAAAAAGCAACATTGACTATCTACTCACCGTTAGATGGCACTGATGAAATCCAATAAATTGAATTTTAAATTTATATTAACAGAAATATCTTACACCACTTTAATTATGGCAGTTAATTACACAATAGCATAACGTACATTATTATATAAATTACTCGTTAATAAGTAGAAGATATTTGAACTTAAAAATAAAACGTTTTTCCTGCGTTTTTCAAACTGACGGGCAATACAGGACTCATAACTGTTGCATTAGCACCAACAGTGGGTCGTCATTGGAACTGTAAGATGTAACAAAGTTTCATCCATTAGAGGACACCAGTATTGCATTTTAAATTTATTTAAATTTTCATCATATTTGTCAACAAAGTTTTCAAAAATTAATTACTTAAAATTGATAATTGTTTAATGCATTTATAACTAATATTCTAACTAATTTAGTAATTACGTTTATGAAAATGCAAGAATTTTCTCAATTGACGACATATGCGTCTTCCCTATTATGCGACCCATTTTTAAACTTTCACAACCCAAAATTGGATCGCTAGCCAATGGTTGCGGTCCGCTGCTTTAAATCATAAAAAAATCTATTGTTAAATTGAACCAAAATTTAGTTTTAAGATAATATGTTTTAATTGACCATAACTAGCTTTACTCCAAATAAATAATACAGTTGATCAGAATAAACCGTAGTATTATAAATTATTGTCAAATAAAGCTCAGTTATTTAACAGATGTGTATATGTTACTTTATTTTCATATAGAAGTTAGAGTATGATTGTTCCATATACTGATTGGTAGTATAATGTGAGTTCCTTCTAAGAATTTTTTTAAAATCATGAGATTGTTTTAAATAAATCGTATTCATTATGCATAGAAAGTGCTTAAGACTGCAATCGTAGCATTGTTTTGACTATTTTATATCAATCATCATTCGCATTTTGTTCTTACCAAAGGAAGGCAGTTTCATTTTCATTTCATGTTGAGTGGTGATACTAAAAAATCTTGTTTTTATTGATTTTATATTTAGTACCATTACGTGTTTTTTAAGTAAATGTACTGGTAAACTTATAAGAATTTTGATTTCCATAAGAATATAATCAAGGAGTTATTAAAGCTATGGGGTGCAAAGCCCGCACATTATACAAACATTTAAAGGTAAGTTCTGTTTGAATTTATTGATTAGATGTTTAATTTAATATATCGGTTATATATTTAAAAATTAAATGGATTAATAATTGCGTGTGTTTTTACAGAAAATGATATTACAGAAGATTTACTGGATAAATTGAATTGCAGTGCTTTAAAAGAATTAATTTCCTCAGTAGGACAGAGAATAAAAATTGCCGAAAATGTAAAGGAATTTTTCAGGTAAATGTTTAAATATTTTACTATAACAAAGATTCCATGCAATTCAGTACTGCATATTAAAATTAATAATAAAAATACTTTCAGAATAAATGGCATTCTGGATGCACCAATAGAAAACAATCAAAACCCGTGTACGATGGATGATGACTTCAGTTATGTAAATATTAATGAACTGAACAAATATGTGAGTCCCTCTGATTATTGTCGTTCTTCTTGATATCAATTAAATTGTATTAAATATGTTGTAAATGGAGTTTTAGTTTATAACTATGTTAACGAAGAACCATTTATGTGTAAAATTAAATATATATGTTTGAACGAAGTAGATCACATTAAATGTTTATTTCATGTGGAATTTACATAAAATTCTAGAAAAACACATTAGGGCATACAAAGTAACTTGTGAACCTAAGGTTGTTTGTGTAAAAATATCTGAATTATATTCAAATTTCCTTACCACACTTCATAATTTTTTAATAATGATCTGTATGTTTCACCATATAAGAAGTATTTTTACTTTGAATATTTTACTATAAAGTTTCTTGTATTTATCTTTAGCTGCATTATAGTATAGTATACAAGCTATATATTAAAAAGAGTACATATGTAAAGGAAAGAGAGTATAAAGAATATGACCATAATTTTGTCATACTTTGTATTGTAGTTTTTAAAACATTGACTTTTTATGTAGATGGTTTGTTAAAAATAAAGTTATTTAAATTTTTAAGGGCTTTAATTATTTATATGCACCTCAATAGGAAACCAATTAATTCTAAATAATATTCCATTTAACCATATGCAATTTGGTAATCAAACCATATGCATGTTCAATTAGAAAATAAGCCTAATCTTAATGTAATTCACTCCTAAGAGTATAATTGAACATACTGTATTGGTAATATTATATCTGTATATACTTGGATAAATTATACTGTATCTTTGAAATAAGCTCAGTACTAATGTCCATTTTATTTCAGTGCTAAGTTACTTTTGAATATAATAATAACATCAACGGAAGGTTACTGTTTACTCATATGGAAATTAAATAATGAAAATAAAGTATTCTTCATGTAAACATATTTTAGTCTTGCTCATAGTTAAAGCTATTGTATGGTTAGTTTAATTATTATAGAATCAACTGGATACTAGATTTCTTTGTGTGCACCTGCATAGCGTGAACAAGTTTTATTTGAACTGCAATTCTGAGCAATGAAAGCAACATAATAAATCAATACTATCAAATACAGAACAACGATTTAAACCTATATTAAAAATTTATGTTCAATGTTCGTTTATTGTTGTATGTTCCAACATCAAGAGATCAAAGAGCGTGGAAGATATCACCATTATTCTATGGCCACGATGTTGCTCTAATGTGTACATGCGAGCATGATAATAATAATAATAATAATAATAACTACTACAACCCAGAAGCTATAAGCTTGTGCGGGAGGGAGGGTGCGATTATTATTATTATGTAGGCCCAATGTGCGGCTGCAGCCGACTTACAGATGGAACAGCGCAAATCCCACATTTGTGTCACAGCTAACGAAAACTGCAGAAAACCTTAACCAGATCTGCCGGCGCCGGGAGTCTTTCGCGGTTCGCTTGGGTGAAAGTCCGGCAAGCCAGACATTACACTACCAAGGCTGTAATAAGGATGTTAGGATGTCTTATTTGGGTCATGTTTGAATTTCGGTTTTGATGGGTGCCCAGCATTTGATTCCAAAAAAAAACCAAAGATTTTAAGACCAATACAAACTTCCTATCCCTATTCTAATCATACGCTGTAACAAGAAGAAGTTTCCTATTTAAAATAACACTTTTTTCAATTCTTAGGTATATATTTGGACCACTGGGACAAATTGTTGCGAAAAAATTTGAAAATTAATTGTATGGAATTAACGAGCGTCGATGCTACTTTTAAGTACAAAAAATTATATGGAGCATTTTACACCACTTTAACACTAGTTGAACGGTGCATTATTGTGAATTTACTTTTGAATTTATTTTTTTTACCTAAAAGTAACATCTTCTTCTTTTGTGTACCGTGCTTGGTTGCAGAGTGTTGGCATTTCCCTCCTATACTTTTGTTGTGCGTGTTCAGTGATCACAAGTAGCATCAAAGCCTGTTAATTCCATAAAATTGATTTTCAATTTTTTTTTAGCAATTTGTTCCAGTGGTCAATTATATACATCAGAATTGAAAAGTATTTTAAATAGGAAACTTTTCCTCGTTACAGCGAATGATTAGAATAGAGATAGGAATTTTGTATCGGTCTAAATTTTTTTTTAATTAAATAGAAACGTGTAAAAACCGAAATTCCAACATGACTCAAATAAGAACCACTCTAGACTGAATTGAGCTCATCCTGGAGTTTCGTTAGCATCGACTATTACTGTACTGTATATTAACTACTGTAAGTATAAGTATTTTCCCAATAAACATTGTATTTATACAATAGTAACAACAAACTTAATATCACTAATTTTAAGCGCCATAAGTTTACGGTTACTATTATATAATAATGTTTATTGGGTTAGCATGTAATTAATAAATAGGTATACACAATAAAACACCAAATATGTATTGTAAATATTATAATTTTTTACTATAAGCTACAGTATACATAAAACAATGAACAATTATGAAGGGAAATAATCTAATAATGATTGTATATACATATACATCTTTAGCATACAAATATCACAGAATAGTAAATTTTTAAGACAATAAATAAATATAATAATACTTCAGGTCACATTTTTTTATAGTTTGGCACAGCAATCAGAAATAATACAAATATTAGAGATCACAGTAGAAGATTTTAGTACAAATGCAACATATATAGAAATACACAAATTTACAATATTTATTTATTACTACATGTAAATGTTCCCAAGAATACAATACCATATAGACTGTTATTTAATTATGTGGTGAATTATTATATAAATGATACACATATTATGAACACTGCATAGACAATTGTAAATACTATATTAAACTTTTTTGTGTTATTTTAAGTAACTTTTTTAATGGATTAGGTCTAAACAGGTCTAAGTACATGATTTGTATATGTTATTTACCTGTAAGTACATCTAGGCCCTTCTACGTTGTCTTGTTCAGTTGTAGTTACAATTACTATGTTAAGTGCATATTTCTACCAAAGGTTCCAAAACTCTAACAATAACAATTTGTTCTAATCTATTTAAGACATGAACCGTTCTACTTTCAATTGTATTTCTATTACCTTGTTATGAAAATGTAAATTAGTCTTTATCATTAAAAATGTTGACAAAAATGTCATTCTCTTTGTTTTTGACTTAAAATTTTATATCACAAAATATTATCATTAAATACATATAGTTATGTAATCTTATTTGATCTATTTCTGAAAATACTTTTTTCTACTGCCTATGCAAGTGTATGCCAATTTGGTAAAATTTGACCCAGTCGCACTGTTGAATGATGAGTTATATTATAAAAAATAGTTTCACCTCCAGCTAAAATAGCTCCCCATACTCCAAATGTACCATAATCAATTATGGAATGATTACATGCAGCTAAAATAGCTAAATCTAAAGAAGGTGGATTTGGAACCTTCTTACTTGTGATAAACACATTACCTTTGTTATTAAACCTTTTAATGCACCAAGCAGGATCATCACTTACTACAATAAACGTGACATTTTGATACTTGTCTTCATAATACTTCATAGCTGAGTAATAAAAACTAGCATTAGCTGGCAACACAGAATACTTTCTCCACAAATAGCTAACATAATCAGTTCTTCTAACATGTACTCCAACGAAAACCTGATTAATATTATTCTTAGCAACTAGTCTTAGTATGTTTTGACTTTTGTTAATTAACTTAGTTTTAAAGGTAAATTCTTGTATTATATCTTGGACCCATGTTAATACTATTTCTGGTTGAACTGAATAACGTGGTAGTACTATGCTCTGATACGTATAATTCCATGCATCTAATGATTTTACAAATTTACTCATATCAACAGGGCAATTAGCAATTTCTTCAAATGTTGGCACAGTAAGTGAGTCAAATACTTGGTCAAGTTTAATGTGAATACAACGAGGGATATAGGGTTCTAAACCAGTCCGTCTTGCCACAGCCCATACCGAAGCGTATTCCCACATTTGATTTCCTAATCGACCACCTTGCATTGTTGTAACTACTCCATAACGTGGGCATTGTTGCTTTCTCCACACTTTCTTTTGCTTGATATAATTACTTGAACACAAGGATTTTTCAAAGTCCATAAAGGTTTTCAGAGCTTCATGGTTTGGATTAACAGCATATAAAGGAAATAAAAATACATGCACAAATAATATTACACAGATTGCAAGTACAGTTGCTGTAAATAATATGTTTCTGTTTGCATTTATCATACCGGTTTACTATTTACTTAAGTATAAAATATTTTCTATTTCTACATTTCTGAAGTTACAAATTAGTCTTTTCGTCTACATGATTGTATTGATTTTTCCTGCATCCTTGTTTCCTAGTGTTTCACTCTCTGCTTGATATACAAGTTGTTTCAAATTTACTCTGTGTTTCAAATTTATAACTGAACATAAAATATAAATGTTTATAATTTCAATAATTTGCATCTGTTAAAAGTAGGTATAGCTACAATAAGCATCTAGATATTTTCTATAACATTTTTTTGTTATCTTCCTATTTATTATTATAAGGTGATATAGATACAAATAATTAGAATAGATTGTGTGTTTGTTGATTGTGTATAAAGATCCTTTATTTTTTATTCTCAAGAATTTGTATACGTACAATACATAGAAAGATAATAAAATTAGTACCTACCTCCTATTACAGAAATTTTACAATAATTCAGAAAATTCACCAAAGAATCTAGAAAAAAGATCTTTCATGTTTGAGAATCGGTTCCTTTTCTTTGTAAATTTTCAAAAAATAAATAAAGATTGTAATTGTTATGTTTTGCCTTTTTTATGACTTTTATTGCCCATAACTTTTTTTCGGTTGGAGAAAAGAATTGTTGTTGATAAATTTATGTAATGACAATTCTAAAAATTAATGCATTATGAATCAAAGGGTTGACAGTGAAGGCTATTTAAATTACTAAAAATTATTTCAAAAATTTCTACTACTGCTAACATAATAAATATTAAATGTTGCAAGTGAACAGCAGTCTCATTAGCCAAAGATTGGGCTTCATGATCTTGGGTCTTAAAAAAACCATTAGAGAAGAAAGTTTTATTAGACTTTTTGACATTAGATCAAGAATAAGAGATTAGGAGATGTTAGATAGAACCACCCAAGTAATGCTGAAATAGAAATTCATATGAAAACTACGTGCCTTCAATTCTTTTTGCATGCCACAATTAATATTCCAAAGTAATGCTCAATAGCATGTGATAATATGTACTCCATGGTATTTCTTTGGCACGTTAAAATAAATACATGAAAAACATATCCTTTTCATATCTTCGTCATCACCATGACATTCAGTGAATTCACATGCTTTTGGATTATAGTAGTCCAGTCAAATGGTAGTCTTGGGTAGGCAGCGTTTTTTTTTATTTGTTGGGGACTCGGTGGTGAATATAAAACTCAGTTTTCGGGGTCGCAACCCCCTCCATTTGGTCGCCATATTAAAAATATCTCAGTAATCATGAGTCGTACAATAATTTTATACAGAGTTTTTTAGTAGCAAATTTAATGATTTACAAGTTTTATTCATAACTTTTTTACATAGCATTATTAATAAAAGTTAAAAGCCTGACAAAATGAAAAATTGAATGAAAAGAAAATCTATGAGGCGTTATAATTTCTTAATTTTAAATTTTAAAAACAAATCAGAGCTTTTTTTGTAAATCATTTCCTCATAATTAATTTTACCTGCTTGTTTTTCCAATTATCATTATTTTTAAGGGTTTTACAGGATCACATACGAAAAGCAGACAAGGGTAAGTCATACATACATACATACCTTTCGGTGTCGAGGTGCCGAACACACCGAGCCACACAGTGGATATGTGGGTGTGAGACGAGGTAGTGGAGCCATGTAGGCAAGTACACTGCGCTCGCAGTTTACCCATCCGAGTACTTTCCGAGGCAAACTCGACTTAACTCTGTTAAGCGACATAATCCACTATAACCACACTGCCATGCTACCGGCTTAAGTCATGCATATATCGTACAATATAAATATGACAATCATGTCAGTATTTTTAGTTTTAAACACTATATATTATTTATAATAAGTCTATGTAATTTATTTGCACGTAAAAATATCGCAATTGATAGAAGGAGTTAATAACTCCTTTCTGCACCACCCATGAGGTAAAATTTCTAGGTGCCTTTTTTACGTGGTGTCCCCAGTAGACCTAATCCACCAATCTTCGTTTCATAATCATAATTTTATTCATGCAGTTTGTTTTCTTTTAAAGCGACAGGTTGCGAGTCCCTGTCTACTATAAGAGTTGGTTGCTTTTCAATGATGTGCTGAAGAATACTATCATTCCCAAAAAGTGTTAAAGTCGGATAATAATTGCTGTCGATGTCTTCTTCATACATTTTCACAGTGCCAAGTGAAATCTCACAAAAGTCTTCAACTTGCTCGCACACGTCCTGCAAACATTTCCTACCCAATGTTCATGAAGCAAGAGTGCTGTTAGTAATTCCCCAACCATGTAATCTTCCAGATGTGTTGAACACTCTCATAAGAGTTTGTTGAATGGTTTGATCAGACATTATTACGCTCCAAAATCACGGGTCTCCACCTGTGTTACTCAGAGAGGGAAAGGTGTTATCAGTAAATAAAATGCACAATCAAAGTGCCAAACAGTTAACGATTTATTAATACCAAAAGCTCCTACAAGCACCGCTTCTACCCTAATAAACTTATGGTTAATCACGGCGTTCCAGGGCAGCGGGGTGCAAATACATTGTAGCAAAAGCAAACCAAGCGCGCGGGTGTGGTACATAAATGGATTTTGGAGGACTAAGGAAACGGGGTGTTGGAGATTCGGGTTCTTGAATTATTCCCAGGTATACACGCATTAAAGCCTCGGGTAGGAAGAAATGATAGAGGAATCTTAAGAGGTGGAGGGTTGGTATACGAAGCGGAACAGGAATAGGGTTACGGTTACGATGACATACTCTCACAATTCCTAAAATTAGTTCGGTCTGCTGGGCTGGCTTGGTATCTGGCTGAGTCTGCTGGCTAGTTGGTCTTGCAAACTTCGAGCACCAGGATGGAACTGAATAAAACGGCTTGCGCATTCTTTTATATAGGTGCTCGCGGAGCGTGGGGAAAATGGTAGGAGTTAAATGGAGCAGAGCACACCAATTAAACGCTTACGAAAGGGACGCGCGCTCTCGCTTGAGTCGTCAACGCTTATCCGAGCGGCTATATATTGCACGGGTGATAAGCTTATTCATTCTCACTCCCAAAATAATTAAACGAAATAATGTAACTTTGGTACAGGATATGCTAAACATACTAAGATGGTGGTCATAAATGTAAATGCATGACTTACCCTCAATTGCTTTGGCTTTGTGACCCGATAAAACCCCTTAGAATATTGATAATTGGTAAAACAAGCAGGTAAAATTAATTATGATAAAATGTTACAAAACAGCTCTGAATTGCTTTTCCATAAATAAACGCCCCAAAGACTTTCTTCTCTCAATTTTCTATCTTTTCAGGCTTGTAAAACTTTTATTAATAATGCTACTAAAACAGTTATAAGTAAAAGTTGTAAATCATTTAATTTGCCACAGAAAACCTCTATCTAAAATTATTGTACAACTCACTGTTACGAGATATCCCCAAAAAACTGTTTACACCCTTATTTTTAATGTAGCGGCTAAATGCGAAGTAGCAACTCCGAAAACTGATTTGCATACACATCCCCAAAAAATTGCTGCCTACCCAAAATGTTTCATAAATCACTTTTTTCCGAACAATCGTCACTTGTGACTACCTACCTCCTACTAAGAAGACTACCCCGGGGGATCGCCTTATAAAGGGAGTTATAGGTGAAAAGGTTTCGAAACAGCACAATGCGCAGAAACCGAAATACGTATGAGCGTTCGAAATTCCGTCGCACGCGCATATCTTTCTTAATGCAGTAGCTTCGGTATATTTCCATTCTGTCTTGTTGCGTGTGCTTATATCTCACAATTATCTTTTTGCTACTTAGGTGAGTTGATTTAAGCTCCAACCCCTTCAATTGAAAGTGGTTATTTAAAGATTATAAAGTGTACTTTAAGATTTTCATAACATTTTATGTGCACATATTTTTAACCCCTTTTAATGAACAACATACGCGCCGCCACTGTACTCGCAGGTGACGTTCGCGCAGATCTTGATGAGTCATTGTGATGTTTCGAAACTACGTGAACTTTAATGCGATTACACCAGCGATCAGCCTCTAACTCTAAGACAACCCCACCTCCTAGTTGGTATATGCCGGGTCTCTACTTTTAGGTAGAATCGGACGGGGCTAATTCTTAGGATATACTAGGCAGACCTACGATTCAAATCCCAGCCGCACTTGAGGTTGGAGTGGTCCGAGCAGTGAAAGCCTGCGAGCAAGGGTGATGAGGCTCCCTCGAAGACGGGCCCCCAACGGATAGGCACCAGTGCATACTGGTATCTCCTACAAAAGTAAATGAGGCGCTAATTGGGCGTACCTCAATTTGTTGGCCCCTAAGGGAACCGTGGCAATGAAGCTTAAGTTAGGTGGACCACGTTAAACAAACTTTGGTATTGTATGTAGTAATAAGAAGCAGCTACTTCGTAGACCAAAAGTCGTTTCAATAATTCTGCGCTGATAAAATGCCGCGATCGAGCGAATAACGGCAGTGGACGTTTAGAGATACCACGTGATATAAATGTATGGCACTTCAGTAAAATAAATAAATGTGCGTGTAAGATAGTTCGTTTAGTGATTAATGTTCCTTTTTAGTGAAAATGTCGCAGCTAACGAAAACTGAGTACCGCGCGGTCATTAAATTTTTAACAAAAGAAGGGCACCCGCCTAATCAAATCAAACAACATTTAGACGGCGTTTATGGTGATTTATCTCCTTTATATTCCACTGTAAAAAGTGGTCAAAATGTTTCCGTTTGGGACAAGAAAAGGCGAAAGTCGTTCAATCGACAAAGAAAGTTATGTCAACAATATTCTGGGATTGTCACGGCATTTTACTGATTGATTTTAAAGAACGCAATACAACTGTTAATAGTACATATTATGCGTCTTTATTGCATATAACAATATTCGTGAAAAACGTCGAGGAAGATTGACAAGAGGTGTTTGATTACTACACGACAATGCACCCGTTCATGCTGCCGCAATTTCACATGTTGCCATTCGCGAATGCGGCTTTGAAGCATTGGATCATCCACCGTACAGTCCGGATATGGCTCCTACTGACTATTATTTATTTTCCAATTTAAAGGAAGTCCTTAGGCGTCATCGTCTTAAGGACGAGAACGAGTTGCAAGCAGCTGTAATTGAACATTCTGAAGAAAAAACTTCAGATTATTTTTACAAGGGCATTGAATTATTAATTCCACGTTGTAATATAAGTGTATTGACATTAGGGGAGATTATATTGAAAAATAAAAATTATTATATTTTACCAAGTTTATTTTTCTATATCAGGCCGAGGATTTATGGAGCTTACCTCGTATACCGTTTCTTATAAATTGTAATGACTTCTCTAATCATAAAGGGCAAGTTAAAAATGCAGAGATGTTTGAAAAGTAGAAGAGTTTAATTTTGAAAATTGACAATTATTTTATAACACCCTGTAGAAATGGGGAAAAATTAAAACAATAACACAAAATAAAACTTAATCGTGAAGTTCTCATGATTTATTTTGTTAAGTCAGTTTTTAGTGTAATAAATGTGTCATTTTTGGTACAAGGTACAAGGTAGGTACAGGTACAACATCATACCTATACTTGTCTCAGTAGATACGATTTGAGAGTATATAAGTATATATACTAAACACAAATATATATACTAAATGCCCGACACAGTACTCTTGACTGAACTTCCAAATGCATGTTTTGTGTAAGAAGTGTGTAACTACCATAATTAACAATCTTTTTACTCCTGTTACCAAAGGCTTTCCAGAATTAAACTTACACCAAAGATAGACTCCATCTATCTGTATAGCATACTGTATTTCTAAAACAATTGAAGGTACACTTTCTTAAATATTCAAGGTCAAAAGTCGCATCATGTGACCTTGGAATAAAAAATTCGATATTTTATTATAAAACAATTTTTTATGAAAACTATGATCTATTAACTTTAAAACACGCCTAAGATGAAAGTTCTACAGTAATTATAAGCAGGGTTATGAATTGTTTTTCTTCACCTTGTAAGCATAAATTTTACATTTTTTACCATGTTTGCATCCCTGCTATATGAATACTGTGTATCTCTGAGCGCTCAGAACCGGATTAATCTACTGGGCGCATTGAAACATTTTTACGGCTGGCGCCTTTTCTGATGATATATCATTAAACTTTGGTCGTGTTAGCTATTCGGAAAGTGTAAGCAAACAATGGTCAGGTGACCACTTAAAGCTACGTTCACATAATGATGCGTTACCGTTTAGAGTTTACGTTCTAGCATGCGAAATTCAAAGAGACGATGAAAATGTTTAACACCAAGTAAATTAGATCCGTTCAAAATATGTATTCAGTTTTTCCTTTAAGATCTTTTCCTTTTTAAAGGAACGTTATCAAGGTTTTCGGTCATTTTTTAAATTTGCAGTCACAATACCTACACAATAAAAATAAATGCACTTGCACTGTGTAAAGGATGCAGTCTCACTGAGCCACCGTCAACCACCCACCACCACCAACTAAAATTTAAACTGGTGTTAAAATGGCGCTGGTCCCACTTAAAGCCACTGTTAGCCACCTACTACCATCAAACGGTGACCACCAGTTTGAAATTTCCGACGAGTTCGAATTTTGGTGGTTGGCGGTCAGCGGTGGTTGACAATGTTTATATTTAGGTTTTTTGTTTTTGGTAATTGGCAGTGAAAACTTTTCAAACAAAGTTTCTCTTCGTTTGTTTATAATCTGGGGCACTAATTATTATTTATTGATAAAATTCTCCCAACTGCTTCCTATGAAGAAAGATTTTCCGTACCCACACATTTCGTGATTTTTTATATTTTACTCCACATGTACCATAGCACATGGTTATAACTTTCTCGCTATCTGATTCATTTGACAATATCATACTTTTGCAATAATTAGACTTATTATTTCTTTAAATACAACGCGCCAATAGTAAACAAATAATGCACATAACCTCATTTAATAGAAAATAATAATAACAGTGCTTGCTAAGTTGGCAATATGTTTACTTCAGAGATAAACATAAAACAAGCGCGAGATTTAAAATTTTACATGATATTGGTGGTCACTACTTGCTTCAGTGGGACCGCACGGGATTATTTTAATTGGAGCTGGTCGATGGTAGTGGGTGGTGGTGGGTGGTAGTGGTTGCAGTGAGACTGAGGCCTTTAAGATGAACATTAGTACTAACTGAACATTATCTTATATATACATCTTATATACACATCTTATAAACTATTATCTTATATATATATATATGTATATAACAAAGGGATAATAATGGGAATTCGCGCAATAGATTTATAAGAGGAAGTTAGTTGCAGCCGTATACACGTGTTTCGCACTTATTAGTGCTCATCAGTACGGCATAGCAGATAGAAGAAATAAAATTTAAGCAACAAACTAGAAACAATGTATAACACAAGGTTTCACAGATAGTAGCCAACCACACATTTGTAGTTTCGACTCGAAGATATTGAGTTTTCAATACAGCAACAAACGTCACTACGGAGGTAGCTATAGCCACTACCGTGAGACAACCTAATCCCAAAACATATCAATATGAATAGAAAGATCAATGCGCGTATATAAACACATAACAAAGGGATAATAATGGGAATTCGCGCAATAGATTTATAAGAGGAAGTTAGTTGCAGCCGTATACACGTGTTTCGCACTTATTAGTGCTCATCAGTACGGCATAGCAGATAGAAGAAATAAAATTTAAGCAACAAACTAGAAACAATGTATAACACAAGGTTTCACAGATAGTAGCCAACCACACATTTGTAGTTTCGACTCGAAGATATTGAGTTTTCAATACAACAACAAACGTCACTACGGAGGTAGCTATAGCCACTACCGTGAGACAACCTAATCCCAAAACATATCAATATGAATAGAAAGATCAATGCGCGTATATAAACACATAACAAAGGGATAATAATGGGAATTCGCGCAATAGATTTATAAGAGGAAGTTAGTTGCAGCCGTATACACGTGTTTCGCACTTATTAGTGCTCATCAGTACGGCATAGCAGATAGAAGAAATAAAATTTAAGCAACAAACTAGAAACAATGTATAACACAAGGTTTCACAGATAGTAGCCAACCACACATTTGTAGTTTCGACTCGAAGATATTGAGTTTTCAATACAACAACAAACGTCACTACGGAGGTAGCTATAGCCACTACCGTGAGACAACCTAATCCCAAAACATATCAATATGAATAGAAAGATCAATGCGCGTATATAAACACATAACAAAGGGATAATAATGGGAATTCGCGCAATAGATTTATAAGAGGAAGTTAGTTGCAGCCTACAATTGAAACTACAAATGTGTGGTTGGCTACTATCTGTGAAACCTTGTGTTATACATTGTTTCTAGTTTGTTGCTTAAATTTTATTTCTTCTATCTGCTATGCCGTACTGATGAGCACTAATAAGTGCGAAACACGTGTATACGGCTGCAACTAACTTCCTCTTATAAATCTATTGCGCGAATTCCCATTATTATCCCTTTGTTATGTGTTTATATACGCGCATTGATCTTTCTATTCATATTGATATGTTTTGGGATTAGGTTGTCTCACGGTAGTGGCTATAGCTACCTCCGTAGTGACGTTTGTTGTTGTATTGAAAACTCAATATCTTCGAGTCGAAACTACAAATGTGTGGTTGGCTACTATCTGTGAAACCTTGTGTTATACATTGTTTCTAGTTTGTTGCTTAAATTTTATTTCTTCTATCTGCTATGCCGTACTGATGAGCACTAATAAGTGCGAAACACGTGTATACGGCTGCAACTAACTTCCTCTTATAAATCTATTGCGCGAATTCCCATTATTATCCCTTTGTTATGTGTTTATATACGCGCATTGATCTTTCTATTCATATTGATATGTTTTGGGATTAGGTTGTCTCACGGTAGTGGCTATAGCTACCTCCGTAGTGACGTTTGTTGTTGTATTGAAAACTCAATATCTTCGAGTCGAAACTACAAATGTGTGGTTGGCTACTATCTGTGAAACCTTGTGTTATACATTGTTTCTAGTTTGTTGCTTAAATTTTATTTCTTCTATCTGCTATGCCGTACTGATGAGCACTAATAAGTGCGAAACACGTGTATACGGCTGCAACTAACTTCCTCTTATAAATCTATTGCGCGAATTCCCATTATTATCCCTTTGTTATGTGTTTATATACGCGCATTGATCTTTCTATTCATATATGTATATATATATATATATATTGCTGTGGATGGTAGTTTCAAAATTTTGGAAAATTTTGAAAATTTTGTGAAAATATAAAATCTTTGTTAAATACTAACATTTTTGGAATATTTTTATCAACTTTTCCAGTTAAAAATAAATTTGAGCTATTTTATGGTGTGTCATTGATTATACAATCAATGTGTATACTTTTTAATAAGGTTAAATAATACATGTTTCTTTATTTATTATCAAATAGTTTACTCACCGATTACTTAAGTATACGTAACATCCAGTTGTTCGCAAGTTTGTTATTATGTAATTCATTTATCTATAATTTCAAATGAGTATATCGACGGGTTATGTGATTCTTTAAGGTTTTTTGTTAATGTAAATAGATCGTTGTTATTGCGTAAAAGTATTGTGTAATTAATCTGTAATAGATGTGTCACTTTTATAAAGAGTAATAATCTGCTATTATGTATTTTATGTTGTAAATAGTGCGGTCATTGTATTAGATGATAAGGTGACGTCAAATTAGGTAACGCGATTATGTAAATAGCAAATAGTATATAAGTTTAGAAAATCATAAGTTTAAGGGCAGTCAGTAATATAAAGCGACGCAGTAAAGTCGTGTTAAAGACAATAGTAAAATGTAAATGGGGACTTACTGATAGAAAGCGACGGTGTAAAGTCGTGTAAGTTAAAAGATACTGACTGTTAAACGACGAAAGAGTATGGACTTACTGATAGAAAGCGACGGAGTAAAGTCGTGTAAGATAAAATAAGACTTACCAATATAAAGCGACAGAGTAAAGTCGTGGTTGAGAATATTATAAAATTTTAAATATAGACAAGTTAAGTTAGTTGGTGATTTGAATACGGCGAAAGTGTAAAAAGTATAAATTGTAAAAGTGTATATGATGATAAAGAACCACCTTTAAGATAAATTACTTGCTAAAGTTAAGCAAGATAATAAATCTACGTTAAAACCATAAACGGGTGTTTTATTTAATTAAACACAAAAACAACTATAAGTATTCTACGAAAAAGGGAAATTGTACCCGCAATTAATAAACAAAAGTGAGTTACCAAAATCAAGTGTGTGGATGATATATGGAAAATCCATCCAAAAGGAAGACAGTCAACCCTGAATTGGAAACCAGCCCTGGGTCAACATAAAGTGATCTACTCTGCCAATGGGTTGGGAAAGAAGACATCTATAGTTAAAGGAAAGAAGAAATATTATAAAAAGGTAGGAAGTTATTTCCGTCTATATTGGCATTTGCTGAAGAAAAGACTATCGTTTGTGAAGTGTAGTAAAGTGATTTGAACAATTTAGTAATAGTTAAAATTAATTAAGATTTCAATTATAAAAGTAATTTTAAAAATTTCAATTTGTATAATTTTAATACCACAAGAAACCACATTCACCCTGAGATGAGTCTTTATTAAATATAATTCTGTTAATTTAAGTTATTTAACTGGCGCCCAACTCTCTTACGTAAACTTGAGTTAGTCAAGAACTAACGTAACATTAATTTTATATAACCATTGCATTATTAAATCTATTAAAAGGTATTTTCAAATCATATTAGATATTATAAAAGAGGGAAGTTGAAAAGCATATCCAAAGTTCAGTCATTTTAAAAATCAATTTAATTATAAAGTAATTATCTACGATCGAACGGCAATTATTCAGTTTCAAAATATATTATAAAATTTTTTAAAGTAATTTATTATTTTTAATTAACCAATATTACTGCATTTATTTATGTCGCTGTCAACATTTGTTAATGTCGGGCAAAATACTATATTTTTTTTTAAATGAGATATCACTGCAATATATATATATATATATATATATATATATATATATATATATATATATATATATATATATATATATATATATATGTATATCGCGCGCTGTACTTAAATTACATAGATTTAATACATAAAATTCAGGAAAAATTACTACAATCTAGGTCGCTTGCAACTCGAGTTGCAGATTTCATATTCTTCGAAATGAACATCGCAACCCTCAACATGACAGGCTTCATCGGCAGATTCAGTATCCGAATCAGAGAATTGTATTGCGGGTTGGAATAATGCAATAGCGCCCTCGAAAACGGGCGGCTAGATTATTTTGCCGTTTTTAAGCCGCCCGCACTCGATTCACCCCCTTCGAGGGTAGTTATCTATGAAGGGGGGGTGGTTTGCCGCCAGAGATAATTTTTGAGGCCAGGATCTTACTTAGCGCCCTCGAAAACGGGCGGCCAGATTATTTTGCGCGTTTTTAAGCGGCCCGCACTCGATTCACCCCCTTCGAGGGTAGTTATCTATGGCGGGGGGGTGGTTTGCCGCCAGAGATAATTTTTGAGGCCAGAATCTTCTTCAGCGCCCTCGAAAACGGGCGGCCACAATGTTTTTCCGTTTTAAAGCCGCCCGCACTCGATTCGCCCCTTTGGAGGGTAGTTTCATGGCTCTAGGGGGTGGTTTTGCATCGGACGCAATATTGAAGGGCACGAGAGTACTCGCCGACCCCGAAAACGGGAGAAATTCAATATCCGGCAGCTTCAGTGGGTTATTTTAAATTTTCCCGCTTGGGGGTGGTTTTTGGCCCATTTGATGGGGTAGGCCACCCCAAAAAGAATTTTGGACCGCACCATCGTGTTCAGCATCCTCGAAAACGGGGGGGGGAAAGTAGTCTGGTTGCTGCAGAAAATGGGTGTGTTTTTCGGCCTTTTTTCCGACTCACAGAATCCACTACTGGACGTTTATCCTGATGTAACGCTAACGCTAACGCGACCAGACTTTAGATGAAAGTAGGTATCAAAGTCAACAACTATTTTGTGTTTTATTTATATTGAGGTATGTTTATTTTAAACTTTCTCATAATTAGATTTGAATTTATAGAATTTTCGTATATCAACAAAAAGATACACTATTACCATTTTAAATTCAAATTAACTTAAGGAATCATTTTTTACGTGATTTTAATTTGGCAAATCGGCAAACGTATCTATACAATTTTGAAAATCTACAGAATCAGTTATTTCTGATTCAATGCATAAAATTGATAAGACACTTCATTTCTCTTGACCAAGAGAGGATCTAAGATAATTTTGTATCCTCCTTTTGCGGGCTGAAAATCAACGCTCTCCATAGCCGATTGTTGTAGCCATTACAAAGACTTCGGACGTTCAGTCCCAGGCCTTTCTAAGAATTTGCGATTCTGTGAACCATGTCTGATGCTGGCGCCCCCAAAATTGTGGCCCCTGAAGCCCGTGCTTCAGTGTTAATCCATGCCTGTGAGCGCTATAGCTTTACATACGTAAGTTACTTTATGTCCTCTACCATCCTACCAAATCTCACGAAAATCTGAGATGGTCGGGTTGTGGGGGGACCCTATATATACACCGTGTTCGTTGTAACATTTTCTATAGGGAATTAGTATGGGAAACCTGAAATATGCCAAATAGTTCGTTCTCGAATAAAAGTATGTGAAATTAATAGTTGTAATCGATACAAAAGATATTCTAACGTACTGTCCAAAAATATTACCCTTAATAACAACCCCAATTCTTCAGATTTTATAAGTTTTCATTTCTAATTTATTATTTCTTGCACGTTTTTCGAATAAAAGAATAATAACAAATTATTTAAATTGTTATTAAATTAAAGATTAATGACATAAAATTTAAAAAAAAGTCTTGCTTGTAACGGGGTTCGATCTTGCATTCCACGAGCCCGTGCGGTTTAACAAGTCGAACGTTAACCATTGAACCACGGAGGCAAGTCGCGTCGCATTCTCAGGTTTCGGCTTTTAAATTAATGTTTTGCAGATAATTCATAAATTTATAATTTCTGAAGAATTGGGATTGTTATTAAGAGTAATATTTTTGGACGGTACGTTAGAATATCTTATCTATCTATTGCAACTATTAATTTCACCGACTTTTATTCGAGAACAAACTATCTGGCACATTTCAGATTTCTCATACTAATTCCCTATAGCAAATGTTACAACTAACACGGTGCATATATCTAGTAACGGTGCAACTTTCTTAAACCATACGGCCTGCCGAAAGATTTTTTAACTGAATACAGTCCGCAAGGCCATAGCTCATCAGTGCGCGAAGTACAATTTTTTATCTTCTTTTGGTATTAGGTGGGTAGTTTATTTTATTTAAAAATTTTTTTTTTGCAATCTACTGTATATATATTCAGGCGCGTGCTGGCCCACCGGGATACCGGGAGTTTCCCGGTGGGCCTATATAAAGTTGCCTCGAAGGGCCCTACCATACGGCTGAATTTAAATTACCAACAATTAAATATACTTAATATTTAATGTATAGTATTAGCAGAAAGGAACTCCATCAAAGGAATTTTTAACTCATGTGTATTATAACACCAGAAGATTTTAACAACTGTCACTGTCTAAGGACTCTGATTATTTTGTATAATTTTCTGGTGTTATAATACACATAACTTCAAAATCCCAATGGAAACTTTGATGGAGTTACTTTTTGCTTGTACTTTAGAAATGAATATTTTTATATTCGTATATTTGTTAAATATTTATTTATGTTTCACGTTTGTTCAAATGTTTAGTTGTATAATCAAATAATGTTGACATATACGTACTAGGTGGCGCAGAAATCCTCATTCGATTTCCTAAGGCAGTAACTTTGTTTGTAAATAAAAAGAATTGGTCCTGAGAAATTTTCTATTTTTTGTTAGATGCTCTCCTTTAGGTCCGCTAAGGTCTGTGGCTTGGTCGTATAGACATGTGACTTCAAAAAACTACAAAGAAAAAAATCTAAGCGACCGGGAAACGCTTGCTTCAGAATGTCCACTGTCGCGCGTGCTGTGTGTGCGGTTGCATCGTCCTGCTGGAACCAAATGTTTCCAAAACCCAAGTCGTCAATTTGCGGCAGCAAGCAGTCGTTGATCATACTAGCGTCTAGCCCCCGAGTATACACTTACACGTCCTGGACTTAACGCATGCGTTTTGTGCAGTTGTCCGACTCTTCAATCCGATAGATTACGTGCAAATTGAATGTTAAATACATGGTTAAATATATTATTAATTACAGTTCTGATTTTCTAATTACTGATTGTATGTAGATTGCAAGAGTTAAAAAAAACAAACGACCAAATCCAAATTAACATTTTTTCAAGGAAAGTCATAGTCATTGCCTTTTGGTTTTAATAAAAAAAAAACTTTAGCAAACTTTAAATATTTATTAGAATAGAATAATGAATAAAAAAAATAATTTTTATTACTGCATCTTTCTGCAGTGGGAAAATCGCCTTTATATTATTAATTACAGTTCTGATTAGGAGTAGGTACATACTTACCTTTTTTTCTAATTAATGATTGTATGTAGATTGCACGAGTTAAAAAAACAAACGACCAAATCCAAATTAACATTTTTTCAAGGAAAGTCATAGTCATTGCCTTTTGGTTTTAATAAAAAAAAAACTTTAGCAAACTTTAAATATTTATTAGAATGGAATAATGAATAAAAAAATAATTTTTATTACTGCATCTTTTTGCAGTGGGAAAATCGCCTTTTCTTAATAGTGGCTATAACTTTACATTGAAAACCCGTTAATTTAGATTTGTCCGATTGTATTTTTTAACGTGTACAATCTATATACAATCATTATTAAAAAAAGGTAAGTAGGATGTACCTACTCCTAAACAGAACTGTAATTAATAATATTATTTAATATTATTCATTTGCACGTAATCTATCGGATTGAAGAGTCGGACAACTGCACAAAACGCATGCGTTAGGCTAAGTTCTCATGCGTACGAAATCCGACGTCCGAATCATAATCGTATTATGCATTTCGTAAGCGGGAAAACACAGTCTTCACATACTTACGATTTTCGTATCCGATTGTAGAAAATGTAGTGACATTTGTAGTGAATTTATTGTTCTTTCTTTTAATTTGTTTGCACACAACACAATAACATTCATTTTATACAGATATATTTAATACCGTATGCCACGACCTTCTAGATTTCACGAGACGAAGTCTCTTATCCGGCCTGCGCACTCAATTAGTTCAAGTGTTTCAACGCTGGCGCCACCAAACACGTAAAATGCGGAAACGTATATATAACACGTAAACGCCAATTTCAAACTACGCTAACTTCGCGCGCTATTATATTTTTGTCGGTTTTGCGCGTATCGTCAATAAATTATATTTTCCTAATCTTCTAAGGCAGTTTTCTTTACTTTTTAATATAATTACGTTATTTCCTTGTTATTTGTTTAAATTTTCGTAGTTTTGTTGCTGTTTTTTCGTTCACTTTAGTAATGGCAAGCACTAGCAGAAAAAAGTATAAATGCAGCATTGCAATGTGTAATAGTAGGAAGTGATCCTACAATATCATTTCATGAATTTTCTTCAAATTTTACCTTACGATAAAAATGGTTTAAAATCTTACGTTGGGGTTATGGACACCAACACTCAACAGCAAAATAATATATACTTCCTTATTTCGACAGATCAACAATTACAGATACCTGAAAGAATAAATTTCAACATCGAACTTCCTAAAAATATAACAAAATTAATAAAAGAACTTCAAACCTTATCTATGCATCTCGATTACGGAATTCTTTCAGCATCTGTAGCCATTCTGGCAGGATTTATTGCAAAAAAAACTGAAGAAAGGATTGAATGTCAATAGCCTGTTAGATTCTCTGTTAGCTGCCTCCTGTTCAAATTCACTGATAGGATTTGTAAATCTTCAAGACAGAGGTGCATTAAAATACTCCACTAGAAGATTTACACTTTTATTCAACCAAATAATCGAACTTGTAATACAGATTGTAGAACATTTACCTGGAGAATGTAATCCGTCTAATATTCTAACATCACTAGGTACTTCTAACTCCAATTGCTTCTTCACAGTTCTTTGTTTGCCACGACCACAAGGAGGAACTTAGTAATATAATTATTTAAAAATTGCTAAAACCTTGTTTGGCAAACAGAAACATCGCAAAAACGTGAACAGATAATGTACTTACTGCTCACTTTCTCTATATCCTAAACGCAGCTCACGGAAAGTTATAAAATTGTAATTTCAATAATGTTATTAAACCACTTACCAACTTGTAAATTAATTTTAATAACATAATTAATTTAATTATATAAATTTATTTAATTAATTCCCAAAATATTTACGTAAACATGCAACGCTTGACATTTGTAAGGGTTACCTAACCTATACATCATCAAGTGACAAATAAACATCAGCGTGTCAGCTAGCGCCAAAACGGCGAAATTTTGCGTTTTTTCAGAAACAAAGTTTATATGGGAAACCTTGGGGAAATCGTAAAAGAGCCCAGACCGGATAAGAGACGTCGTCTCGTGAAATCTAGAAGGTCGTGCTGTATGCAATCCATTTTGACGAGTTTGACACATACATAAATAATAAAAACGAGGTTAAAAACACGATCACACGAAATATCCCAAGCAGCATTTAAGTAGCAGTAACTGAGATCGGAACTTTGATTGAGTAGTTGTTACGTAACTGCAACTAAATTTATGACTTTATAGGTTTAATTTCTTCAATTCGGAATATTTTAGTAATTGTGTAGTTGTTTCTACTATTTATTGGAACTATGTAGTTTCATTACTTCTGAGTAACTATTAAAGTATTTGGAACCGTATTGCCACTTAGTATACTTACTTTAAAGTCGTTGCAACTTCAAAGTGGTATTATGATTGTAGCAGTAACTTGCCCGAAGCTACTTTAAAGTTTTTAAAACCTTACAGTAGTATTGAATGTAACACTTACGTTTTTGCTACCCAGAAAAATCACATTAAAGTAATTTTTCGTAAACTACTCCATCTCCATATTTACTTGTAAAATGTTGGATTAATCAATAATCATTAATCAATTTGCAATTTGTTATGATTGTTAATAGATGTTTTACTATATAACCTTCAATAAAAATAACAAATTAGTGCCAAATTGTGCCTTAGGGATTGTTATGTATGTAGGTTGAAGTTGGCAACATTTATTTATAGTGATCTAACTAACCAATCCTGGCATGCTCTGGGCGTGCGTCAGTAACACTCGAGCCGCCTTGGAGGATATACGTCTTCTACAGTCTATGCATTGTGTATTTAATTCGCCCAGCTCACTCAATATTAATAAAGTTAATTAATGACAATAATTGAGTATCTTTTATTTAAACACATAAAAGAACATAACAGGAATAATATAAAAATGGTTTCTATCATGTGTATCAAACGTATAAGTATTTCGTGTATATTTATCATGTTTTATTTTTTGACATTTGTGACATTTTTTTACTAAAAAATATAATTAAAGAAGGCGCGTTGTTATTTTTCGATCTATCATCATCATATTTAACAGAAAAGTTGCAATGGTTTATAATTTTGGTGTACTGGAATGACAAAATAATCAAACATTTCATCGCTCTTTGTATTAAGTACGTATTACAAATAAACTGGTAGTTCATTTTGTGACACGATCCAGCATTATATAGTATAGAAAATGATAGAATATTTGTTAAGTTGCAAGAGCAAGAGAGAACAAACACGCGACATGATGTGTCAAAGAGAAAAGAAGTTCCACGAAAGTAGCAATTACTACGCCGCCACGTACCTGCTACCCAAAAATTGTTCCCCATTTTGGTTCCAGACACGTAACAATACCGTAGCAATTACGTTCTTGTGACTAACGGCAAAAACTTTATAGTTCCACCGGTGGTTGCTGGTACGTAGCGGTGACTAAAAATGCTGCTTGGGATCGGAAAAAGTTGAATTGAATTTAACTTTCATACGATGACGGATGAAGTTAAATTTTCGTGTGCAGAAATTACCGCCAATCGATTTTTAAATTTTTAGGCCAATCAGGTGATTTTCGGATTGTCGTATCATCGGATTTCGTACGCATGAGAACTTAGCCTTAAGTCCAGGATTTGTGAGTGATACTCAGGGGCTAGACGCTAGTGTTGTTCATGGTTCTGTAGTGCTCACCACTCACAGTAACAGTGTTGCCGTCTCCGTCCTCGAAAAAATATGGGCTAATCACCTTTCCGCCGTAAACACCGCACCAAACAATTACTTTCAGAGGATGTAATGACTAACTGACTACTGACTGTATTACACGCGGATTCTCAGTGTCCGAGAAGAGATAATTTTGCCTATTCGCGTATTCGCATAGGTGGAAATGCGCCTCGTCGCTCATGATGATTTTCAATGAAAAATCATCCTCATCGCGGTCGAGGTTTAGGAGGGCTTGGCTGTAATTTACACGCGATTGGCAGACAGTAGCTGATGCACTGTTTGCACTTTGTACGGAAACATCCCCAAAATTGGTTGTAAAGACCGTTTATTGATGCCCAATTGTGTGGCCCGTCTGGTTGATGTTTGAGGGTCCTCTTGGACATCTGCAGCCACAGCAGCGATATTCTCGGTCGGTTGGTTGCTCCGAGGCCGGCCACCTCTGCTATACGGCCCCGCGTTGAGTCAGTCTCCTCGAGACGAGCTGCTAAACACCGCAGTTTTTGCTTAATTGGTGCCACATGACCAGGGAATCGACGGCAAAATTCACGTTGAGCCAATACCACCGACCTATTATTTGTCAAAAACATTGACACAATTATTCGGCGTTCTTGAGGAGTACTGTAATATCTTCTGCGTTTTTGTTGAATCAAAAACTGTTTGTAGTTAATAAAAGCTTTATTCATTCCAGTAGCGGATTTAACACTTAAGGGGCCTGAAGTGTTACAAGTTTTTGGGGCCTCATAGTATAAATCAATTACACCTTTTATTTTTTTATTAAAAGTTAAGTACATATAATTATTAATATCAGGTGCGAATTCACGGGAGAGGGGAGTGGGAAGGAGAAAATTTCCTCCTCAAGATTTTTTAAATAAACCAACTTCGTCTCATACAGCACTCACACGAGTGTGAAATCGGCGTTTTTGCATGTGTTACACACTATACTTTATCTACGACCACAAAACCGCAATAAAACACCAAAAGCTAGGAAAAATATTTAACCTACTATCCATTTTTTTTCTAGAGTCCTCTGACATTGATACCGTATTGATCGAGAACTACTGAACCAAATTAAGTATTTTTTGTACTTTGCGTTTATATCAAGGCTCTTTCAGAACCGAAAGTAGTGCTGAACTAGCTCATTTGAGTTTCGAATTAGAACTAGTGTAATTTAGTTTTTCGAGGTTGTCAGTCATGAACCATGACAAATGAAATGTCATTGAAATCATTGTTAAATTAAAATTTGAATTTTCAAATGTCAAAATTTGACATTTATCGATTGTTGGCACCAACCACGATAAAATTCCCCAAATTTTAAAAGTGCGAATTTTTATTTTAAAACGGATAAAATTAGTAAAAAAGAGGCGCAAAGTACACAAAATAGTATAAAGAACTCGTTTTATAAGACATTTATTGCACTCATGCTTTCAAAAACTCCCGCTACGCGGTCGTTTTTTAAACTAGCATTCGTGCAATAAATCATGTCGTATAAAACTTGTTCTTTAATATACTATATTAAAATCCTTGATTATTTTAAAATGTCTAAGAATGAATCTAAATAAATTATCCTTAAAGAATTTACCGATGTGGGGAGGTGGGGCCCTCTAAGGCAATATTTTCCCTAGCCCACGATACACCCACAACGGTATGCCAGCTTCACGACCAAAACTCTTTCTCCGCGCGCATGTGACGTCGCTGCGAAGCAACTTTCCAAGGACTCTAACTTTCCTCCCATTTGATCTCTTCCAGCTACACAGTACGGTGGGTGTATGTTAGGAAAAGCGGCTTTAAATAATTAATTTTGAAATTCCTTTTGTTTTGGTGAGTATAAACTTGTGTAATATCGAAGATAACAAGGTGAAATTCTTACACAGGTATATATCGAACAGTATGCCTGGTTGTGCTGTTACTGACTGTTGCAATTATAACAGGAATACAAAAGGAACTGGTATAAAATACTTTCGATTCCCAAAGAACGAAGAACTTTCAAAGCGTTGGGAAATTACTTGTCGAAGAAATGATAAAATAAATCTAAAAAATGTTTAAGAATTTTTATCACTATGATACATTTGAATGTTGCCTACAGGTTTTAATTTCTCATTAAGTAACATTGGCTTTGTAATTAATAAAAATAAACAATTTTTTTAGTGATATGGTAACTTTCGATTATTTAGTATCTACCTATATATTATTTTTCTAAGTACCTCCCTAACAAATTTTACTATTATATATATTTTATAAAAAGCATAACAATTCATATAGGCGGTACATGATTAGTAAATTGTTAAAATTTGAAATATTTCTGAATCAAAATAAAATAAATCGTTATAAGCACCACGGGCAATACGGGCATAATTATAAATAATAACATTCCCTCATACTATAATTTATTAATTATGCCTTTAATATTAAGTGGCTAATATTAGAACGATTATCAAACGTCATACTTTACTAACCATTGTCATTATAAATGATAAAATAGTATATTATATACCAAGGTTGTGAAGAGTTTTTTCTAGAGCCGAGCATTATTAGATCCCGAGATGCGCAGCATCGAGGGATATAAGATGAGAGGCTCTAGAAAACACTTCACAACCGTGGTGTATATATTATTTTTTTCACTACTAGTACTTTTATTCCTTTTATTCTTCTCACATAAAAAACGTACTATCGCGATCACGGATTTTTTCCTGGATGCCAGTGTATAATGGGATGAATTTTTGCCCCGTGTTACACTAAAATCTGGATTATTGACTAGTAGTCAATAATAAAAAATTATTTACCACTAGGCAAGAAGGCTAACTTCACAAGGTGACAACAGACTAGATAATAGTATGTTTTAAAGCTAGTAGTGAAAAAACATCATTATACATAAGAACGTAATGCGAAACAAGCCTGGTGTGCTTCGCACTGACGGCACAAACCAGAGAAGGATAGACTATCGAGCTGCGCGTTGTCATACCGTTGTGGGTGTATCGTGCCCTAGCCCTAAAATTGACCCAGCACGCGCCTGCAGATATTCTTATTTCTTATGCAAGAACTTCTTCATTTGAATTTTCGCAAGTGAACGTTCAAGTTTTTTTTGTAAATTTCGTAGAAACTGATGCGAAAATAAAAATGTTATTAACAAAAGATAAATTTACCTTTGACGTAAACATGTGTAGTATTTTTATTTAAGACCACTGCAGGCAAAAATAATAGCAGGGTTTCCTCAAATTCTATTATAGCATAAATATAACTAATAATACGGAGAAACTATTTTCTTCGGTTTTTTACTAATATCTAATAGTTCTAATATACAATCTAATAAAATCGATAGGTATACGCGACACAATTTTTTGAAGAAATTGTCAATGTTTACAAATTGATTTTTAATTTCCAAAAAATAGGTACATTGTTTAAAGTAGTACACAGCAAATACCATTTTTGTTAGAATACAATTTTCTAAGTACATTAGGAATATTTAGAAATTTTTACAAGGTCAGATAATGTTGTTGTATTTTAGGATGGGATAATCATTATAATATAGTGACATTGTTAAGCAATTTGTAGATACTACGATAATAAGGTTTAGGGACAACAATAGATGCTTCTGCAACATACATATGTTAAATTATAGAATCCTTATCTTAAAATACGTAAAATACTATTGGGAAATTATGTGAATATCGAATTACTTTAGAACTGTTAAATGGGGAATTCCGTATGAAAACACGTATTGGAAGTAGCATTCGAAGATTACGACCAGTGATATAGAAGACACTGGTTTTAGTTTTATCTCTAGCTTGTTGTCTTATACCAGTTTCTGCCAGGCCTTGTAGATGTTATGTTCTTCAGTGCTGCAGTGCAATGCTTGAATATCAATTTTAAACGAAATAGGTGTTAAAGTGTTAAGAAATATATAAATTACCAATGCATTTATTTATTAGTAGACCGTAGAAAGACATGTTTTATAGTGCGAGTGTTTTATTTATTCGTTTTTATTTAATTATTTTGTGTAAGTAGTATTTATGAATATGGCAATCCGCCTATAATTAACTGTATTATTTGCTGTTTAGCTGTAAACAATTTTAGGAGTTAGAGGTCAAGTTGATAATTTTTATAAAGTGCTTACAGTTTTCTGAACCGGTTTGGAAATTTTGATAGGTATTATATATTACCACATTTCCTATAAAAATACATAATTTTAAGAAATACATTCACATCTAAATATTTAAGTTTCATAGACTATACGCTTTAGTCGAATTTCCATACATGAACAATTTCAAATTTACCAGAAATTCTGAATATATTTTATTAAAATTTTGATATTCCAGGTACGACGCATTTTATTAGTACAAACTGTGCAGTTTGGACCGAACAGTTTCCAAGAAATGTAACTCGATATAGACGTCAAGCAAATTGTGGGTATGTTTCTTTTATTATTGATTATGCAACACATTTTAAATTTCTGTAAATAAAACAAAGAATTTTAAGTTTAAAACAATCTTGGAAACGATAACGATCCTCGTTTGGTAAATTAGTGCAAAATCACAAAAACGTTGCCTGTCTTACATTCAAACTCGCGAAACTTAGGGATGGTTTAGTATTGACAGGAAATGTAGTCAAAATATTGAACATCTAATTTTGTAAACTGATATTTAGACCTTAAAATAAAAAATGAACTTGTTTTTGTATTAGATATGAATAATGTTTGTGAGCCGTTAATAGTTGTTTCTAAACTTGAACCTTTTACACAAATGTAATACTAAATGAATATCGGTTCAAATGAAGTGCCCCACTTTTTATTGGTACCCTCATGTTAGAAATTCCAGATTTTCTGCAAATAGGCTTAAAATTGCTTCGTGATAACTTCTCCTAATAACGGAATCAATGGTCAGTTGCGGTTTGGTATCACGAGATGAACCTACGTAATAGAAGTAATGTCTTAAAAGGATGCCGTGGACTCCCGGGAAAGATTTTATTCTTGTGGCAACCTCGCGAAAGTAATCCCGAACCAGTAACTCGTATCGTGTCAGCCGCAAAATCGAAGAAGCAATTCGCCATTCCAATCGTCCAAGTGACACTGCATTCCAATAGCATGCGCCAGCTCTTCCTGGTTTTGGAGTAATCAACACACGAGGCGCCATCACCAAACGAGGAACTACCTTTTCAACTCTCCACCATAATCTATACACACCAAAAAAACGTGGTTTGATCCTAGGAAGATGCCACTCCTACGGGAAGCTGTTTCATTTCAACGCTAGTGATCCCACAACCACGTCGGCGGGCCCATATGGTTCCTGGGTTCTCAATAAGCTATTCGCCGTCCCTAGCGAATGGCTACCTGTCTCAGCATCCCATCCCGGGTAGTCTAGTAGTTATCAATGCGGATTGCCGAACTAACAAAATTCCAAAAATGTATTCAAGTGATTGAGATACGCCCAATCAGCTCGCATTTGCATAGAAAATGCTACCAGTAACTCACTGGTTGGAGCGAGGTTGTCTATCCACCCACTACTAGCTCTCCAGGCTAGTGCCGGAGTTATAAACGTGCTCACCAGTAGGGGTCCATCCCAAGGGACGAATCCCTCGTCCAGCATTAGGACTACTTCCACTACGTGGGACTTCACTGCCAAATCGAATCCAATCTCACATGTGACGGGACTTGGTTTTGTATGGTTTTGTCACCCCTATCTCTCGTTTATAGGACTGGTGTGCCTCTGACAGAGCTTAGTTTCAAGTTTACCGAAGTAGAATCCCGGTATGTACCCGTTAACGTGAAGTTGTCTTGAAAGTGAGAAGTTATTTATTCGCATCAACACCCCTTAAGCATAGTGCTCTAGACGGTTTCTGAGAATAAGACGACTGGAACTGCACAGCCAAAGCCCCCCATACTTTCATCTCCGAGACACTACCCGGTGGTATGTAGTTTCCCATAAGTCAGTGGAACTTCCTGGTCGGGATAAAACTCACTTTGGTTCTCCTCCATTCGTCTAGGCTAGGCAGCGGGTAACTAGCTCCATATCAGACCCTGACGTCAGGTAATAATCAAATCCACCCACACCGGTACCTCGTGGTAGCAGAACTTTCTCCGTAACGTTTATAAGTCACCGTCGAGAAACACTTGCGTGTAGCTCTACCACACATTACTTTCCTACGCCATCCGTTGCCCAGACAAACCTGGGATTGCCAGTTCTAAGGGTGAACTCCGTGTGGTCTGCACCCAAGCTAGTCTCGGATATTAGTAATGCCCGACACCTCAAACGACTGCTCAGTCCTGAGGCATACTGGGCTAGTATCGGATACTAGCGAATCCATGTCAGTCCTGGCCGTTCACCCCGTGCCGGACTAACAGTGGACATGTTTATAGCCATTTTTATCCCCAACTTTGTCTTTCCTATACTCTTTCTATTAGTCTTCTCTTGACTACTCACATTTCTAACACAACACGTACAACTACAAACCATAAAACCGATCAGTTTGCGAACAGGTGCCGCCACTCCAACCATCCAACATCAACGAGTTGCTCAATTATCGATTCGATACCGCTGTCGACTGCCAAACAATAACTGTTACTGACAGTAGAGCATTACCAACCATATATCCAACACATTTCGACATGCTGAGAAGCTAAAGTAATGATCGGCATCTTACTGTGCAGCACAAAGAAAGGAAACAAAGAAACAAATATATTTAAATAAGTATATCTTAGACAGTTACAACATTAACATTGGCAAGACTAATGAGTTTACGTTGTAACTGTCTTAAAAGTTAGAATAAAGATTTATTAGTTTTAGGTTTCGTTTGATGGGATCAATCAATTTACAAAACTTGGATGTTTTATTGCAAAATGCCCAAAAGCAGTTTTAAGCCTACAAGAACTTAGCCATTTCTAAGCAGAGAGTAGTTTCCCTATCGCTAGTGTGTGAAGTAGTCAGTATGATCCGCACAAACGAAATATCTCATATGGCTACTAGTCCAGTCAAATTAGAAAAAATAGCGGAATGTTGAGGTAAGTCCTGGAATTTTTGCAGGTTGTGACTTTTAAGGGATTATTTACAACCCACAAGGAAGGCCTGTTGGTTGTAAATAACCCCTTAAAAGTCACAACCTGTAGGTATACTCACAAGAAAAGCCTATGCAAAAATCCAATATTTTACCTTAGCTTTCCATCATTCATGAAGATTTGTTCTAAACTAACGAGTAAAAATGAGCTGCTTCGAAAGCACCAAACAATAATGAAAGCAAACTTAACAATTGTAATTGCGAATATTTAAATTGAAGAAGCTAAAACTGGATTTCTTTAACAAATGGTAAAACAACTGGTGCAATCTTCTAGTTTGTTTAAACCGTGGAAAGGATATGCTAAAATGCTCAAGTCCAAGTTTCCAAATAGTAGTACGCTGAGCTAAGAATAAAAACTGATTTTTTCTCAGTAACTGATGCAAGCAAATAAATTTCTTTTCTATATTCTACTGAAGTTTTTCTAAATATATCCAAACACTAAGCTGGAAGATTGAGCTTATAATTGAGTTACAAGATAGTGCCCTACTTTATATTGTGACTATACCAAGCCAGCGGTGTTAACAAGAAAAAGGTATAGGAGAAAAAATTACGCGAGAATTCCAAGCTTAAATATAAAACGCTTAGAAGTTTACAATGTTGTGATGAAATAACGAAATATGGTTAAAATTTAAAAAATGAAAAGCAGCTAGTAATTTTAGCACCAACTCGTTAATCGAGAATAGATTCATGATCATATTAATGTTTACGTAGTAAACTCAATGGTTTCAGAAATATCTAATTACACAACCAAACAATTTTCTGGAAAACATTGTAAAATGATTTGGTATAGATTGTTGATACAAATAAAGGGAGGAAATAAACAATCGTGTGTTGTGCAAATGTGACAAGACAGGAATTAGTACCAGTAATAGTTTTGAAAAGAAAGTATTTCACAAACAACATGTTTGGTGACTTGGCATATTCCAAAACAAACACTTAGTTCGTAAGTGCCAATGGTGGATGACCGAAGAAGCCTTTATACATTGGTTAAAATCTGTGTAAAACCAGCATTGCAGATCAGTTAGAGATTGTGGAAGCTGCAAAAGGAGCAGATCTTGCTGTTCTCAAATTACTGAAATTCTTCAACCATTAGACGTGACAGAATTGAAATTGTTTAAGAGCAAATGGGAACACCTGCTACTGGATTAGAGCCACCACTAAACTGCCTACTACTTGCCGAAATTAGTTTTTGTCAATCTTCTTGGAGATATCAGATACCTGTGCAAATGAAATGTATCTTAAGTAGTAACAAAAGGGGTTTCAAAAAAATTGGAATCTTTGATGCAGAAGTTTCTAGACATGTAAACAAGTTTTGAGCCAAGAATCTATGCTGATACAAAGCTAACCCGCTCCTTTTACAGAAAAATGCAGCTGGACCACCAAGGAGTGCATATCAGCAGTTTTGATACTGTACCTGGACTTTCGAGTCATGAAAAGTCTGTCAACAATGTAAACAACATATCTGGATCTTTTTCTCAGAAACTAGCTAGGTATCAATAATAATATAGATGTCACAGTAGCATTGTCAAATAAGAAACTGATAGCCTTCTCTTAGTTTAGGTTAGGTTAGGTTAGGTTAAAGGTGAGTGTGGCGTCCTGTCCGCCCCTCCACTGCGACCTCCTGGGTCTATTGTGGCTCACACCTAGGTTAGAGTTCACCCTCCAGTCCCATTCTTTTAAGGAAGGTGAGTAGTCTGGTGGGTGATAGGTTGGTCAGATCCTCCAGCTTCAGTTGCACTGAACCAAACAGTGAGAATCTGGTGCGGTCCCCTGCGGGACAGGTACATATGACGTGCTCTGCTGTTTCCTCTGCCTCTAAGCATAGACGGCAGACGGTCTCGTCTGCTAAGCCTAGCTTATGCATATGGTATCTAAGACGGCAGTGCCCAGTGAGAAGGGCAGTTACGCTGCGCAGTCCTAGTCTGTTCAACTCTAACAGTGAGGTATGTCTGGGTTTGGATGGGCCCTTTATTGCTGCCTTGGAATAAGCCATCCCTGGGCGGCTATGCCACAGCTCCTGTGTACAGTGCCTCATCCAGCTTGTTACAGCACTTTTGGCCTCGGCCCTTGAAATGCCAAGGACCGGCTCTGGGCCAATAAACTTCGAGCTGGCACCTCTCCTAGCGAGGTGGTCAGCTAACTCATTCCCTTCAATGCCAGAGTGACCGGGAACCCAAATTAGGGTGACTTTGTTGGCTTTCCCCAATTTGGAGAGTGCCTCCTGACAGCTCCATGCTGTTGCTGATGTACAGCCACAGTTTGTCAGGGCTTGGAGAGCAGCCTGACTGTCAGAGAAGATCTTTATCGATTTGAGTGCGTGACGCAGGTCGATTAACGTCCTTGCACACATCTCGATGGCATAAACCTCTGCCTGAAAAATAGTTGTATGCGTTCCAAGACTGTAGTACAATTCAGTTCTTGGATTGTTGCAGTACACTCCAGCTCCTACCCCATCCGAGGTTTTGGAGCCATCAGTGTAACAGTCGATGTCAGCTTTCTGCAGGGCATTCTTTGATTGCTCCCATTCGTCTCTATTAGGAAATAGGACTTTATACGGTTTGCTGAAGTTATATCTGGTAGACATTGTGTCGGTCATCATACCTAGGAGGTTATCCGATTCTATTACAGGTAATAGTCGGTTTGGTATGAAGATCACTGTCTCCGGCTTCTGTCTTGCCGCTTGATAGAATCGATATGTGGCCAGTCTGGCTTCTCCCTCTAACACAATGTGTAGGGGTGGTAGATCCAGTAGCATTTCCATAGCTGCCGACGGTGTAGTGCTTAAAGCTCCTGTCACCGCCAGGTTGGCTGTTCTCTGTAAGCTAGAGAGTTTATCTTTGGCTGTCCTTTGTGAGGACTTAGGCCACCAAACAACACATCCATATGTGACTATAGGTCGGATGACCGTCACATATAGCCAGTCCATTTGTTTGGGTTTTAATCCCCAGGGTTTTCCGCAGATTCTACGACAGGTCCAAAGAGCCTGCCTGGCCCTGCGGATGGTGTTATCCAAATGGGAGTTCCAGTTAAGCTTCTTATCTAGTGTAATCCCCAGATATTTGGCTTCTTCCACAAATGGGATTGTTTCACCTAGGATACTTGGTGATCTGAGGTTATTAGTCTTTCGTTTCCTGGTGAACGGTAGGATAATCGTCTTTTGGGGGTTAACACTGAGTAGCTCCCCCTGACACCAACCTATCGTTGCATCCAAAGATTCCTGCAGAATTTCAGAGATGACCTCTTCATCTCTGCCTCTGACCAGAATGACTATATCGTCAGCGTAGGCCTGAACCTCGGCTTCATGTACCTCGATGATCGCCAGTAGGTCATCAACCAGGAGTGTCCAAAGCAAGGGGGATAAAACCCCTCCCTGCGGACATCCCCTGGTTGCCCTAAACCTGACAGTCTCTCCGCACAGTGATGTCGTTATCGTTCTGCCCTTTAGCATTGCTCGTATCCATCCCACCACGGCGGGTGCCACTCCCCGAGCTGCAACCGCTTTACAAAGGGAGTCGGTTAGTGCATTATTGAAAGCTCCTTGAATGTCTAGGAAAGCTGCCACCGCAATCTCTTTTCGATCCAAAGTTTGGGTGATTTTTCCCACAAGGTTATTTAAAGCCAGTTCTGTTGATTTGCCCCCTTGGTAGGCATATTAGTGAGCACTGAGGGGGTTGGTCGGAAGGACTTCCCGCCTGATGTACCCATCCAACAACTTCTCAAGGGTTTTCAGCAGAAAAGACGTCAGGCTAATTGGCCTGAAAGAATTGGGTTGGGTGTCTTTGCGACCCACCTTAGGTATATACACCACCTTTGCCGTCGACCAGCTAGATGGTATGTGATTCCGCGCTAAACTGGCCCTGAACAGTCTAATAAGGTGGGGTAGGAGGGTGTCCAATCCCTGTTGCAATAGCACGGGAAGGATACCATCCCCTCCTGGTGATTTATAAGGGTGGAAGGATTGAACTGCCCAGCTTATGGTTTCAAAGGTGACGACCTTGTTAACCGCCAACCAATCTTCCCTCTTAGGCCGTCTGTACTCGCCTATGAGGGCCGTGATGGCAGGTTCCTCGTCAGCGTCATTGAGTATCTGACAATCGGGGAAGTGGTATTGAGCTAGGATCTCTAGAGTGGCCTTGCCGGAGGTCGTGTAGGTGCCATCGGGTCGCTTGATCGACCCAAGTACCTGAGTCGACTCTCTGGCCAGGACCTTGTGAATCCTGGCGCTGCTAGGTGTATCGTTCACACTCTCACAGAACCTTCTCCAAGAGTCCCTTTTGGCTCTCCGGATTTCCTTGTTATAGTTAGTTAGGCCACTTCTGTAATTATCCCAATTGCCTGATACTTTAGCTCGATTGAATAATCGTCTAACTTCTTTCCTCATTTTATCTAAATTGTGATTCCACCAAGGGGTTCCTCTGTTATCTTTCTTCCTCTTGAGTGGGCAGTTATCATGGTATGATGAGACAATTGCTTGGCGGACCTATTCCGCGGCTATCTCAATCTCATCATGATTCCTGATGGTGGTAATGGCATTCCCTAGCAGTTCTTCTAGATCGTGCTTGTAGTTTTCCCAATTTGTGCACCTAGGGTCTCGATATTCAGCTATGGGCCTAGGGCCCATTTCGATTTTAAACTGAATATGTCTGTGGTCTGAGCACGACGGCTCAGTGGATACCCTCCATTCGGTTATCCTATTGCTCATAAAGTAGGAGCTGATTGTAATATCTAATACCTCCCTACGATTTCTCGTTATGAAGGTTGGTTCCGAACCAGTATTGTTAACAACCAGTTCTTCCTCTATTATAAAATTAAAAAGTGACTCACCTCTCTGATTGGTGTTTGTGCTGCCCCAGGCCTTATGGTGGGAATTAGCATCACATCCAATCACCAAATGGAGGTTGTTCCTCCTGCTGTAGGCGACTAGTTCTCTCACTGCAGCGGGGGGAGGTGGTTCCTGGCTGTCTCCCGGGAAGTATGCCGAGCAGACGATCACATTGAGCCTGCCCTTCCCCACCGGGAGTGTTGCTTGGATGGCGACCACGTCCTGTGTACAAAAACCTGACAAAGTAAAGTATTCAATGTCTTTCCTGACAATGATACATGCCCTGTGTCTGTTCCCCGAGGGGTCAATGACAATCTTACCTGATGAGACGCCCAGGCCGCTCACTCGGCCCGTTCGATCCAACCAGGGTTCCTGGATGAAGGCGAAATCCACGCACTCCTCCAAGAGTTTCTTGCCCAGGACATAGGAAGCTGCCCTGGCATGTTGCAGGTTAGCCTGCAAGCATTTAATATAATTAGCCATTATGGCGCACTACCGGCTTCCTCCCCACTTTCCCTCTTCAAGGGCGATTTACCGCCCTTCCTGGGAGGATGCTTGACGTAGCAGGTAGTTTCCCCTTGGGAGCAGCTCCCTTGGGTTTTCCCCTCTGCTCGGTGAAACTGGGCCTTTGGGTTTCGTGAGGGAAGGTGCCTTGCCCTTGATGGAGGGTGTAACCCCATCCTTCGTGGGCTTCGACAGTTCCTCACTCACCACTGTCCCAGAAGTGGATGGCTTTGGCTGGTTGCTGCCACTGCCTCGAGCTCGCAGTCTGAAGGTGACCTGCCCGAAGCCGAAGTATGGCCTCATCGACAAGTCCTCCAGAGCTTTCATGGACGCCTCGTCGACCGCAAACGTCTAGGTTTGTCCGGGGCCTGCCTCCTCACGGTGTAGTACTACCCACTCCCGTGTCTTCAGGTCCTGGTTCATCTTCCTCAGCCTGGTGAGCACAACCTCTGGAGATAGTCTACCCGACTTATCGTCCGGAATGTAGGCCACACAGACGTGAGGTTTGGGCAACTCAGCCCCTTGAACGGCCTTGAGCGTCGCTCCTTCCCATGGCTTGAGGTGTTCTATCACGCTCTTCAGCCAGGAGGAGCTCTGCTCATCTTTACAGGTTACTAGGAGCCAGCCAGGCCTAATAGTGCAGCTCTGGAAGCGAACCTGTACCCCCTCATCTGGGATTTTGTCCACAGAGTCTATGATAGCGCTCTGTAGGTCTAAAAGTTGTTGGTTAGACAGTACCTGGCTGGGGTATTCAGTGTGGATAATGCCCATTCTGATTCCCTCAGCTACTGTCTTGTACGACCTCGGTCGTATCTTTTCCTCAGCAGGACCTTCATTGCGAAGCTTCTTGACCATCTGATCAGGCGTACTACCGTCTGATCTCTGGCGCTTGCTGATGCCAGCGCATTCTGAGGCGGACGTCCCGCTCTCTTTCTGCTGGCTTGTCTCTTTCCGCTGCTCTAGAACGGACTTCAAGGCGGTTTCATAATCAACTCCGCTCTTGAGCATTTTGCGAAGGCGTTTCCTAGCGGCCCCGCCTAGCCTCTTCTTTTTCAGCTTGAGGTCGCCGATTTGTGCGGCCACCTCAGCATCATCTTTACTTATTTCCTCCCTTTCCCCTTCAGTCGCTAAGGGCTGTATCAGTCCTTGCTCCTGAGGGGTAGGGGAGGTGATAGGAGCGGGATCGACCCCAATCTCCATTGCTTCCTCAGCAGGCTGAGGATCGAGGATTGAACTCTCCTCGTCGGGGTTTGTTTTAAAAATGTTGCTCATAGTTATTCCCACGAGTAGCTAGAGACTGGGTTGGTCTGCCGACGGCAGAGCCCTGCGTTCACCGCGGTAAGGCATAAATTCAACGGGGTGCTGCCCGGTGCCCCGAGTTGGAGTCAGAAGACTGGTCCTCTATCTAGCCACGCATCCTTCGCCCTGGCTCCAAACCGGCTTGGATTTAGGTTTTTAATGAGGTATACTCCTCTTGGCCCAGGCGGTTAAGCCAAGACCCCCCACTCCGTCTGTCCGCGAGACATGACCACAGTCAACAGACGAAGCATGGTTTTTCGGTCTCCCATAAGAGAGAAACCGGCGCCGTTTTATACCCCAGTGCAGGCCCTTAGCCACGACACGACAGCTGGGTCTTTGGGGAGGTTGGTCCGCGAGAGCCGGCTTCGTCCCCATATTGCGGGTTTTAGGCCGCTCAGGTGGACTGCAACCGGCTCAACCCATACACAATAAATGAGTGGGCTCCCTATCCGCCACCTGGGACGCGCCCGATGGGTACCCAACCACACGGGTTTACTGAAGATTACTGAAATTCTTCAACCATTAGGCGTGACAGAATTGAAATTGTTTAAGAGCAAATGGGAACACCTGCTACTGGATTAGAGCCACCACTAAACTGCCTACTACTTGCCGAAATTAGATTTTGTCAATCTTCTTGGAGATATCAGATACCTGTGCAAATGAAATGTATCTTAAGTAGTAACAAAAGGGGTTTCAAAAAAATTGGAATTTTTGATGCAGAAATTTCTAGACATGTAAACAAGTTTTGAGCCAAGAATCTATGCTGATACAAAGCTAACCCGCTCCTTTTACAGAAAAATGCAGCTGGACCACCAAGGAGTGCATATCAGCAGTTTTGATACTGTACCTGGACTTTCGAGTCATGAAAAGTGTGTCAACAATGTAAACAACATATCTGGATCTTTTTCTCAGAAACTAGCTAGGTATCAATAATAATATAGATGTCACAGTAGCATTGTCAAATAAGAAACTGATAGCCTTCTCTTGGTTTAACTACACTCCAAAGTCATACAGATCCAACCTCAATTTACCCCGAAGAACTTCCCCTGAAAATATCGAAAAATGTGTCTACTACTTCTGTTGTCAAAAAAAGAAGAGACTAAAATCTAAAGTTGCTGTTTCTAAAGAATTCAAGACTATATTTTTTAAATTCTTATTCACAGTCCAAAGTTTCTGAACTTTCTAAACTTAAACAAAGTGTTGTATGCATTTGTATTTGTGAAATTATCTATTATGTCTGCTACGCGGATCGTTTTCTAAACTTGGACGCGTGCACTAAAATCGTGTCTTATGAAAGTAACACTTTAATATACTATTCTAATAGTCCAGTCGGCAGGAAACAGGAAACCTAAAATATCTGTTTTTGGCTCTTTCGTGTTAACAGCTATTTTATTGCACAAACCTATTCGTAACCTAAATCGTAGTGACAGCAGAAAAGTTATTAACAATTTAAGACGCGTACAACCGTTTTCGATGAGTTTTTCTTCCGTAGTTCATCAGGATGATTTCCTACGAAAAAAACGTGCAGTATATGATTTGTTTATAATAAAAGTAGCTACAAAATGGCACCGGTCCGATTGTTATAACTACAATAATTAAGTTGCAAAATTGAAGAAACTGCCAAAATCGCGATTTTCTAAGTTAACCGCCTTAAATTCAAATTCATTAAATTAAAGCTAAATCAAAAATAAGCTTGGTAAAATATAATAATTTTTATTTTTCAATATAATCTCCCGTAATGTCAATACACTTATTACAACGTGGAATTAATAATTCAATGCCCTTGTAAAAATAATCCGAATTTTTTCCTTCAAAATGTTCAATTACAGTGCGTACAACTCGTTCGCGTCCTTAAAACGACCCCCCTAAGGTCTTTCTTTAAATTGGAAAATAAATAATAGTCACTAGGAGCCATATCCGGACTGTACGGTGGATGATCCAATGCTTCAAAGCTGCATTCGCGAATGGCAGCTTGTGAAATTGCGGCAGTATGAACGGGTGCATTGTCGTGTAATAGTCGAACACCTCTTGTCAATTTTCCTCGATGTTTTTCACGAATATTGTTTCTCAATTTATGCAATAAAGACGCATAATATGTACTGTTAGCAGTTGTATTGCGTTCTTTAAAATCAATCAGTAAAATGCCGTCACAATCCCAGAATATTGTTGCCATAACTTTCTTTGCCGATTGAACGACTTTCGCCTTTTTGGGACGATGTTCATCGGGTCGCCGCCATTCCATCGATTCCCTTTTAGATAGAAGATCATAATACAGAACCATTGTTTCATCGTTGACGTTGAACAGTAGAAAGAAGACGCGGTATCCATCTTGCACTAATTTTATTCAGACCCAAATGGTCATGAAGAATTCGACGCACACTTGTTTCGGAAATGTCAGACATCACTGCTAACTCCTTAACTTTCAACGACAATTTTCTAATACCGTTTCTTCAACTTTTTGAGGCGTTACTGCTTTTGGCCGACCGGTGCGCTCATCATCTTCAAGAGATTCTTGCTCCAAACGTAAACATTTTGACCACTTTTTTTACAGTGGAATATGAAGGAGATAAATCACCATAGACGCTGCGTCTAAACGTTGTTTGATTTGATTAGGCGTGTGCCTATTCTACACACTATTCTGAATAGGTTTGTGCAATAAAATAGTTGTTAACACGAAAATACAGTCTTCACATCTCTATCGACTGGACTATAACTATTTTATTCATTGTCTATGATTGCCTCAGCAATGTTACTTTTTTCTTTTTCTTCATTCGGGACCTGTCCTAACTAGAGCCATTTCCCAGATCACTGCACCCATTTGTTAATTGTGCATCGTTACTTAGCTAACAATAAAAATACAATATGAATTTTATTCCGTCTGTTAAAGAATTTGTGTCACACTTACCGCTAACATGAAAATATTCCCCTAAACGTCGAGTAACAAGGTAAGAAAATCGGGAAAACGAAGACATATGCAGTCTCCGGCCGTGTAATGTATCTTAAAGAAATTAATTTTTAAATACTAGGTTCAGTTTAATTATTTGAATCACACAGATTAGATCATTGATATCATTCATTCGTTGATTTGTTTTTCTAAAACTTGTATCAGAGATTATCATTCAATTAAACCAAACTTCATAAATAACCAAAGTGATTAGGTCACTTTGCTTTTTCATATAGATTCAATTTAACCATGGTCTCTTTTACTATTGATATGTTGAACTGCTTGGCGATATTGAAGCAAACTGAATGAAACCATTTGGTTTACGAATGGGCTGTTTATAAGAAAATGTCTCTAATGCTTTTTATTTATAAAATAAAATATTAAAAAGAAAGATTAATAATTAATAATTGTTTATCTTTATTTAAGCCAGGGTTTACTTCCATGCAAAACAGGAGAATGTGTTATTGAAGATACTTTTTGTGATGGCAAAGAAGATTGTAAAGACGGGTCAGATGAAGACGATTGCACTAATATCCCGTAAGTTAGAAAATTAATTATAAATAAGGGTTAATTATAAATTACACTAATTGTCAATTAATTGCAGATGTAATAATCCATTTTTATTTAAATGTGATTATGGTGCTTGCATAAGTAAATCTTTACAATGTAATGGGAAAAAGGATTGCAAAGATAATTCTGATGAAAAAGATTGTCCAAGTAATGGTTGTGGGTATGTTTCTTTGTAGTATTTAATGATAAATGTTATTAAATAATATACACAATACAAAATTATCAAAGTAACTGAGATATTATTTTAGTGCTGAGAAATTCCAATGCAAGAACAGTGAATGTATTGATGATATTTATTTATGTGATGGCAAAGCAAATTGTAGTGATCAATCAGATGAAACTGAAGAGGCTTGTAAAGAACTTGATTGCCCGGGTAGTACTTATCAATGCAAGTATGGGGGATGTATAAGCAAAGCTGCAGAGTGTAATGGTGTTGTAGACTGTGTTGATGGTTCTGATGAAGCTTCATGTGATGGTTTAGTTAAACCTGTAACTTTCAAGCCAACTACAAGTACACCTCCACCTACACCTATTGGACCACCACCTCCGTAAGTTCTAAAGTTAGATTAAGGTAGAACAATTTTTGAGTAAGGATAATTTAGAGAGTATGAATGAAAAAGAAATTAAGCATTAGAACTTGTAAGCACACCTATGTATTTGGTATGTCATAAAGTAAGAAAAAAAACGTCCTTTTTATTTAAACTCGATATACTAAACAATATTAAAGTAAAGCAATATTTTTAGTGGTCACTGTGTTGTTCCTGGTAACCCAGGAAATGGCTTTTATAAAGTTGGTGAGCATATTTTTCAACCTGGCAGCTTTGTACCACCCTTTGCAGCATTAGTTTTAAAGTGCAATAAACTTTATAAACCAAGTCCTCCTAATGCTGGTTTTCCTATTTGTTATAATGGAGCATGGTCATCAACTCTACCCACATGTGCACGTAAGTTGTTTATTTGATTTTTGTTTTTTAACACTACTTTAGTTGTACTGACAGTTTAGAATGTAATTCATCAAGCAACAGAAAATTTTGTTTAGGTTGACGGACTAATATGATACACCGAAAAGATGACATAATAGGATGTTTGGAGAAGTAGAAACATATCTCTGGTTTATTGTTTTGTTTATAATCCATTTTTATAATAATAATAATAGAGTATTCTTAATAACTAAAAAGTCAAAATAGTAAAAAGATAAGTATCAATATTAGCATGCTTTGCAAAGAGATGTATAAGATGGTTACAGTTCTTGTATCTGATAATGATCTGAATCAACTACTACTGCTTTGGTATTGTTTACAGAACAAAAACGCATGGTATTAATAAACCTGCTAGATAACGTAGGTTATGTTAACAAAATCTTTCTCTGTCTGGAGCACACATATATCTCTGAAACTTTTCAATATTTTAAAATGTGGTTTAATTGAACATGGGTCTAACTACATTGATACAACAAGCAGCTTGGCGAGCCACGCCAGTTAATAAAATTCATGAAAGTCATCGTATTCCTGTATACATCAAAGAGCTTGTCATTAAAAAACGCTGTGCTCGTCGTAGATGGCAATTAAGCAGAAATCTACTAGATAAAACTATCCTTAATAGACTCACTCATGACCTCAACAGAGCCATCAAAGCTTACAGAAATGATACCTTTGAACTGTACTTAACAAATTTATCATCAAACGATCATTCATTGTGGAAAGCCACCAAAAACTAAAAAGACCTGTTACAAACATTTCACCAATAAGGAAACCTGATGGCGCATGGGCTCGATCAAACTTGGATAAGGCTAATATTTTTGGTGAACACCTTGAAACAGTATTCTCCACTCCTCAAGCAGACAACAATGTAGACGATCATATAGAAGCTTTCATAGAATCACCCTGCCAATTATCATCTCCGATCAAAGCTTTCTCTCCAACAGAGGTTAGCAATCAAATACAGTTACTAAATTCTTACAAAACTCCAGGCTATGATCTTATAGTAGGCGAAGTCTTAAAACATCTACCAAGGAAAGCAACAGTACTAGTAACTATGATTTTTAATAGCATTTTGCAATTGTGCTACTACCCTGTGCAATGGAAATATGCACAAATAATAATGGTACTCAAACCTGGCAAACAACCTACTGAAGCCACTTCATATCGACCAATTAGCCTCCTTCCCATAATGTCAAAAATGCTTGAACGACTAATATTAAATAGAATAGAAAAATCTGTGCCTCTAAATGAACTCATTCCCGACTACCAATTTGGTTTCCAAAAATCGCACTCTACAATTCAACGGTGTCATCGCATTGTAAATAATATCAAGGAGAGCTTAGAAGAAAGAAAAATCTGCTCTGCAGTATTTCTTGATATACAGCAGGCGTTTGACAGGGTTTGGCACAAAGGCCTCATCTACAAAATAAAACTACATTTTCCTGCTCAGCTATTCCTTCTCCTAAAATCCTATTTAGAAAATCGTCAAATCCAAGTAAAATTCGAAAGTGAGCTGTCAACATACCACTGCATAAAATCAGGAGTACCTCAGGGAAGTGTCTTGGGTCCTTTTTTGTATCTACTTTATACTTCAGATATACCAACTACTCGTGACACTTTGATAGCAACATTTGCTGATGACACAGCTATTATGTCAACTGACAGAAATCCAGTAAGAGCAGCATCTAAACTTCAAAATCATCTAACTATTTACGAGGCATGGCTTAAAATGTGGAAAATAAATGTCAACGCTAATAAGTCCAGCCAAATTACTTTTACCACCAGAAAGTGCATCAGTGCACAAGTTACAATTAATAATAACCCCATACCAACAAATACTGAAATCAAAAACCTAGGTCTCCACCTTGATGAAAAACTTACTTAGAGAGCGCATATTCAGGCTAAGAGACGACAACTAGATCTTAAAATCAAAAGCATGTACTGGTTAATAAATAGGAAATCCCAACTTTCCATGGAAAATAAAATTCTAATTTATAAAACAATAATAACACCCATATGGACATACGGAATTGAATTATGGGGGTGCAGCAAGCCCTCCAATACGGAAATTCTGCAATCTTTCCAGTCAAAAACACTGCGGATGTTAATAAATGCCCCATGGTTTGTTTCAAATCTAACCATACACCAGGATCTTGGAATTCCATACATCAACGAGATTATAAGAGCTCGCCCTATCCAATATAGAAACCGTTGCATAGATCATACAAATCAGGAAATTGGAAACCTATTCAATCCGCCCATGGAAGACAGAAGGCTAAAAAGAACTTGGACTGAAGACCTAGCTGGATGAATCTCAGTGAACTGTCAATGGACAGTGCCTGACTCAAGTCAAATTATCATTCAAGCACATTTACTTATTACTTGTTTTAGAGTAGATTGTAAATTGGCAAGTAATATAAAAAAAAATTAAAAAAAATTTGAACATGGGTTTTGCTACTTTGTTACATCTGTGTTGCGATGGTTTGTTTAGTTATATGTACCATAAGTTTATTAGGTATACTAATCTAAGTAATATAAAGGTACACTATTATGAATAATTTTAATGCCATCTATGTTTAATAATTTCTATATTCCATCTATTAATAGAGATCCTATATATAATTAGATAATAGTTAGGACATGTAGGTGATTTAATGTGGATCTACAAACCATGGAGTATCTTTTGCTTGTTGATTTTAAATTTTATACAGCTTTTTATACATGCTTTGCACTTATTCCATGTTAAGTTTCATGAAATTCTATCGAATGGTTTCCTCATACCGGCCCTTCAATTCTGAACATGCGGATGCAAAGAGGTGGTCAGAGGGATAAAAAGTCCCTGCCTTAGTAAAATTTTAAAAATCGTGACATAGAGTAAGTGGAGAAGCAATACCTTATTTTAACAATAAGGAACAGTTGCTTTAAAGACCAAAGGAAATTTTGTGAAAAAAATTTTGGGTTGTACTTTATTTTAAAATATAAAAGATAAATACATAATGAAATATAACATAAAACAACATAACTTATAATATAGGCGATCAGTACTTTACTCTGGCAACAAGAAATAAAAAAATCCAGAGTGAAAATTGCGGGGCGTCGTTTAACAGAAATAGAACTGTGCAAACTTCACTGAGACGGGGCTCGTATATATAAACTCAGGATATTAAGAATATCGACAATAACCCTAACTCCAAGTTGAAGTTCAAACGGGTTTGCCTTGTTTTCTCAAAATAACGAAAATAACACATACTGTGTTTTTGCTTGGGACAGCTGATTTGTTAGACGTGTTAAAAAAAAGTAGTACCATTTTCTCACAAATTTGTTCTGTAACTTAGCTTTTTATTTTTATTTAATAAATTTATTTTTCTTGCAAGCAGCTTCACATTTCTGAATAAATTAATTCTTTGATTTGTCATGTCAGTTAATGTCACTTTTTGTTTTGTCACGTATCTTTCAAATAAGAAAAAATGAAATTAAAATTCCATGGTTTTGATTTATGGATCCACTTAGCTCATCTCTAATTTAAATTCATACAAAGGATCTCTATTTATGAACAAAGTGAGGTAATATAACAAAGTGGAGAAAAGACCACGATACCAATTTACTCACCGTCAGAGCAGACTGATAAAAGCAAATGTTCTGTTGAATTTTAAATTTGACAGTGGCACAAACACTGTTATTAGTATTGTGGATTTACATTTTAAAGTTGTTATTTTTTAATTATGATTACTTATTATTTTATTATCAGATATTATACAACAAGATGGTCGAAAATACTCGATTATGCGAGACATATTGCCTGAAACACACGAAGGTCGAGTAGTGTTTTTTTAGGCAATATGTCGAGGTTGGAGTATTTTAGATCGTCGAGTTGTATACAGATAGACTATTTCATGAATAAAAAATGTAGTAACAACTTTAACATTTATTTATTATTTGTAATATTTTCTGTAGAGTTTCTTCCAAAACAATTCATTTTGCAACTAAAACGAAAACCACAGTCTAAAACGCACAATTAGAAAAAAATTGTGTTGTTTACTAATAAATTATTTGACTGTAATGGAGTTTTCATGGATGTGAATATACAAAGGTTTGTATTACAGCGATTATACAAAGGTTCGTATATTCGATTCGTTACTGCAATATAATCGTTGGAATACGAGGTATCTAAGGAAAAGTGCATATTCTTATTGGTTCGTAACGTTATGAATGAAATAGTCTTAATTATAGTGTTAATGGATAGACAATTTTTTTAATTTTGAAATAAAGCAAATACCAAATTGACATAAAAGTGGTGGTACTTTGTTATTATATCAATTGGCTTTGTCTATGAATACCATTTAATACCATCTATGTTTATTTTTTATGTACAGTATTTTATGTAAATAACAAACAATCCCAACAAAATTCAGTTAAGTTCTATATTAACTTACAGTTGCTTGTAATCCTGTGGAATCAACACCAACTACAAATATTACCTGCACATTTAATAGAATAGTTCTGGATAATTGCATGAATCCTGTGGATGGAGTTGAAGCAACTATTCGTTGTGCAGATTTGCATGAAGAACCTAGTGTGGACCGTGTTCCTTTCCGTTTTTGTAAAGATGGATCTTGGGATAATACATTCCCAAAGTGTTATCCCAGTAAGTAACATTGCTTGTATTAGTTTTAAGATGTAGTTATAATTTCTAGTTTTGAACCTGTTACAACGTATGTCTAAATCTCTAAATGCAATAGTAAAACATATGAGACGTACAGCTGTAAAACAACAATGATTTTAAACAACTACCACAGCATTTACACGAATTTACACGAGCGGTTATTATGTTATGTTAAGCCACAGATGTCGACACTGTCGTTCGTTTGGTGCCATTTAATGTAACAAATGTCAATTTTTTCGTTAATTTTTATTTAAAACTAAGGGGTCTATTCTCTAAAAACTCTCTGTAACTATATAATTCTACAAATCTATAAGGTTATAGAATTCTATAAGTTCAAGAAATACAGACTTATAGAGTTTATACCAAAATGTGGTTCTATAAACGTTTCTATAAGTACGAACACTGTAACAAGGAAGATATAGTGCTGCTAACTTCAAAAGGTTGCGTTAAAAAATGCCAAAATATAGTTTGTGCTTATATCCAAAACATTTGTAAAATAAATTAACAAGCATCCGTAATTTAAAATATGAAACCTAACGATTTGTAAATATAGTACATTAAAATAAGTAATAAAAACGTAACTTGGTGTCTATAATGTGTATGACAGTCAACATAACATATACCTAATCTTTTAAAAATCAAAATATTAGGCTTTTAATGAAGAGTGCTGTCAAACTAACTTAAGCTAAGAAATTTAAGCTAAAGTAAAAATTGTATGTTTAATACTACTTGCATCAGATTTTAAGAAAATCAAATAGTTTTGAAACTGCAGTCACTGCAGTTTGTTTGTGGTTAAACCATCCCCCAAAATAATGTTGTTATTATGAAAGAAACATCCTGCATGTCTGAAATCAAAGATGCTAATGGTACCATAACTTTTGTGATGCCGAAATATATTCAAAACAAGGATTTATTTTGTTGATCGGACAAAGGTCATGGAGGTATATTATTAAATAGCATAAAATTCTCTATGTTCTGGTTCAGAAAGTTTTGTACTTACTAAATCGGCGTGAGCTTGATGACATCATCGGCTTTTTTTTAAATTACATGATAGGTATTTTTTTACAGAAAAGGATAGAGAATTCTGTTCTCTTTTTAACCATCATAAATATTCATACTCTTACATCAGAAAAATTCCAAGAAAAATGTGAAAAATGATTTACGACTAGTAGGCTTTGATCTATGGTTCTCCAATTAATAAAACAGAATTATCTAGCAAGCTTAGGTAAATAACGAAACTTTAGTCGTTCTGGTAGTGTATTTGCAAATTCTTCTCTGGGGAGGAGGGTACTCTATAAAAATCCCGATTCAAAATACTTAGATTTTCACATAACAGAGATTTTTACATAAATGACCCGGACTATTAAAAAAAATCGGAGGTGGCTCCATTCTGTTAGCCCCCACCCCAAAAAAAAACAAGCCGCTGAGTTATTCTGATGATCTTTAATTTTCAATTAGGGAAAATGTAGAACAAAACAGTACAAAAATAAATAATCAATAAAATAAATTGAAAAACTTATTTTAGAATCTCACTAATAGATAGAGAGCCGCAATATCAAATTATTGATCTATTTTTTACCATGCGAGAAAGTATTAATCATATCATATCGAACACGAAGAACAAGAATATGGCCATAAGAAATTTGCATCTCAGTCGCTCTGCAGACGGCGCTTGTTAAAAATCTTTCAGGTGGTCTGGCATGACGCGCATATATGGTTTGGTATTCTTTGCTATCCTAGATACTTTTTATTCATGTATATTAAATAATACCCTTCAAAAATAAATAGCAGCACTTACACAGTAGCTCTCGTGGCCAAAGCAAAGCTTAAATCTGATATCATTCATGATACATGAGGAATATGTATCAATATCCTTCATGAAACAAGAATATGACCATAAGAAATTTGCATTTCAGTCGCCCTGTAGAGGACGCTCGTTTAAAATCTTTCGGGCGGTCTAGCACCCACGCGCGACTTTCCAATGTTTTTGGCAATTATGGTTTGGTATCACTTATGATACAAGAAGTTATTAGAAAAAAGAATCGAGTGATAAAAAGTATATCACGTGACCCATCCACTAATGCAGTGCATCAATACATATCAATAATTTCCTATTGCGGCTCTGTATCTATTAGCAGAATTCTAAAATAAGTTTGTCAATTTATTCTATTATTTATTTTTGTAGTTTTGCTAAAGATTAAAGACTATCAGAAAACCTTAGTGACATTTTGGGGGGGAGAGGGCTAACAGGATGGAGCCACCTCCGATTTTTTTTTAACAGCCCAGGTAATTTAATATGTCAAAAACTATGTATTTTGATTCGGAATTTTCATAAAGTACCCCCCCCCCCCCGAGACAAACTTGTAATACACAACTGGAACAACTAAAATTTTGTTATTTATCTAAGCTTGCTAGATATTTCTGTTTTATTAATTGGAGAACCAGAAATCAAAGCCTACTAGTCGTAAATAATTTTTCACGTTTTTCTTGAAAATTTTCTTATGTAACAGTATCAATATTTATTATGGTTGAAAGAGAACACAATACTCTATCGATTTCAGTAACAAAATACCTATCATGTAATTTAAAAAAAAGATCGATGACGGCATCACGCGCACGCCGGTTTAGTAAATACAAAGCTTTCTGAACCAGAACATAGAGAATTTTATGCCATTTAATAATATATATGGTTTATACCATTTCTGACTGAAAATAAAGTTGCTACAAAGTGGGGCGCTTCAAATCAAACAGACTGTATAGTCTATTTGATTTTTATTGTAATTGTCAAATTGTTCTCAAGTTGACAATATGTAGTATTTTGAAACAGTGACTTGGTATAGCGATTGGTGATGTGTTTTGGTAACATAGATGTCACACAACTCACAAATTGTCAATTTTTAAATTTGCTTTTCATAAACATATCTAGTAGCTCATTTCTAGATAAAGCTTGTCTTCTAGAGAAATAATTACACTCCTAACCACACATTGTATTTGACTAATTGCCAATACGTATTTCGGTAACGATGTTACCTTTTTCTCAGCATGAAACCGACTAAATTCTAAAAGTTGTTATAACCCTCTCCTGGGTGGATTCATCAATCCTGGATGGAAAGGGCCAATCAAAAACTATGCAAAACAATTTTAACACAAACATGCAACTAAGGATAAATATATATATTTTTATACATGAAGGAAAGAGAAAAAGAAAGAAGGAAACTTGACGAATATTTTTATTACTAACACATGTTACAAACTGAGTGTGCAATAACTTAAAGCAGTTTAAAAATTGTTGGTTTTGAAATCTTCCATCCTATTCGTAAAACATTTAACTTTCACTGAAAATTACGTTATTTTGGAAACAAAATATTAAGAGTAATTCATTTTCTCATAGATGAAATGTACTCCATCCAGAAAAATTATGTTTTTAAACTGTTTTTGTTAACTTTCCCCGGGTTTTATATCAGCGTTAATAGTATCGAATTGTCTATATTTCCCGGCTCTTTGTTTAATAAATTCTTGTTCTTTTTAATAAAAATACTTTTATATGCATCAAGTTCTTTGGCTGAATGAGCATTTTTTAATAATTTCAGTTTATCTACTTTAATCGCGTGCACTGTTTCATGTATATGTTTAGCGACATTTGAGTTTTCGATGCAATTGTATTTAAAATCCGCTGTATGTTCTTTGAATCTAGTCAAAATTGATCTTTTTGTCTTTCCAATGTAACTCTTATTACAATCATTGCATTCAATTTGGTATATTCCTGATTTCAATTTTCATCAGTTTTATCTTTTGGATTGCCTAACAAGTTTTTTAAAGTTTGATTTGATGTATAACATACACTCATGCCCTCGTTTTTAAATAGGCTTTCCAAACCCTTGGTGATTGGGTGAAAACGTAGTTTAATAAACTTCTTTGGCTCATTTTCTATTGGTAATAATGTACTCGCATTTTGAATGCTACATTTGTATTTGATTTTCTGTAATAATTTGTTGATGTTTTTAGGTCAGGAGAAGATTTCCTGGCAAGTCATGCAAAGCTTTTATGATTCTTAAAAATTATGAACATAGTATTCATTTTATTGTCAGTTTCACAAAAAAAGCATTTATTGTGAAATCTTACTTTTACAATATTGTTAACAATTAGAAAATGAAAATTAAAATTGTTTCAGCAATGTGTGTAAACAAGAACTTTTACAAAAAATATTCAAATGTAATTTTTAATAATTAACAAATCTTTTGGTGAAGTTTTGACAATAGTGTGTATTGATGTAACAGTTCTGTTAACCACAGACCAAGAGCAAGAGACTTCATCGTAGATCTGAAAATGTTAAACATACAAGAAATGTGGTTTGCACAGAAGCAAAGCAAGTAAGAGGGCTATCTCATCAATTAGATTTACATAGAGGATCTTTGAGACCTCAGAAGACCTTCAAGTACACCCTTATAAGGTTCAAATGTAAATATCAGGAATTGTTACCATCCAGATTATTTAAAGAGAGTTACATATTGCCAAAGGTTTTACAAACTTCTTAACAAAGATATTCAATCGTCTCAATATCTATATTCAATAGGTTTGGGTACGTTAGTAGAACTTTGTCGAGTCAGGTTACAAACATAAACTTGAAACTGTACATGACCCTATATACAGGGTGGAACTAATATAACTAGAAACCCCTTAATGGAGGGGTAGCTGTAATGGTTTGGAACATATTTTCCTTATCAACATGTGGTCGCTTCCTGATAGTTTTCGAGAAAATTGCATTTTAAATTTTAGTGCACCCCTTGCACTCATATTTCATTAAAAATACTAAATAAGCAAAAAACTATATAGCAAGTTTTAGGAAGAGTAGGAAGGGCAGAATAACAAGATAATAATCATTTCTGCGAAAACAATGGGAAGGAATGGTTAAGACTTGCAAAGAACTAGATTTTGCTTTTTAAAAATGGTGTGATTTCATCTTTATGTATTAAATATTTTAGATTTGTCTCATAAATTTTTAAAATTAAACATAAACGTTACATTAGATCAATGAAGATCACTTAATTCCAAAACGCAGAACAATTGTTATGTGGTTCGTTGCAAATCTAAGCCATTCATTCCAGTTCTTTTCAGAAAGATATATTTTTTTTTCTAGCTACTAAGCCATTGTAACCAGGTCTTCTTGAAACTTGCCATATAATGTAGTTTGTGCTACCGACTTACCTTTTAGAGTATTCTTCATGTATTGTGGTGACCTCAGAGGCACTTAACAGTAAAAGTCTAGTGAATTTAGCATCAAAGTGGTCAGCATTGAGAGAATAAAGGCTGATTCTCACTATACGGCAGGTTACCAACAGTCACCGGACCGACAAAACATTGTACTGTACATTTTATATAGTCGCGATGGTCTATGTCTGTGATGATTGATGTGAATACCTTCATATAAAATCTACAATGTTTTGTTGGTCCGGTAACTGTTGGTAGCCTGCCGTATATTGAGAATCAGCCTTTAATTGTATATTATTTTGTTCGTTGTTTTCAATCTGTATTTATCTTTGATCTGGTACCATACATGCTTTTCTAAACATGTCCAATCTTCATCTGAATTTTCTCAAATTTTCAACTTCATTTAATTAAAGCATCTTAGTTACTAAGGTTTTATGTTTCTAATGGGTTGAAAAGCTTACCCTCAAAGTTTGATTATTAACTGTTACAACTCTTTATTCTTCATCTTCATTATGATTGCTTATTAAGTACTGATTACTAAAATACTAAATTGTTGTAGATTATTCTAGTCCACTTGTGCTCCTTTTTTAAAATACCCTTTCTGGAATGATTCTAAATTATAGAAGATATAATTATAATTTTTCTTAATAAATACCATATTTACTCGAAAATAAGACCTCCCTCCTATATTTTAAAGCAAATTAAAAAAAAGCTGTTGTATGCCAATTTTGGACCCTTAGAAATATAAGCAATATAAGATATTGAATATTTTTCAGTTTTATTTTGTTAGAAAATTCCGTTAGCTATGATTCATGGAAAAAATTCTACCTTTTATCTCTTTGTGGGTAATTAGCAATGCCTTTGTGCTAGCACTTTTACCTGAATTCCAGGAAAACTTCTAAAATTGCAGGCAGTTCATTTGAAAGTGTTGGGATGTCACTACAATAGGTAATAAAATTTTGCACACTTCCGGAAAGCTTAAGGTGCTGCTATTGTTAACAATTAGGTAGGTACCTAATAGGTTACAATTCTTCAGTGGGTACTATTAAAGGCTTAAATGAATTTCTTAAAAATGTTTTTGCCATCCCTGGGTTTTTCACTAATATCGGCACTAATATATTATAGATGTTATTGTAATTTAATACCCTTTTTTTAATAAATAATTGTAACCATCACTCAATTACACTCGTTGTTTCACTTTTTATTGAATATATCTTATTATACTCGATTATAAGACCCGACTCGAATATAAGACCCTCCTAGATTTTAGAGCAAAAATCAGCAAAAAAGAGGGTCTTATTTTCGAGTAAATACGGTACATACTATATTGAGGGACCCAGCGGAAAAGTATTACAAGTAAAGAAAAACCATGATTTTGTAAAACAGAGGGTAAAGTTAAACTTTAATTACAAATCTATATGCTTTCAAACATATATAAACTGTATGTAGTCAGAAAGGCAAATCTAATACTGATAAAATTTTATGTTTACATATTAGAATGTGGTATAAAACGTCCAGAAGGTGTTACACAGATAGTTGGAGGCGTATTTGCTGAGAAAGGTGATTATCCATGGCATGTTGGTATCTTTAAAGCATCAGATAAAGAAAATATATGTGGAGGATCCATTATACAAGATAATATTGTTATATCAGGTAGAACATATTTGTTATTAATAATTTCCAATCTTGTTATAAATATGCATATGTATTATTTACAGCTGCTCATTGCTTTTCAAGTCTTAGTAATGGTAAACCTTTCCCTGCAGCGGACTATGTTGTAGCAGCTGGGAAATATTATCGAGCCTATAATGATTCCAGAGATATAGAAGTTCAGTATTCAGATGTATGTAAATTAATTAATTAATTAAATATTTTTTGTTTCTAAATTGATTGTTTGTAGGTAGCCGCTATTTATATTCCAGAGCGATATAAAGGTGAAATTTCACAATATGCAGCAGATATTACAGTACTAAAATTAAAAACTAAATTTATATTTTCCACATCTGTACAGCCAGTGTGTATGGACTGGAGTAACAAACTAGAACATCAACAACTTTATGGAAGTAAAGAAGGAGTAGTAAGTTAAGAATAATAATAATATATTTATTGGTGCCAAATACATAAAATGTTTACACAAGTCAAAAGATATAATGAAAAAAATAGATATAAAATATCGCAAGAATACCATTTTAATAGCACAAATTATTATATATATATCTATTGATTAAAATTACATAACATACATAAAATTTACAAGCCATTGAGATCATCATCAAGAAATTCTTTGATGTTATAATAAGCTCGTTTTAATAAAAACCTTTTGATTCTTCTTTTAAATATTTAAATTAAATAAATAAAATATTTAAAGCTAAATTGCGAACATTTTGTGAAAACTTATCGTAAAACTTCATAGATAAATAAGTAGGACCTGTCTCAAACTTCTTTAGTGTATGATTTGGTAGTACGATATTGTTTTTGTGTCTAGTATCATATTCATGCACATTACTATGACACAAGAAGTTATTATGATTTTTTACTAATAATAGCCCAGTGAACAGAGTGCTGTCATTTTAACGTCGATTATTGGTCAGTCATTACGTCATTTTCACCTTGGAAGTGACGTTAAAATGATGTTAATAAGACGGGTAAATGTCACAGTCCAAAGACGTCATTTTACGACGTGAAAACGACGTCGTTTTATGACGTAAAAATAACGTCATATAATCATTTAAATGACGTTTTATTAATGTCTTAAGGACCTATTTATTTCTACTTCTGCAAATAAAACACCTTAGTTTGAAAAAAGAGATTTATTATTTAAAATTCTGAAACAATTACTATTAAAATAACATAAATAAAAAATTAATGCAAGACCAACAATAACATATAAAGATAACTAAGCTATAAAATAATTTTTAAAATTAAGCATTACTGAAAGTTTCCACTTTTAGAATCATGAATTATGATGGCAATATTGAATGTATCAATAGAAATAAAATAAAATCATTTTCTTTATTAGGTAAAGGTAAAACCAAGCACTTACGAGCTATATCTGTAATAATCCTATTTTCAGTTGCTACTCTTCTATAAAAAGTTCTGCTACTAACTAATTTATGTTTTTTGCACAGTTCATATTGCATATAGAAACAAGCCAAATTATTTCTCGACTGTTTCGTCTCCTTGGCGTATTTCTGGGGGGGCATGTTTAAGCCATACTTTAATTGCATCTTCTATGTCCTGTTCAGTTGCATGGGAAGAGGTTAGTTTCAAAGCATCTATAAGCTGTGTATTACAATCTACTTGCTAAGTAAAGTTAAATAAACTTACCTACTATGGCAGCTTTTAACTTTAAATTAGAAAATGGTCTTTTATCGGGTCGCCATAAAAACTGAATTCACAAGCGAATTTGTTCGTCAACAAACGTCACAGTATGCTGTTGGTTTGGCACATGATATCTCTCCCGCCAAATGATGATAGATATGATACCTAAAAATACATTAATGTGTTAGTAACAATGAAGTGCAAGCAACGACATAGAAACTTTTACATTACCCAATTTTTGTAATTATTATTTGAAGTATGCAAAAATGTTTCAACAGAATTAAGGTTGTCTAAAACCAAGTAGCATTTGAATTATAAACAAAATTAAATAAGTGGATTACAGCTGCAGCATTTTATTAAGGGTGTTTTCACTTACCGCTTTGAAAAAACATCTGGATATGTTATTAAACAGCTGCCAACTTATTTCATCAGTTTTTTCTATTTTCAAGGCTTCATTATACTGTTTTACATTTTTATATGGCGGAAATTTATCAGTTGGAAATCTTTTAACTATGTCACACAGAAGATGATATGATTCCCTTAAACATTTATGCAGGTCATTGAACCATGCAGTTTTACTTGTATTATTTTCTACATACCACTTTTCCGAGAAGGCTTATGAAGGCTTTTCCGAGAAGGTTTATGAAGCCTTCTGCAATATATGAATATTGCAGAAGTTATTTTATTTAGAAGCATCTCAAACTTATTTATTATTGCTTGCACTTTTAATAAAACTGCAATATCTCCTAAACTATAAATACAAATTATATACTACAAAAGACATTAAGCGAAGTGGGTGGTCCCACGGTAACGAGTCCAACGATTACTCAGGCGGCCTAGGTTCCTGGAACCAGCGAGAGGATTTTTCTCGCCGATAAAGCCTCAGTACACTTCGCCGTACTTTCAGATGAGCACGTTAAGCAGTCAATCTCGACAATCACATAAACGTTTTTCTGTGATTGTCGTTAAAAATAACCTCCCTATACCATGCACAAGTCTGTATTTACTTCAGTGGTTTGGCAATGTTAATTACAGTTAATATTTATACAGAAAGTTGCATGCAGACAGTTATACAGGCAGTGGCGTAACTACGTAAGATTGCGCTCCCCTGCGAAACGCGTTTGCGCCCTTTATATACAATTATATGTAGGTAACTTTTGTTAAAATAAAATATGCAATAACTAATAATAACACTGTACAACAAAATTGGGCTTTAAAAAAATTTCCAGGTTCTAATACACTTTTCCTAGAGGCTTTTAAGATGTAGATCATGAATCTGCTATGGGTATTTTCGTCACATCATGTGACCTTGGAATGAAGAATTCAATATTTTTTTATAAAACAACAACAAGTTCTACTATGATTAGAAGCAAAGTTATGAATTGTTCTTGTTCACCTTGCAAGCGTAAATCTTACATTTTTTTATCATATTTGCAACCCTGATTGATCCAACACGTCAGCACATTTATTTTAAAGTTTTTAAACAAGTTTCAAATTTCATTGCAATTTACAAGTACAGCACAAAGCAGGTACGACGATAGTGTTTTAGTTAGTGTTAGCATCGTCGTCAAAGCAGATAAATAATTTAATTAATCTAATTTAAACACCTAATATTATTGTAACACAATATCTTCTAATTGTTCTGAACAACATATATCCACAGTTCCCTTTTATTGTTTTCCTAGAAAGTTTTGTTATCTCCAATGTGTGTTTTAAAATTGATATTCTCAAAACGAAATCAGCGCCCTTCGAAGGGTTGCGCCCCCCCACGTCGCAGGGTCTGCGGGGACGGTAGTTACGCCACTGTATACAGGCATACTTTATATAGGGTGGTGCATAATTAGCGTTATGGTTTAATTAATGAATAACTTTTTTCTTTTTAATTTTATTTAATTTTTGCACTTAGTAACATTTAGTTTATATGAAATAAATAAAGATTAGTAAAAGTTTCACAGTTTTATTAAAATACAACCTGATAATATTGTTTCGACAGCTATGCTGTCATTATCAAAGGTAATATAATTATAAACAAACACTTCTCTAAGGTAGATACAAAAATAGGTAACTAGATAAAATAATAATAATAATCAGAATTAAATATCTAATACTTCCAGTAATGGAGAATTACTGAGCTCAAGTTGTTCATTCATTAAAGGTACCCTGAGTTTGTGTTTGTATATCTCAAAGGCTTCTAAAATGGCTTCTAAAATTTCACATGAAATCATGAAATCGGGCATTTACCGTTTAAATTGTTCTTTTTGTAGTTCGGTATATATTGGACAAACACTTCGAAATTTTGACATAAGATATAAAGAACACGTACGTCATTACAAAAATAAACATCCTGATAAATCTAATTACGCCAAACACCTTTTAGAACAAAATCACACAATGACTCCTCAAAATAATATTAAATTCCTACATTTTTGTAATAACAAACGCAAATTAGACATTTTAGAAGCCTTTGAGATATACAAACACAAACTCAGGGTACCTTTAATGAATGAACAACTTGAGCTCAGTAATTCTCCGTTACTGGAAGTATTAGATATTTAATTCTGATTATTATTATTATTATTTTATCTAGTTACCTTTTGTATATACCTTAGCGATGTGTTTGTTTATAATTATATTACCTTTGATAATGACAGCATAGCTGTTGAAACAATATTGTCAGGTTGTATTTTAATAAAACTGTGAAACTTTTACTAATCTTTATTTATTTCATGATTATGGAGTTCCACAAAATAAGGCTGGAAACAATAAACAAGATTTAGTTTATAGTTTGGAAATTTGTTTATATTATGTTTTGAATATAACATCTGGCAAATGGCGCCCATTGTTAGCTTCGACCTTATGTGCTTTATCCAGAGCATTTTCCACAATTCTTGTTAGAATTCTAGGTCCCAACGCCCTAGCTTCTTCTCGAATATTGGCCTTAAGCTGTTGTATGTTCTTGGTTTATTTGCATACACCCTACCTTTTAGGTAGCCCCAAAGAAAAATATTCGGTGTCGTTAAATCAATTCGCCATTCGTTATTCGATCGCCAGAAATTTCCTTCAAGAGAGTCATAGTTTGAGGGACTGTGTGAGCTGTGGCTCCAGCTTGTTGGATCCACAACTCTGGATTGTTCTCCACCTCTGGCCTTAAAAAAAATCAATCATTGTCCGATATTGATGCCATCCATATTAACCGTATCTCCTTCATCGTTTTCGAAGAAGTATGGTCCAATGATCCTTTCTGCGGTTACACCACTCTATACTGTGCACCTAACCAGATGCATTTGATGTTCAACAATCATATCCTACAGTTTTGTTTATTCACGTGACCATTTAGGCGAAAATGGACCTCATTGCTCATTATGAGGTTGTGAATAAACTCGTTTTGCTCTCGGAACAATTCTTGAAAAGGCCGAGCATATTTAATGCGACTTTGTGGATCATTTTGTTTTAACTCGTGTACCAGTTGTATCTTATAGGGAAAATGGTGTAATTGCCGTAAAATCCTTTGCAAAGATCGCCTAAATATCACCAACTACTGAGAACGTTGCCTGGTGGAAGTTTCGGGGTTTTCGTCAATACTTTCTCGTGTCTGAGTAATGTTTTCCTCATTTTGAATTGCACGATATCTTTCGGAACATGGAAGATCACGGACAGCCCCTTGTTGCTGAAAACGTTGAACCAATCGATAAATTGTTGGAGCATTTCGAACATTATAGAAATTACGATATACTCGTTGTGTAAGAATAATTGAATGTTCCATCTCAAAATAAAATTGAAGAACTTTTGTTCTTTGCTCTGTGTTAAGTCTCTCCATTATAAACTTCCCAAGCTTTTCAAAGCCAATTCTGGAACGAAAAAGAAAAAATATACTAAAACAAAAAAGCTATTCACTGGTTAAACCATAACGCTAATTATGCACCACCTATAGTAGATGTATATGTTACTTCTAGCTCGCTGCACCTAAACCAGTCAATTACAGTGGCATGCGGTGAGAATTGAGGCTAGGGAAGCAACCACGATTTTAATTATAATACACCTAGGTACAGGCGTGGATTAACAGAGAGGGAATAATTCCCCCCTCCTCAATTTAAAAATAAGTACACATAGAATAGAAACAAATAATGTTTGTTTAATTATTATTTATTAAAACAATTATTTTTCCAAAAATTTTCCCCCCCAAAATACTCTGGATCCGCCCCTGCTAGGTACAATAAAAAAACAGTGTTACAATTATTAAGCTTAAAAGTTTTTCAAAGAAGAACTTTTACACTTTATACTTATGGAATTTGTTGACTATTATTCTTTATTTAAAAAAAAATTTTTTTAAAAAAATCAATTTTCCGGTCTTTCTTAGCAAAATACCGGTACAGGTTTTAATCTTTGTTGTTAAATTTGAAAGATCTGATTTTGATCTGCCTTTCTTAATAATTTGTAATTTCTCTCCAAAACTGTATGCGAAAAATTCCTTATTAATAATTTACAAACTGAACAAAAAATCAACCCGATTCGGCTATATCGAAGGTACTCGAACCTTTCACCGAAGCAGTTGAATTTGCAGTCGTGACGATAATGCAATTTTAAATTTGCATACAGGCAAACTAAATAGAACTATTTGTCTTTAAAAAAATACAACTTATAAATTAAAATAATAAAATGCGACAAAATACAGTCTCATTTGCAGATTTACATTACTTAAGTAACACTAAATCGAACAAATAACCAAATTATAATAAATAAACATTTGGGAACGAAGCACAATAAAAATTACGACCAAACAATGTTAGCCAGCTAAACAGCATCCGTCTATTATAACACCCCGCGCTCGCTGATTCACGCCAAGGTTAAGAGAAGAGCATTTGTAAGCAGTGCATTATGAAGTGTATGTATCACATTTGAATCGGTATTACCTTTCCGTGCAAGTTTAATGAGCCTAATTTAAAATAGTACTCTAAATAATTATACTTTTTGCTGTACAGAGTTGATATTGAGCTTTAATTTGATAAATATTTCAATTTAAATAAACGATAACCATAATTTTACAAAATTATTTTTGTTAGCATTGTTTTTATTTTTAATAAATTCTCAAGGCAAGCATTGCTTCCATTGCTTCCATGGACCGCACGCCACTGGTCTTCTTAGAGCACAACCAGAGTAAGTCACAATATGCAAATTTTATAGGAGACATTTTTTTTAATAAAATTTTTTCTTAAGAATATTTTGTGACCGCATGAAATGTCACCTTCCAAAAGGGTTTTTAAAAATATCAGTAAAGATAATTTCATCTAATTCATTAACTTGTTATCAGGGACATACTATAGTAGGAGGCGGACTTAGGTTAGTTTTGTGTTTAGAAATAGCCTATGTCCGATCACTTTTTATTCATAACTTATTATTCACAGAACAGAACAAGTCTAAGTCTAGATCCTGTCAATTGTGACATGCACGTTATAATAGTTATTGTGTCAGAAGTAGCATAACATAACATAGTCATAACATAGTAAGACAAACTATTCTAAGAAAACATAGGTTAGTTCTGCACTAAACATGACATGCTTGGTGTTTATAGTATATTTTGATTCTGTTGTATTAAAAATGAACTGTGTGTTTGTGACTTACAATACTTCTGCACCCAAATGCAGACAAAGAACACATAGGCTACAAAAACCGTTTTTGCTAAAAAGTGGACATATGCTAGTTCTGCTCTAAGGGGACGAGATATGGTCTTGTATTCCGTGTTCTTGTCGGAACCCACTTTGTTGGTCTTCAGTCTGTGGCTCAGTCACCTCTTTTAGTCTCTTTTCTAACACTGTTTCATATACCCCTGTAGTTATCGCAGAGTCTTGGATCCCCTTTCTTGTAAAATAGGCAGAATTACTGCTCTGTTCCAGTCTTCCGGTATTTTCCTCTCTTGCCATGCTCTATTATTGATGCTACTTAGTTCTTTTACCGCTGAGTCGCTCATAAACTTCAGCATTTCTGGGGATATTTCATCGCATCCTGGTGCCTTTCCTGTTTTTAGTTTTATTAGTATTTCTTTAACTTCTTCAACTGATATGTAGTCCTTGTCTGCTCTGTTTTCAGCGTTACCATCCGAGTTGTAGCTATGTTCGGGTTGGTTAGTTGTTTTATTGAACTTCACGTTTCCTTCTGGTCCTAAGAGTTCTTCAAAACTTATGTAACAAACAAGACAAAACATATGGAAACAAGAACTTATGTATCATAAGCCTTTTTTTAGAGTGTCTGTTTATTCTAAACAGGTATTATCTACTACTGGTCTAAAAGTTGTTTTGATTAAAACAGTGCATAATTATTTGTTATGCATTTTGCAAGAGAGTAAATAATCTCATCTCAAACAAGGTTCAATAAGTTTTATTATATCTGTAACGTTTATAATAACTGCTACGAAAGCAAAGGCTTTCTACTATCCAAAGTATAAACATGGATGATCTTGAAGGCGAATCAATCGCATCAAAAGTCCTGATATTGTGGTAAATACAATGGAAAAATGCAGTTGTTACATGTTATTTTTTGTTGCATTTTTCTGACAGTGTCTGTTACCATCCATGCTACAGATGCAAATTGCTAGCTTCTTGTATGTAGATTTTTCAACCTTCTGAATTTTCACTCTTGAAATAGTAATAAATATTACTTTTTATCAGCAAGAGATGCTGTTAGGGGTGTGACAGAAGATGAAAATAGACTAGAAGCAGAATTTGTCGCAATCAACGTTATGTTGTTTTGGTATCTGTAGCTTCATTTAAGTCAGCTTTCAGTCTTATATACGAAAATGTTGCTTCAACAGCATCTGAACTAAATCTTGTTAATATAAAATAGAACCCAGCTTGCTGTAGTATTAATTTTATACACAAATAAGTACTTTTAGCTGTAAACTTTGAATCATCTGTCATCTCTTTTATTAGCTGTCTGTGACCTTCTGCTAGTGGAATTGATTTTTATGTTTTCTGTATAATTCAAAAAGGTAGTGTAGCGAGGGTGTAACACTAAATGTAGGGTTAGGGCTACATATATCTCTTGTAAGAGTTAATAAAATGCCAGTAGTAACTTTTATGAGATATTTTATTTTTATATTATATGACTTGTTTATTATTCTTGTTGCCTAGTACCATTCCGTATCTACGCAATGAATGCAAGTTGTGAGCTATTCACAACATTACCCCGCCCGGTCTGAAACGATGGTAATACATGAAAAGGAAAAAATACGGAATAGTATTTTGGAGAAAAAATGGAGTATTTTAAAGGAACTTGAATAAAGTTGTAAAATGCTCCAGCTACAAAAACTCCACTAGGTAGTATACAATAAAAAACTTAAGTTAACTAACAATACGGAACTTGCAACGGCAACTCTTGGAACCTGTAAACAGAAAGAAAAAAAACAGAAAAGTGTTCAAATTTTCAACGTCAACAGGTAAAAGGTTTTCAAAAGATGCCTTCGCGTAGCATTTGAAATCAGTTCATTGTTGGCTTAACATTATAAAGTAACTAATCTAAAAAATATGCAGGCTTTAGCATATCTAAAGAGATAGGGCCAGTGTGATTTTCTAAAGTGGCGTATTTAACTGTCCGTTCTAACACTTTATAGGGGCCTAAGTAACTGTCTTTCATGCCCAGAGTGTGCGTGTCGTTACGAACGTATACGTGTGTGCAATTGGTCAAGTCGCTGGGGACGAAGGACTAACCAGAATACGTTTTTGTAAAAAAATGCTTCTGCTTCCTCATACGACTTTTGATATTGGCTATGAAATTAGGGAGGTTCATGTCTTTAGCCAGTTGTTCTTCTTCAAAGAAATCTCCAGGTAGTCGTAAAGGGGTAGCATACAGGATTTCTGCAGGAGAAACATTAACTTGCGATTTCAGTGTTGCACGTAAGCTCAAGAGAATCCAAGGGAGATTCGTTAACCAGGAGGAAGTTCCTGTGGTTTGTATGGATTGTTTGAGTGTCCGATTAAAACGTTCGATAACGCCCTGACTAATCGGATGGAAGGCCGTGCATTTGACGTATTTAATTCCTAACATGGCCATGAAGTTGATCCATGCATGAGAAAGGAATATTCTTGCATTGTCCGTGGTGAGATACTTGGGAATTCCAAATCGGGACACCCACGTGTCGACAAATGCAGTGATTACTGACTCCACGGAAGAATCCTTCAGAGGAATTGCTTCCGACCACCGGCTGTAGCGGTTAATACTGGTAAGGAGGAATTTATAACCTCCCGAAGAAGGAAGGTGTACTAGGTCGAGATGGACCTTAGTAAAACGTTCATCTGGTTCTACAATAGATTGTATAGGGGTTTTCGTATGACGCCGAACTTTATGTTTCTGACATTCAGCACAAGATATGACCCACTTCTGAATATCGTGGTGCATAGATGGCCATAAATATCGCTGAGTAATCAATCTTTTAGTAGCACGGATGCCAGGATGGGCGATGTTGTGTAGTTGTTGGAATAAGGGATACCTGAATTTGAGCGGGATATAGGGTCGTGGTTGTCCTATACTAACATCCACCCAGAGGTTTGATTTGTTGGCAGTTTGAAGGGAAATGAATTGAAAGTTACTACGAGATCGGAGCTGGTTTAACTCGGGATCTTGTTCTTGAGATAGAGCGACTTCGTCGTAATTAAGATCAGTTCCAGGGACGTTAATAAGATTAACTCTTGTCAGAGCGTCCGCCGGAATATTCTCTTGACCTTTGATATATTGGAGGTCAGTTGTGAATTGAGAAATAAACTCTAGTTGTCGAAACTCACGTGGTAAATATTGATCACCATTATTTTTGATCGCCGTACACAAATGTTTGTGATCCGTAAAGATTTGAAAGTCTCTGCACTCAACGTAGTAACGAAACTTCTTTAAAGCAAAGTATATTGCAAGAAGTTCCCGAGAAAAAATACTGTACTTTTGCTCTGTGGTGGTTAACTTCCGGGAACAGAAAGCTAGTGGTTTCCACATGCCATCTTCAAACTGTTGTAATACTCCAGCTATAGTGGAAGACGAACTGTCTGCAGCTATACTAAGAGGGTTATTAATTCGCGGATGTACCAATAAAGTAGCGGTAATCAAAGCATTCTTCGCGTGCCTAAAGGCTTCTATTTGCTCATGATTTAACTGGACAGGCTTTAGCGAAGCTTTACCAGGAATAACTATAGAGGTTAACGGTGCCAAAATTTTCGCACAGTTTGGTACAAATTTATGGTAATACGAAATTAAGCCAATAAAATTGTGGAGTGCTTTCTGACTTGAAGGCAATGGGTAATCAATTATAGCCTGGACTTTGGAAGCCATTGGTTTGATACCGCGTGTATTAACGTGATGTCCTAAAAAATCGAGCTCATTGACTCCAAAGAGACACTTTGGTAGGTTTATAATTAGGCCATTGTCTTTTAATCGGGAAAACACTTGGTGTGAATGCTCAATATGTTGCTGCGAATCAGCACTAAAGACTAGGATATCGTCTAGGTATAAAAAACAAAATGGGAGCCCTGATAATACAGTGTTCATGAAACGACTCTAGGTGCTGGCTGCATTCCGTAGTCCGAAACACATCCGCTTGAACTCAAAAAGCCCCAGAGGTGTGATAATAGCAGTCTTGTGAATGTCCTCTGCTGCGATTGGTATTGCGAAGTAGGCCTTTCGGAGGTCTAGCTTCGAGAATATGGTTGCGCCAGCAAGTTTTCTTGTAAAGTCCGTTAAAAAAGGAATCGGGTAACGATCTGGTACTGTCACTGAATTGAGTTTTCTATAATCGCCAACCAAGCGATAACTGGAGGTAGGAGGTAGCGTCTCTGCTGTGCCTACTGCTCGCTTCCCGACGATATGAATTGGCGTAGCGTAGCTAGATGATGACCGCTTTAACCGGAGGGCCGGTCGTGTCAATATGATGGACTATAGTATGTTTTACGGGTTGATGGTAGTCGAACTTACGCAAAAGCTCAGGGAAGTGTGTGTTTAGCATCTTGCTATAAACATTAAGATCGCTAGACATGTTGTTAACAGTACCTGAAGAGGGTACGTTAATGGGTGAAGGTAAGGGAAGAAAGGGGGAAGAAATCGCAGGAATAACGATTGACTCGGAAGGAGGAGTCAAAACATTAGCCTGAGCAGAAAATAGTTTGCGTTTAGTGCCAGTCTGAACTGGTGGTTTGTGGTACCTCGACTGCGAGTTCGGGCGAGCTTGACATCTGTCTTGCAAATGACTCGTCGAGAAAAGCAGTCAATGGTTAGGTTGTGCTGCTGTAAAAAATCGAGGCCTAGAATGGCTGTAGATATGTCAGCGACATAAAATTTCTAGGGGCATGGCTGTAGGCCAGGAATCGGGAAATGTAATCTCAAAGTTACAATACCTGTCACAGGAATTGACGTGTTGTTCACGGCCATAAATGAAAGGTTGGCAGGCGTGATTGTTTGGCTACAGGAAACTGCAACGTGGGTGGGTAAAATGGAATAATCAGCACCAGTGTCAACCACAAAATTAATTTTGTAGGTTAGGTCCTGTAAAAAAATTAAAGAAGAAGTTGGAGGGATTGAATTAACCCTGCATGGCCCTCCCTGGAGGCCAGGAGAGTGCGAAGTTAGTTTTTTTGTTTGGTATAAACAATTTCCCGTACAATTACGTGCATTATTTTGAAAGCGTCTGTGAAAATAACACGGTTGCAATTGGGAACTGGCATTGCCCGAAGGCATGGAACGGCGTTTATTGAAATGTTGAGGATTTTGGGGGTACGAAGAGATTTTGGGAGTTATAGGGGATTGTTGCTTGTGCATGGTAGAAAGCTCATTGGAAATGGTAGTAAGTTTAGTTGTCAAATTGTCTAGTTTAGCTTCTAATGCAGGAGTAGCTAAAGGTTGTGGTGCCTTTTGCATAGAATAAATTAAATCTAATTTTTCTACAAAGGATATTAACGGTAAGTCATTGAAATTTAAGGACTGAATCTTAAGTTCTGATGGTAGTTTAGCTATTAAAAAGTCTTTGGTTAATTCCTCAGTTAAATCGAGATCGATTGCCAATTTTTGAATGTTAAAAAGTAGTTCTTTGACACTACCAGAGAATTGAAGAGTCTCCATAAGATTATTAATTCGAGATTCTCGTGGTCCTAGGACAGATTTTATCACTGCCCGTTTCAAGGTAAGTGTATGGTCGTTTCCTAGGGTGGTTAATGGTCAGGTTGCGATGAGCTCCTAAAACGTCGAAAGGTAAGTTTAGTGTTAATAAGTTATATTTGGCGAGCTCATCGTTGATCAGCATACGAGTAAAGTATCTTTCCACTAAAATAAAATACAGGTCGATATCGTTACTCGTAAAAACTGGAAATGGAACTTTGACAGTCGCCATTTGAAATATTAAATAAGTAAGTAAAAATACTTATCGGATCAGAAGGAGCACTAGTTTCGGTTCCAATGGTCACCTCCAACCAGCCACGACAAGTCACGTAAGTGAAGCAGAAAGCAGTATCTCACGATGACAGGAGTCGAGTAGTAGCTGATGACAGATGATGAAAGGAGAACTAGCGGTGTAGCGGAAATGTAGCGATGGTGTTACACTAATGTAGTGTTAGGGCTACATATATCTCTTGTAAGAGTTAATAAAATGCAAGTAGTAACTTTTATGAGATATTTTATTTTTATATTATATGACTTGTTTATTATTCTTGTTGCCTAGTACCATTATGCATCTACGCAATGAATGCAAGTTGTGAGCTATTCACAACAGTAGCATACAGCTATAGGACATAGCTATAGAATTGTAGTATCTACATTCCATGGTTTCTATCACCAGATTTTTCAAAGATTTTAAAGAAGTGAAGTGGCAGTTGGAGAAAACATTTGCATTGCTACTAAAATGTTTAATTTCTCCAGATCAGTTGTTTATATGTGTTCTTGCTAAGTAGCATACAGGATTTATAGGTAGTCCTTTCTGCATTTCATAAAAGATTCTTGAAAATGACAATGAAATCGCATCTTTTAAAGAATAGATACCGTGATCTAAAAATAATTTTTAGTATTATTCCAAGCATGATAAAAGTTAAAGATAAGGGTAAAGGCGAATGGAAACCATGTTCAATGTAGATTCTGATTGAAGTCTCACCACTTAGTTAAAAAGACTGAAGCCTGTTCAGCCATTGGCTGAAAAACTGTCCGTTATCAATCTTAAGACACAAAATTTACACTTGGTTAAACGCTTCAATACCTGAATGGGGAAAAGTAAAAACATCTAAAGTTAAAGACACATGAAAGAAACATCCTACTGGACTTGTAAATTTAGTAGTTAATCCATTTACCACAAAACACATCTTATTTGCAATAATGGGGTGTCCTCCAAGAGATAGCAAGGCCAATAAATAAGATATTCTGTGCAACTGTTTGATTTTTTTAATCTTGGTAGTATATAAAAAATGAAAGTTTGGAAATTTATCGACCAATGGCGTCATTTAATAGTAGTTGGCTATGGTTCATGGTTGTACTTAGTGTTAATTCTGCGTTTGTATTTGAGTTCAAATATATTAAGGCAAGATAATAAATAATCTCGAAATGGTGATGTAGGTTATTAATTGTGAATATCACACACTTCCTCCCAGCAAACACAGCAAAATATTATTTACGTAACTGAGAGTAACAATGCCTACATTATTATGTAGCAGCTAAGTAAAATTCAAGTCATCTGGAGAGCGTTATGTCCGCCTCATTATGCATCTGTTATTTACATAAATTCTGTCACTGTTAATACATATGAGATATGTAAAATACAATCTGTATTACAAATATACACAAAGCGCCGTATATTTTACGCTTATTTAATTAAGAGCATGTTCTATCATATATAAAATCGCTTTACGGTACGACTTTACCTGTAACTACCCTGTAATTGTCTTTGTACTTACCTGTAATCCCTTTGCAACATGATTAAGTTAAAGTAACAATTTTCAAATTTTCCACTTTGTGTGGATAACTTATTTTTTTAAAATAGTAAAAACTCCTTAAGATTCCTGTAATAGTAAAAATTAGGAGAATAAGAAAAACTCACAACAACATTTTTATTTATTTTGTTTATTAAAAAAAGGAAAAGATATATAGTTATTAATTAATAATTTATTATAGAAAAAAATCTGTATTATTACATACAATGCAATATAACAAAATAAAAAAAATCAAAAGCTATGTATAAACAACATTAATCAAAATTGAAAATGCCAACTGATCAAGATTATTCCTGGTTTTTTAACAAATTATGCCATTCGGCTTTGGTATTCAATTTCTCGATTCCTAGTAAATGATATGACGCGTACCTACATTGCTGAAATTTGCTGAATCTACCTTTTTATGGTATTAATTTACAGTGGCCTAATATATTTTGCCTTGAAACGTTTTAATAAATATAAAAAAATACGTTTAATCAGTTATCGCCATTTTAAAAATACGTTTCACTTCATAATAAAATATGAATTCACTGGAAATTAAATTTGTAGCGGCTGTTTATTCCACTTCCGAAATGTCTCTGTCACAGAAATAAAACTGATGGTTATTGTATTTTAATATTTAATTCAACATACACATAAAACAAACAATGGGCGACCACGATTTAACCCACGTCTGCACGATCTATGGTTTCCCTAACTACTAGCTACTAATGGTTTCCCCCGCACTTTGCAAACAAATTAGTGGTTAAATAGTTATATATTTAACTAGTAAAAAGTGTGACGTAAAATACAAATCACATTATTAATGTCGCATATATGTAAATCTGAAGACACCAGACTTGTATTAAGCATTTCATACATGTGGGGTATGTAAATGTGTTTATATAACTCATTTTACTTGATTCTTATATAGCAGACAAGTAAATGTCACAGTTTTGTTTACTGGGCTTGTATGTCTAATGAATATAAGATATATAATACTATAAAAAAAATTTAATTAAATATATATGTTTTGTAAAATTCTATTCAGAAATTTTGTACTGCAATTTGCAAAGTATTTGACGTAAATAAACTGATTTAAACAAATCCACTTATATATTGTTTCAAAATTCTAAAAATCATTTAATTATAGTAATCCAAACTGCTGTAGTACTGTAATAGAAATTCTTTTATTCAAATCGCAGTATCTTTATTTAATTTCATCTTATATTTAATCTTATATTTAATTAAAATTTGAAAGTCTGCCCTGATCATGTAAATAACCTAAAATGTAAATAAATTTATAGATACAGCTTCATAAATTTTTCAGGTAATTGGTTGGGGACAAACAATAGAAGGTGCTGAACCATCAGAAAAATTGAAAGAACTTTCTCTTCCTGTGATACCTTATGAACAATGTTTTGAAATAGTTCCTAAAGATTTCAGAAGATTTTTAACATATGATAAGATTTGTGCTGGCCATTTGGAAAAAGGTATTGAGATTTTTATCACATAAAACTAAATGCACTACTAAGTAAATTTTTATAGGTCAATCAACTTGTCAAGGAGATAGTGGTGGTGGTCTAGTTTTTGAAGACATAAATAGTAGATTTTATTTAAGAGGAATCGTTAGTACATCTCCTGCTACAGGACAACGATTCTGTGATTCCAATCAATATGGAACTTATACTTTAGTATCTACATATATTAATTTTATAAAAGATAGAATAAGATAAACTCTAATTGAAATGTACGTACAAGGAGACTATTTTTATACCTACTATTGATAAAAATAAAAACTTTATAATTGATTTTCTATGGAATACAAATCTATCTATAAATGCAAGTTTGAATGATAAAAGAATAAATAATAAATACCCAAATATATTTCGAATTCAGATGGTTCTTATTAGAAAACGAGCGTCTCGCGCCACATGCAATCTGGCGTTTGTTTGACATCGCAGGATTTGACAGTTTGTTTGCTACCAAAGTCAAACACAAAATTAATGGCGCCAATTAAAATTTACTTGCCGATAGCTTCCAGAAAATACCTACTTTAAATTCCCTGTAAAATAAATCTGTTTTATGTATATAAATTAATGGTAAGTTGAGAAATGTGTCCTTGCTAAAAGAATTTATGCAAAATATTAAAGAAATCTGAAAAACGTAGTATCCTATGATAATAAGACAATCTCAGAGGAGATTGAAATTTGTTTTTTACAAATTAAAAAAAGTGCTTAAGAAAAGTCAACTTTCATTATTATCAATATGCAAAAAATCAGATTTATTATCCCTTTTGTCATCAAGGGCAAAAATATGTTTAAGAAAACAGGATAGGTATTTATTAGGTTATGTCATTAATTTTAATTTAACAGTAAAATTTATTATTATTTCAGTCAGTATGATGAGTATCTATTTTAAAAAGCTGGAAAATGAAGCCCCAGACGTAGAAAAGATATTTACAAAAGATCTCTCTAATAAATGGAATTGATACATACACTATAAGAGAAGATCAAGTTAGTTACGCTGCTGCTAGTTTCCCACCTGTGTCAGGTATTGACATAGTTATCTTGTTTTAACAAGTTTTTATACCAATCAGCAAATGAAAGCCTATAAGAGCTTAACATCTTATAAATATTTTGAGGCTGGCTTCGTGTTGAAATGTGGGTCATTCTAGATCAATGAAAAAATAGTCTGCAAATGTAAGTAGTAATAGATGTAAAAGTGTTAAAAATTTTTAGGTAGAACATTCACAATGAATGAACGAGCCTGCATTAAAAGTATGGTGTATGTGTAATGCTGCTGATGGTGGCGTTAATACTTCACATTGTACATGCATGGCAGGTGCAAGCGACATCTGTAGGCATGTTGGAGCTCTGCTGTATGCTCTAGAATATATTTATTTAAACATCTCTTAAACTTCTAGTACAGATGTAAGATCTTTATGGAATGTACCAAAAAGTAAAGTTGAAAGTCATTCAATTGGAGACATTAACTTTGGCAGAAGTATTGCTAGTGCTACAGTCAATGTGGGAGACATTGTGCCTCTTAACGAAAGCCAAATAATAAATCTACTTTTGAACATACGCAATGCTGGAAGTAATGCCCTTCTGGTACGTGTTACGGAACCTTCTGCAAGTGAGATTGCAGAATCACTTCTAAGATATATTCCTGCAAATCCTTACAAGGAATTATACAATAATGAATATGAACATTTAAATATAATTTTAAGTTGAAGTGTAGTTTTAAACCTTATTTTTAAATAAACAAGTACAATTTCTAGTTTCACTTTTTTTTTATTGTAAAAGATATATTTACAGTTTTCACTTAACATTAATATACCGGGTACCACACAGGAGTATTTTAGGACCCCTTTTGTTTAGTCTATATATATTAACGATGTTAGTAATGTCATTATAAATGTAAATTTCATTTGCTGACAACATGATTGTGTACATTAGTGGGAGGGATAATATTGGTATTCAAAGGGAAATAAAACTAAATTGTTAATTATTGGTAAAGGGACTGGATATCTAAAGGTATTTAATAATTTTGGAGTTAATGTTAATAGTAAGATCGTAGAAACACTAGAGTCATAAATATTTGAGTATTATTATTGATAAAAAATTAAAATTTGATGAACACATTAATTACATTTGTAAAAAGATTTAAAAGAAATGGGGTTTTGGGAAGATGTAGTGATTATTTGTCAACTTGATCAAAAAGATTGGTTTTTAATACTAATACATTTTTGTTTTGCTGCTACTGTTTTATTTATGGGGAATAAAGGAAACTTGAATTACAACTTCTACAAAATAAAGCAATGAGAGTAATACTTAATTGCAATAGATATACTAGAGTGGAATACATGAGTACATTAGGGTGGGTTAACATTGAAACTTTTATTAAAATTCAGATTGTTTTTGTACATAAAATGGAATTAGGGTTATTACAATATCTGACTGACGATTTCATTCATAACGTTATGAACCAATAAGAATATGCACTTTTCCTTAGATACCACGTATTCGCAACAGTTATATTGCGGTAACTATGACGAATCGAATCTTTGTATAATCGCTGTAATATAAACCTTTGTATATTCACCCGCATGAGACTCAATTCTTAAATTCCAAGATATCAATGAAAACTCCATAACAGTCAAATAATTTATTAGCAAACAACGCAATTTTTTTCTAATTGTGTTTTAGACTGGTTTTTGTTGCAAAATGTTTTGGAACAAACTCTCAGAAAATATCGATGCACTAATTCAAAATAGTAAACCGGCAATTGTACGTTCAATATAAATAATAAATAAATATTAAAGTTGTTAGTATATTTTTTATTCATGAAATAGTCTAACTCGACGATCAAAAATACTCGAAACTCGACATATTGCATAGAGAAACGCAGGCAATATGTCTCGTATACTCGAGTATTTTCGATCGTCTTGTATAATATATGACAATTTAATATTAGTAAATGATATTCACAATCACAATACTAGGTTTAACAATAATTTTTATTTAAGTCGAAGAAATCCATCAAAAGTACAAAATTCAACTTTTTATAATGGAATTATTCTTTATAATCAATTGCCTGAACGCATCAAAGGATTAATTAAAAATGTTTAAAAGTGAAAGAATTCTTTATATCTGTCATCTAGTCATATATACAACACATGTATAACTTCCAAAAAGCAAATATCCCTCGATATCATATCTGTAAATTCAAAATATGCATTAACCTTCCGACGCTTTTTCCTTCGTTAATATTTTTCCTGTTTGGTTGTTATTGCTGTACCTGCTGTTTTACAGCCCAAATAAATACTGGGAACCCAATCAGGATTTAAATTGTCTTCTGAATCAGCTGGTTTTCCTAAAAAAAAAATGCAAATTAGAACATTTTTTAATTTTAGAAATGTTCTAAGTTTCAGAATGAAATGATACCTGAAATAAAGTGCTTGGAACACACTCTTGTATATTTTCAGCTAAATCTGCTCGTTTAATAGCATTTAGCCATTGTCTTCTTCGTTCAACAGCTAAATCGTTTAGATTTTGTTTATGCTTATATGCAGTAACAGCAGGAATTCTAAAAAATCTAACTACATCTCTGTTTGGTACACCCAACTACTGCACAAAATTAAGGCATTTTAAAACTCTTTTGTTCTACAAATATAATTTATTTATAAGTTACTTCAATGCCATACACCACAAACCTTTGTTTGTCCTCCAGGAGCCATATTGAATTTTATTTGACAGCTGGTTGAATTGCTCTATTGTCAAATCCTGTGATGTCAAATGAATGTCAAATAAACGTCGGATCGCATGTGGCGCGAGACGCTCGTTAGGAGTGGAAGAGGAGGGCGGTACTTAAAATTACAGGACCTGCAACAAGATGTCTGCATAAGACCTAAATGATATAATAAAAACAAACGTATTTTTTTAAATTTTTGTATTCGTTCGTTTTGGTTAGAAAAATATTTCCAGATAAGCGAAATTTCTAAAAACGCTCAATTTATTTGAAAAAATTAAATTTTAAAAATTCTCATTTAAAACCGAATTTGGCCTTGAGCTACTTCCCTCAAAGCTATTTGATGTAAAAAAGTAGGTACCGCTGTGAATGAGAAAAAGCAACATTGACTATCTACTCACCGTTAGATGGCACTGATGAAATCCATTAAATTGAATTTTAAATTTATATTAACAGAAATATTTTACACTACTTTAATTATGGCAGTTAATTACACAATAGCATAACGTACATTATTATATAAATTACTCGTTAATAAGTAGAAGATATTTGAACTTGAAAATAAAACGTTTTTCAAACTGACGGGTAATACAGGACAGTAGATATGCTAGGCGGGTTCTGCGACAATCCTTATGGAAATTAACATGGGAAATCGCTAAGGTCCAACATAGAACTTTTGGTCAATTTCAAGGTCATCCGCGACCAGTCTCAACGCGCGCCAGCGCAACGTATACGCATTAACTCTACATATTACGCAGTGATTGATGCAGTCGTCTGAGATCATAAAGATTTTATAATGACGACATCACGGCATTATAGGGCTTCACCCCAGTAACAGGGCCCCATGGCAAGTGAAAATGATTATACTTCTACGCTCACATCTAACTACCCACGCGATCAAGATCGTGTTTAAGCATTTCTAGCCGATGAGATCATGACATTTAAAGAAACCGACAGTCCTTGACACAACTGCGAGGTTTGCAAGCTCGACTAACCGTTATATCTATGTCAGTAGCTGCCCTTCGTAAAGGGCTTTCGGATCTCAAGCTTAAGAAAAATATTATTATTGAAATATTATATAATTACTACGTTAATAAATACTATTCATGTGCTGACGGCATCAACTACACGACAGAGCTCGCTATCTATTCTCACTCGGCAGGTAATACTCATATGACTATACATATATTATTTAATAAAGAGCTGTAAATAAAACACACAAATATGGTTTATACACTTTTATTTTATTTAGCTATTATACATTTCAAGCTAAATATATACTCAACTAACCATAATTAAACTGTCATAGTAGAAGATCATCATTTGTTTCAACTAATCTACTTATTAAGAAATACTAATTATCAACCCTGAGTAAGGACTTTTACTAATATCTCACAGGAAAAAAAATAATATTATAGACATTCATTAATGTAGAAACATCAAACTAAACAAATATAGTAAATATACAATAGTAAGTAAATATACTTAATTATAATAAAAATACAGGATGATATGATTAACAATATCTTATGCTAAACTACTTATTAGGAAACAATAATTATGGAGTACAATGCTTTTATAATATTTTACATGAAAAGAAGATATCATTCAATCTATTATCTCAAATTGAAACATATAACATTAACATAGAAGTCAGATATCATAATGAATATATTACATATTAAAAACATACATATAATATACAACAAACATACACAGATTACATTAATATCTAACCTTACAGAATTTTATATTGCATATAAGATTTTCGGTGAGGACATACATCAGTCTACATTCATTTGTTCTAATATCGAATAATGACCCAAAAGCAGGGTATCATAGGAGCCAGGTATGAGGTAACGTTTATCATCATACGGACTAAGAGCAATCTTTTGCTGTGTAATTGAATGGACATTATGCTTATCGGATCGGATTATATTTTGATGTACACGTTTTTCTACAAAGTTTTCAAGACATTCTACGTAGTCTTCGAAGGTAATTTTTGTGTGAACAACAGATTTTTTAACACCTTTAGCCTTTTTGATTAAATTATAATTAGATATAATATCGGAGATTTCATCATCATCATATTCTTCTTCATGTAAACGATTTCTTAATGCTTCTACGTCATCTTTTGAAACGGTAGTTTTTATAGTATATAATTTTGATCGGAGCCCTACGTAATGAGTCATTGGTACCCCATTACACTCATCCTTCATCATACCCAATACTTTTTTATTAACATGTGGAATGCCGTATACATTATTCACAGAGTAATCGCTCGTATCAAAATACTGAAGGCAATCACGCTTCATATCTTCATATGGATCCTGATTACGAATCTCATATATGAGAGAATCTGTATCAGAATATAAGACAGAACACCTATCGCCAAATGTTCTCTTCATATAGCCATAATGGAAGTCGTAGATGGTAGTTTTAGCGAGATCTAGAATGCTCATACCAACATAAATCGGTTTGTTCAGATAGATTTCAGATCTTCTTAACTCGATTGCTATTAAATTCTCATTAAATATACTACAACTTTTAAATTCTGGCTTGGAGATATAAGACTCCGCTCCATATCTACCCGCCCATTTAGTTAAAAGACGTATATTTACACGCTTACGCAAATTTTCCATCGTCTTACCAAAGACTGCGTTATTCATGAGTTTAAATAAGTTTTTCTCAAACTCATTTCTTGAGTTCTGGCGTAGCTTAGTGTTTAACTCGATATATGACTTTAGCCATGCTGATTGTTTAAATTTAAGTACTTTATGAATCCGATTAATCTTCAAGCCATGCTGCAACACCTGTTTTAGAGCTCTATAATGAATGATATACTTTTCTTTGTGATGGAGAGTAGCCATCAACTTAGCTACCTGTGAAGAAGATGCGCAGGGTTTTCCAGTCTTCGGATTAACATGCTGTGGGCAGAAAGGTAGATCTTTATGAGCATCATGTAGTTCCCTAGGGTATTCCAGATCAATCTCAAATATATAACCCTCAGGAGCATTATCAGGGATGGATAGTACATCAATACTATCAGATTTGACCCATTCGAAATCTCCATATGGAAGGTACTGCGACATAGCCCATCCATACTGATTATTGACATCATAGTACATTAAATAACTTTCAGGACTAGTCGGATCATATGTTGGAATGTATTTATTGTTAGCTGTAGATCTCCTTTTAGAGCAAACTTGACTAAGACCACCTCGAATTCCACGTTCAACAAAGAGAAATTGATCGAGATCGGTTAGGAGCTCTAACTCTTGTTTTGAATGCTTTAACATACAATCCCAGGTGAAACCAGGAAGTGTAAAGTAATGAGCAGGGTCTAACTCATAGGTTTTCAAACAACTATTTCTAAATTGTTCAAACACGTCTGCTAGTAACAGTATATCTGTTTTCATATATAGATCAACGTACTCGCCCAAGCTGCTACAATTAAATTCAGACCATACATCTTTAACTCTTCTATACAATTTTCTCGAACACTTTTTATTTTCCAACTTATTATAAAAAGCTTCAATAGGTGGTAAGCAAGTTTCACTAAACTTATCAATGCAATCGATATAATCGTACGGCATTATTCCCTTTTTTGTTAACATACTGAAGAGATCCTGAGATATATCAGAAAATTGAGATTCCAAATTCGGAAAACTATGTAGGTATGAAGCTAACTTTTCTAAGGAGGACGCCATAAATTGGAATGAATCGATAAACCGGAACTGAATCAAAGAATCATTTATATGTTTAGTAAAGGAGATATACTTTTCTTTTGTAATTGGTAGTAAATCAACAGCACCCTGCATCCTAGACGCTATATCAGCAATTATAAAATGAGCATCATAACCGCTTAGATTATGAAAGACAAGAGGAATAACCCTTGCATCTTTGTAGTTAATATTGCATTCTTCATGGGCAGGCCCCCTGTAATTATTTTCTGAAATCAGATGCGTGTGATCACGTACTTTTTTATCACCCAGTCCAAAAGGTTTTTTGCAAATATGACAATGAGTAGATTTTCTAAATTCTGCTTCCTGTTCAGGTGTTATATTAATATCGTAAGAACAAAGAAATACTGATTCCAAATCCTCAAACCAACTGCTGCAGCTCATCGGCAAACCATTCCATACAATCCAAACCTCGACGGGAACGGTAAAAAGATAATGATTCATCATATGAACATTTGACATAATAACCTACAGCAGCGGGGATATGTTCTTGATACTGATTTTTATTATTACACGGTTTCAGAATGCTCTCCAAATCAGCATATACTACGAAAGGAGCCTTCTCTTTATTTTTAAAATTCTTAAATTTTAACAGGTTCTCGCCTACTTTAGGCATTTTGATAGCACAATCGTTGAGCTGCTGACAGTCTTCAATATGTATATTTAGCTTTTCTTGGGATCTAAAGTAATGTAAACATCGATCACAGAAATATTTTCTACAATTTTTCTTACTAAGTTGAGAGGACAACAGCCGGCTTAGATTCTTTATCCAAACGAAATGATAACGAATTGGGGTAGTGTAGTTTTCTATATCTTCATCATCATCAAAGTACATATCTTGAACGAGAAGCAAATTCACATGTCGTTCTACTTTATTTTTAGTGAGAAATGTTGGTAATGTTACATAATCTAGATTTTTCTTCTTCAGGGAATAAACATTAATGGATATATTATTCTGTTTTTCAAAATTCAAATTCAGAAAAAGCAAATTCACATGTCGTTCTACTTTATTTTTAGTGAGAAATGTTGGTAATGTTACATAATCTAGATTTTTCTTCTTCAGGGAATAAACATTAATGGATATATTATTCTGTTTTTCAAAATTAGGTATCTGCCTGATTGTCATTGGAAATTGTATACCCTTAAGTTTTAAAACCTTAGAGTAGTGCGGATAGCTGCTAACCCTGCTAGAATTTAGTTCTCGAGCTGATGGATATAAAGCGCTAACTACAGCCCATGCGAATCACGCCTCGTCAACATTCTTCACATTGATGCATGCTTTCTTAATATTTATTTGCTCGGGCAGATCGATGTATGATGACCCAAGCTGAGGTGTATATTTATTAATATTAACCTGAAGGTTAATAATAGATTTAAGCGACCACCCACTCTCTCGCTCTTGGAATTCCTCAAGCTCAGTTAATATCGGCTTTGTTACTTTATCATTAAACCAAGAATCTAGATCTGTATCTCTATATATCGGAGAGTTCGAGGTTGTAAAATGTTTGTTTTCATGTAGAAGCAGGTTACCTCTCTTACACTCAAATTCACCCATGAAAATAACATTAACTTTTACTGCATCATACTCTTTCTGGATCTTAAGAATTCTTCGTTTGAAAAGAGTCTTACAATCTGTGAAGAACTCTTTAGGATCCTTATGTTTAAGGTTGCAGATTACACCACTGCGAATTCTATCAGCTTAAGGAATCATTCCAGTGAACCCGATGTTTAGCAGTTTCTACAGTTTCCTTCTTCGATCCAGCACCACTTTTCTGAAGCGTTTTGAGCTGAGATTTAAAAGTTTTTACTTGAGTCAATTGAGTCATGAGATGCTGCTTTTCACCAACAGACTTAGCACACTTCAGCTCACGATAGATTTTTTTAATAGTTCGCGCACATTCCTTAAGCCCTTCTCCGAGACACTTATTAGTCGGAGCAAGCGATAGAATACCTACCAAGGCTTGAATATTACTGACTGCAGCATTAACTACTGACATCTTCGATATTATGATAAGTGAACTAATAAACTGATAATGGATGTAGCAACTGATGTTGTCAACACGAAGGCTGTATTAACAATGAGCTAGCGCAGACGACAACGCTTCTTAGATACTCTCTACACGTACCGCCGAGAAAACGATGCAAATGTTACCAGTTCCCCACCAGCAGAACAACGCTTTCACACCAACCAATCAGGAGACGATTGCAGCACCCCTGGAAGTATATATACAGCCGCCTCAACCCCTATCATCATTCCAGTTTAGGAATCAACTAAGGGAGTAGGCAGATTGAGACCCTTAGCAACAAAACCACCAACAGTCAGGAGTAGGCAGATTGAGGCCTGACTGCAACATCTTAGCTTAGCAATATCTTTGCTTGCACAATACTCGGGAGTAGGCAGATTGAGGCCCGGTATTGTTTAACGTCACTTAGGACATAGCCCTCCGCTAAACAAACTTCAGATTGCTACTACACTTCGTAGTCCTGGTGTTCATTTTATTCTGTTATTGAATATTGTTGTATTTATTTGTGTTTATTAATAAACCCATGTCATATGGGAGTTATGTTATTTAAACCTTATTTTTATTGAGTGAGCTATTACAGACTTATCCCCTATTGACTATTTCCCCCTGGACTTCTATTTTAGTATGTTAGTAAGTGTTAGATTAAGTTAAGACAATTCCTCTTCGGACTCAGCTACGAGCCAGTTTAGTGTTAGTGTAATCCCCGAACTTCAGTGTTACAGTGCTTACAGTGCCAACGCTTACGTTATCATCGGACGCCGCCGCCGACCTGGTAACACAAAGATGTGACACCGAGAACCACGTGCTCCACGACGCCAGCAGCCTGCAATTGGAGAATCCGGCCAGCCAACCACGATGCAGCACCAGCCTGGAGATTTATTTGGTAACTCTGAATAACTACGAGCCGTTCAACGGTAACAATGATGACACCGAGAACCACGTGCTCCACGACGCCAGCAGCCTGCAATTGGAGAATCCGGCCAGCCAACCACGATGCAGCACCAGCCTGGAGGAGGGACCGACATCGTAACATTTAAGCGCTTCACGCGAGACGCTCGCTCTCATTATTTTTCCGATTTTTGCCATAACCACTATCATATTTTGTTATTGTATATATTTGGATGAATATATGACTTTATTTTGTGTTATAATACTGCCGTATTATTGCGTTAACCCATCTTTCCTTTTACTAGCTTTATTTGGTAACTCTGAATAACTACGAGCCGAACGTTACGATTAATGTTATTAAATGTTAATTAAATGTTACGATGTCGGTCCCTCCTCCAGGCTGGTGCTGCATCGTGGTTGGCTGGCCGGATTCTCCAATTGCAGGCTGCTGGCGTCGTGGAGCACGTGGTTCTCGGTGTCAATTCAAAGCGTCTTCTTCGTCTTCTTCCGGGTGTGGTGATGCCGGAGACGGTGTGCGAAGCGCTGGGCGTCGTGGTGCTGGCCGGATGTGGTCTGCGTGGTACTTCACCTGCTGCCCCCCTTTGTCGACCGTGTAGACCCTCCCGTCGAAGATGTTCCGGATGTTGTAGGGTCCCAACCATTTGGGCGCGAACCCGGCGTGGATCTTCCGCTGCTCGTTGGACTGGATGTGGGCCCGTACCATGACATCCTCTCCTACCCGGGCGACTGGTGCGGTGGGCTGCCCCTGGTATCTCCGGTGATACCGAAGTTGGTTGGCGGTGGCTTCCCTCTGTCGGTCTTCGGCGGATGGCGGTTCCCGTTGTTCCGGAAGCTGTTGATCCCCTGGCTGAAGTGGCTCGTACCCGAACAGCAGCTTGGCAGGGCTCGATCGCGTGGCGGCGTTGGTCCGGAGGCGGAGGTCGTGGAGGACTCGGGGTAGATGGCGGACCCATTCGTCGTGCGGTTGTCCCTGAAGTCGCGTGCGGAGGGCCTTCTTGATCTCCTGGTTGCGTCGTTCGACCGGGTTGGCTCGGGGGTGGTAGATCGCCGTCGTGTGGTGGGTCGCGCCCCATCTTCTGCACGTGGTTCTCCAGAGGTCGCTGGTGAACTGGGTACCGTTGTCCGTGAGGATGACCTTCGGGTAGCCGAACCGATGAAAGACTTCCTCTTCCGCTAGTCGACACATGAACTGGCTGGTGGCGTCCCGCATCGCGAATGCCTCGACCCATCTCGTGAAGGCGTCCTCGATCACCAGGATGTATCTTCTTCCAGAAGCTGTTGGTGGATAGGGCCCCATGATGTCGATGTTGACGGTATGCCATGGTCGGGTTGGCTTTCGTGCCTGTAAATTAGCGTTAGTCTGTAACTTACCTCTTTTCACGGCGGCGCAGGTCACGCATTGTTGGACGTGGAGGGCGACATTGCGAGCTAGTTGCGGCCAGCAGTATCTCCGGCGGATGGCGGTGTGGGTCTCGTCCCGGCTGGGGTGTCCACTGTCGTCGTGGTGTTGCTTGAGTACCTTTTCTCGGGCTGCGGGTGGCACGTACAGCGTCTGCGGATCGGTGTCGGTGGCGGCGCGGTAAAGGTATCCCTCGAATTGCTCGTACGCGGTTCGGATGCCTTCATCTTCGGGGGTGAAGGGGTTTCGCCAGCGTCTCAGGAACTCTTGCGTCTCTTCGTCCTGGTCTTGGGCCCGCTTGATCTCGTCGACGATGGTGGTCAGGGCGTGGAGCTCCGGTGAGGCTGGTCGCGCGTCGATTAGGGCGTCGTGGGTGGTCTCGTCCTCGGGGTCTCGCGATAGAACGTCCGCGAATTCGTTCTGGGTACCGCGGCAATGCTCCAGGTCGAAGTCGAATTCCTGTAAAAACAAAGCCTATCTGAGTAGTTTTGCCTTTTCCTCTTTGAACGATTGTAACCAGGTAAGGGCTTTACTGTCCGTCCGGACTTTAAAGCGTTTCCCCTCTAGTAGCGGTCGGTAGCGTCGGAGGGCCCATGTCAGGGCCAGGCACTCTTGCTCGTTGATGTGGTACCGCTGCTCCGTTGGTTTAAGGCGCGCGCTGTCGAAGCAGATGATCCTCTTGGTTCCGTCGTCGTTCTCCTGGTAGACTATGGCCCCGATGCCGATGGAGCTCGCGTCGGTCTGGACCACCAGGGGCTCGTTGGGGCGAGGATGGTGTAGCTGGAGCGGTTGGCTGCATGCGGTCTTCAGTCTATTGAATGCCCCCATGACTTCCGGTGTGATCTCCCACGTTTTCTTTGCCTGTAACAAATCGGTTAAATATATATTTGGATGAATATATGATTTTATTTTGTGTTATAATACTGCCGTATTATTTCTTTAACCTTTCTTTCCTTTTAATAGCATTATTTGGTAACTCTGAATAACTACGAGCGTTCAACGGTAACAATTGGCGCCCAACTACAGTGTGTGTTTGGATGAACACAACAACCGACGACCCAGCCTATGGTGAACACCCGATCGACAACGCGAGAGATGGCAGAGGACAACAAACCGACAGCCGCATCCATGGACCCGTCTTCGGCGTTCTTCGCGGCTCTTCTGGACCGGCTCACCGCCCTGACACCGACGGCAGTCAACCTGGCCCTACCCACCTACGGCGGCAACGACGATGAAGACCTGGAGGACTTCATCTCCCAGATGACTGCCAACATCGCGACATCTCCGAACCAGCTGAGGCTCATCATGGTCCAACTGCGGGAACCAGCACGCGCCCTGGTCCAGAAGCAGCCGCCAAGGACTCCGGAGCAGCTGTTCGAGCTTCTACGTAGAACCTACGACTCCCCCGTGAAGCGCGTCCAGCTGTACCAGGAGTTATACGCGAAGACCCAGGCCGACCGTCAGGTAACCGCGGATTTCCTAACCCAAAAGATGTCTTTGTTGCAGAAGCTAGCACCAGGTATGCGGGAAGCCGACAAGATCCACCTTTTACGGAAGCTGCTCCGTCCCGAGGTAGCGGTCTACCTTAGCGGCCACTTCAACAGCGTGCGAGACATAATTATTATTATGAATGCCTCTCTGAAATTGAAGGATAAGACTATTTTTAATAAATGGAAGAGAGCTATTCCAAGAGCTGATAAAGAATTAGCTGAAAATGATGTTGTTTGTGAAGTGCACTTTTTGCAATCAGACATTGTAAAATGCTTTGAAACAAAAATAAATGATGGGGAAATTAATAAGATTGAAAGAGGACGACCCAAACTAAAATGCGATGCAGTTCCCTGCATATTTCCTAACTTGCCTCATTACCTGTCGAACCCTAAACCAGAACGAAAAGCTCCAACTATAAGAAAAATTGCTGGAAAAATGGAACAAAAACTAAATAAACATACTGCAGTTGCTGGTATTGAGGAAAGTGTGGAGATTATAGACAATGAAACTGAAAATAATGTCATGGAAAATCTAGGAAGAAGCTGGTTTAAAACTATGAACGACAATTTTGACCACCTTCTTTTACCTACAACGAAATGGACAAAGGTTCATTTGCAGCATTCTGATGATTTAATATTTGCCAAATGGAATGATACTTATCAAGTAGAAAAGCAAGTTGTTTTACATTCGGACATGTCTGTTCAAGTCAGTATTACGTCTAATAGACCCATCTACTTATGTTTGTAATTTAACTTTATTGTAGGTTTTTTTTTGGTAAGACTGAAATATTTGAGAATAATATTAAAACAAATATTATGCACCTGGAAGAAATTACAGAAGTTTTAAAGATTGTAAATGACTTCGTTCCATGTAAGGGTATTGAAATTATTGCAAAGTAATAATTTGTTTATTTAACTTATAAAATGCATCAATTTTTAGAACACATTCATGTTTAGGGATAGCTCGAAAAAGAAAACCTGGACAGAGAGGAATTTTAGCAAACAAATGTGTCAATTGTCAGCAAGCTTTTCGAACACACCTAAAAAAAGATCGTTTGCCAAACATATTAAAAAAACATGAAAAACTTCGGGGAGTTGTCAAGTGCATTAAGCGAAAAAACACTCGACTGAAAAATAAGGTAATAGTTATAATCATAATCACCTATTGTAAAAAATAAGATTTTTTTTAGATATCAAAATTGTCTCAAGAAATTCTCTCGTTGAAAAATAAATTTGCTTCAGTCAAAGAAGACGTGATTGAGGAGGCTATTAAAAATATGCTCCCACCAAGAAGCTGTGAGAACATGTTTTGCTACCGCTAATGTCAAGAATTCAAAAAACAGACGTTATTCAACTGCTTGGATTTATGATTGTTTGCTTATTAGAATAAAAAGTAGATCTACTTACGAGCACTTACGCAAAGTTGCTGTGCGAGATCTATATATATTTTCTTGTCACATCAATCTCAGTACCCATTTTTAACTTCCATATATGGGTTTTTCGCTGTTATTTCGGACCACGATGGGTCCAAATTGGTCCAGTGGTTGCGGAGAAAATCGCATACATACATACATATATACAGACAGACAGACAATCAGGCTCAAGGATGTGACAGGCTCGCCAGTCATCCTCATCCTTTCGCCAGTAAAAACTGTTTTACCTGGCTTGTAATGTAAAATACTATTTCATAATTGTGGTGAAAATGAATTTGCCCGAAGCAATTATTATTAAGGAAGCCACCAGCATAGCTTCAAGTTAATTGCCAGAAAAGTCATCTTCAAGATACGATCGTCAATATATTATTACGGGAAATAACAGTTGTACCATGATTTTTAACGTTTATGATGCAAATAAAACAAAATTTTCTAATGTAAATAATGCTACTAACTTGTAAAACTGACAGTTAACCTGTAAAAATTTTACAAGTTAGTAGCTTGTAAAAATAAACTTTCTTTATTAATATGGTGTTTTGATAAATTGACGTTTACAAATGAGTAACAAATAAATACATTTAACGCATTTTCGTTATTGTTACATAATTATATTTTTGTGATTGTCGATGTAAAGTAACAGATTATTGTTTATACCCCTTCCGATACTTTCACTTTCCTAATCTTTTGACTATTATTTTATTATTTAATAAATTCCCGAAGTAAATTTTCTATATTGTTGTTTTTCTTTACTTAAGGTAGAAAGTCACCCAAATCTAAAGTCAAGCTAGCTGCTGTATATGAATAAAATCAACAAATTTTAATTTACATATGAACATTATAGAAAATTAAAAAATTAATGATTTGTTGTTTAGCACACAAAAATTGTCATTTTATATCAGAAAACAAATTAATAATGATAACATCGTTGTTCGCTTTACTAACGTAGTATACATTTACATGTATTCTGTAAGCACTGGTTCCTATCTATTGTTAAGTATAACAATAATTGTTATGAACCCGATTGCTACGAAATCTTAACAATTCGTGCAATATTTGGTATTCTGTAACTGCATTTGTTATGATCCAATTGAAATGAATCACAACAACTGAAATGCAAACTAATTATGAACTATATTACTGACTGTGCATGCGCGTTTGAGCAGTGACATTTGCATTTGACAGTTTCGAATAGTTAGACGCGCGAATTTCAAACATGGAGAAGAATACCCGACACACCAAAAAGCAATTTTATATAATGTTGGAGTTTATGTCCACCAAAGATATATTGCTTACGGAAAGATTGAGCCCGGGAAAAGGGCCTGAATGTTTAAAAAAGCTGTGGAAAGAGCTTACTAGTATACTAAATTGTCGCAAATGGACCAGCAAGAGCAACAACTGGTGATGACTGGATGAACGTTCAAAATTACTGTGTGTGTGTAGCAAGTCGCAATAGTGTTTTCTTTCTAAAGTAATAATAGTAGATTACTTACCGAGGCGGGAAGTAGAACATTACGCGGAGAGCAATGCTGCTGCCCGAGGCGCGAAGCGCCAAGGGCAGCAATTGCTTGACGCGTAATGTCTTCCCGCCGAGGTATGTATACTATTTTATTCAAAATCGTACATAATTATGTTCTTACATTTGATACCTTATACTTGATATATGTAGGATACAACACCAGCGTTTTGATTCAGGTGGCGATAAAATGACAATTGCTGCAACAATTGTCAAAGTAAATTCGTGTCACTACTAAACCAGATTTAATTACATTGCTCCTAATTGCAATTTACACGATTTAAAATGCCTGATAGTGAAACTGATGTAAGTTGCACACAACCGGAATAGCGAGAAGTTGCTAAAACAGTGACTGACTGTTTGTTACCTGCTAAAAGTAAAGATAGATACGAAAACTTCTGCCATCTGTTGAGAATATTTAGAACGAGCAAAAGGTAAGTAATGGATATTACTAACCAAGAGAACTTATTATTGACTCTGATGTATAATAAACTACTTTCTAACTTTTTAAACGTCAGTAATGAACACATTATGTATCGATTGTGAATAATAGTAGATTACTTACCGAGGCGGGAAGTAGAACATTACGCGGAGAGCAATGTTGCTGCCCGAGGCGCGAAGCGCCAAGGGCAGCAATTGCTCGACGCGTAATGTCTTCCCGCCGAGGTATGTATACTATTTTATTCACAATCGTACATAATTATGTTCTTACATTGATACCTTATACTTGATAGATGTAGAACACAACACCAGCGTTTTTATTCAGGTGGTGATAAAATGACAATTGCTGCAACAATTGTCAAAGTAAATTCGTGTCACTACTAAACCAAATTTAATTACATTGCTCCTAATTGCCATATACACGATTTAAAATGTCTGATAGTGAAACTGATGTAAGTTGCACACCACCGGAATTGCGAGAAGTTGCTAAAACAGTGACTGACTGTTACCTGCTAAAAGTAAAGATAGATACGAAAACTTCTGCCATCTGTTGAGAATATTTAGAACGAACAAAAGGTAAGTAATGGATATTACTAACCAAGAGAACTTATTATTGACTATGGTGTATAATAAACTACTTTCTAACTTTTTAAACGTCAGTAATGAACACATTATGTATCGATTGTGAATAAACAATATTACCTACAGTTTTATAATGTAAATAATAGTAAGGAAGAAATCCTATTATTATCCATACTTAAATTTTGCAAAATCGTGTAAAAGAACCCCAATGGATATAAAAATATAATGCAATTTCTTGGGAATCTGAGGTCACAATCAGTTCTTTAGGTAGTAAGTTGAATAAGTGATTTGTTTTAATCTAAAACATTGTCTTTGAAATATACATGCCTAAGTATTACTATTGCATTAATAAATTGGGGGTAAAAACTTTCATTTACCGAATTTATAATCTAGAGAAAATATTGGCTAGCAACAATTTCTAAAAATACACATATCAAGCGACGACAGCAAATAATACTTCCAAGATATTAAAATTAAACTTAAAGATAAATAATACTTCAACACTTCATTTAAAAAAACTACATCAACGTTTTCACAGTTTATTTATAATAATTTACAAAATGTATATAAATGCAACACTAGAAACAGAGCTCGAACCTTAAGGATGGAACTTGCCATTTTTCTTAGAACCACCAATTCCGTCAACATATCAGCAGAAGTGATTACTGCAACAGACGTTACAATTTACAAGATGTTTTGGAAGGTAATAAAATCATACTTGTACAATCTCCCACGATGAAAGTCAAAGTAGAGGATGTTCAAGTAACCAGTTAGACTTTCTAGGTTACTAAAAGATCCAGGGGTGCGACGATGAACCATTCGTCGTATTGCTGCACTACTCTCTGCTGCAAAGAGGACTACAACTGCATATGCAAGAATAATACTGCCATAAAGAGATTAAAGGGCTGCTGTTATTGATGCTGTAGCCAATTTGCTACAATTTCTAAAAAACAATAATAGGAAATAATGTAGTAACAATTTCGATACTTTATCACATAAAATAAATATTACCTCGTTCTATAAGAAGTGTTGTTTGTAATATGTTGTTTCTTATTTGTCTTCTGCAATCAACATCGCTTGATCAATCATTCTTTACTACCTCGGATGCATCTGACAAAGTTCAGGCAAAGAAAAAGGGTCATTACTATCCCATACTTGCCTTGCGATATACAAACACGATTTCTGTGTAGAATGTTAGGTTAAGTTTTTATACTATACTATTTATTTATTTTTACCGTTCATTTGCTGCTTCCACCTTCTTCTACTCTTCCCAGGAACACGTTTCCTTCCAAATCCATTATTATTGTAAGAAGAATCATCGGCAATCATCAAAAACGTTTAGTAGCAATACTACTAATAACAAAAAACAGTTCCGCTGACCGCAACCTACGAAGTCGAAATGCACTGAACGTTTTTAGAAGAGGAAAATTATTTCTTCTACGACAATTGCTAGGGCGTTTATTTTAAAATTACTTATATTTTAAATAATTTCCAAGTATTTTCGTTCATATACGATGCGTTTTAAAAGTAAAAACTAACATCAAAATCTCGAAGTGATGAATTGTTATTCATATCAATTGTTACCCAACAATTGATATAGATTTCAATAAATAGGGCCTTTCGTAGCAACGAGTGCGCATGCTCAGTTGTTGAAACTGCATAGTTACCTAAACGGTTCATAGAGCGCGTTTGAGTCAAAAAAATGATCTGGCAACATTGTCCAGCAGGACATCGTCAACTGTCATTTGAAACAAACACAACAACAAAAAGATGGCTACTTCCTTGCCTTTTTATAGTGTTACTTTAAATGAAAATGACGTGCCTGGTGCTTCATTGGGAAATAAGAGACCATCAGAACTGACAAAATTGCAGCTTCAACGGTTTTTAAAGTGTAGAAATGTTTGTACAAAGGGAAATAAAAACGAACTGATTGTGAGGTTAGTATAAAATTGTTGCTTCTTATTAAACATTACTAATGCACATTTTTCTTATGTAACTGCCGAGAATCGCGAATTACTAATGCATGTGCAAGAGCAAGTGCAATATTATTTTTATTATTTTCACCGTTTTCACCATTTAACCTAATACGTTTGACAGTTGTCAGTTAATCGCAATCGCCAATGTTGCCACATTTCTGCAAACATTCATAAAATTCACTTTCGCGCGGCGCATGCGCCACTAATATTTCTGTAACGAAAAGCCTTATTGTTATATAAGTTAAAAGTAAACTAACCTTAAAGGTCAATTAATAGTTTATTATAGTGTGGTTGGGAAACATGCGGATCCTTCTACCTGCTGCTGATCGTTATAGGTATATGGATGTTGAATTATGTTCGACTGTTTTCATGAATTTTTAATTCGTTATTAAATGAAATTATATCAATTATCTTAAATTATTATTGGTGGAACATTAGGTAATTACTTTTATCAATAAAATTCCATAGTTCAGAGTTCGTAAATGAGATAGAAAAAACTTAAAATTTTTAATGTTGGAGTAAATTGTTATATGTAATTAATTTTAACTAATTACCTATACATGTAAGTAGGGTCGGATATTTATAATTTAGAAAAAGTTAATCTTGCTTGAAAAGTGTACAATTATTATTAAAACACAAAAAGGGTAAAAGCAACCATGCCATAGTTAATACTCAAAATCCTACCTTTTGGTCGTTTCAGCTACCATTCTGCCCGGAAAAATATCATCCCACGAAACTCAAAGCAGTCTAAACTTATACCCAACCTATATGAAAAGACCAACTATGTGACCCATTACAGAAATCTACAACAGTGCTTATCAGCATAAGATTAATGTTTTATTATAGTTATCCGAGAACAGATTTCAACCCTAATAATAATAATTGTTTAGTTATTTAATTATTGTTTTGATGTTCAATAAAATTTTTTGAGAAAGATTGTGTTGTGTTTGGAGGTACGTGTATGTGGGAAAATAAATACCCTTTCTTGCTAATAACGAAACTTTATTAATTCAACCACATTAATAAAACGAAAGGAAAAATCCGTAATATAAAATCGTAATAGCGTGTTCAACAAGACGCTCTAAAAACAACTCATTTCCTTAACTTATGCGCGTGCCCGGAAATCCTCTTCCATGGCGCGTAATTTAAATTTAATATATAACACCTCTCTCTCTTAAGAATACTACAAAACATGAAATATTGGAAAATACAACAAATAAGTAAATACAACCCAACAAGAGATTTTAGGTGTCCATTCTAAATTTAATTTTTGATAATCTTTCATTACATCTCTTACATTTCATAATCTTGAAAACGAACTGGTAACCTAATATCTCTTCGAGGTCTGTCACGTTGGTTTACAAAGTCATCATTAAGAATAATAGGTGGAACATTTGGTATAATGTTTTCATTTTGTAGCTGTTCCGCATGCAGATCAATCTGTGGCTCAGGTACATTTGTAACGAGATCCGCATAATAATCTAATTCCCAATTATTATCTTTCTTAGGTACAGAACACTTAAGAATTTGATCCACATGTCTCCTCCAAACTCTGCCATCATCTAATTTAACATTGTAATGTAATTTTCCTAACTTATTTAAAACTGTTCCAAAGATCCATTTAATCTTTCCCAAATAATTCCTAACTTGAACTCTTTCTCCCTCTCGATATTTGCAAAAATGTAAATTTTTATTAAACCCGCAATTCCTTTTTTTCTCAGGAAAAATTAAGTCTAACCGCGTCCTAATTTTTCTGCCAAACATCAACATGGATGGAGATTCCTTTGTTGCATTGTGAGGCATAATTCTGTATTGTAAAAGTAATCTTTGAACGTTCTGGTCGAGATCTGGATTATTGCATTGTAGCTTTAATAATGATTTCTTTAACGTTTGAATAAAACGTTCGGCTTGACCATTAGTAGCTGGATGGTAAGGAGCAGTTAATTTTGCAATAATACCGTTTTGACTTAAAAATTTCTTAAACTCGTAAGATGTAAAGCTTGTGCCATTATCTGTGACCAATACCTTTGGTAAACCAAAAGATGCAAAAATTTCCCTACAAATCTTTATTGTTGTTTTTGCTGTAATATCGTTCACAATATAAACAAATGGATATTTTGTAAACGAATCCACAAGAATAAAAAAAAATTTTCCCATGAAAGGTCCTGCAAAATCTGCATGTACCCGTTCAAATGGTTTATCACACGGTTCCCATACATGTTTTTCAATTTTAGCCGGATTGTTTCTTTCGATACTGCAATTTCTACAATCTTTTACTAAATTCTCTATTTCCCTGTCAATGCTGGGCCACCAACAAAATCCTCGTGCTAAACTCTTCATTTTCACTATGCCAAAATGGCCTTCATGTAACTCGTGTAAAATTCTTATGCGTAACGGTTTGGGTACTACGACTCTATGGCCTCGCATTAAAACTCCCTGTTGTAAGCTGAATTCATTCTGGTCTATATGAAATCTATCGTCTTCCGTAATATTAACACCTTTCTGTAAACTCAAAATAATCTTTTGTAAATCGGGATCTTTTGAAGTGTAAAAAGCTAAATCATTTGCAGTAACCGGTAACGTTTCTATAGTTCCTATTTGAAAAACATCTATAACATCATAATCGAATTTAGATTCCTTTATCGGTAACCGTGAAAGGCAGTCAGAATTACCATGATCTTTTGTGTTTCTATATTTGATTTTATAATTAAAACCTTGTAAATAAAGAGCATAATGCTGCATCCTCATCGCACTATACACAGGCAAACTTTTAGTAGGTGAAAAGATTTGTACAAGCGGTTTGTGATCTACATACAAAGTAAATGTATTTCCATATAGATACTGATGGAATTTTTTTATCCCAAATATTATACCATAGGCTTCTTTGTCAATTTGCGAATATTTACGCTGCGTTTCTGATAAAGTTTGGGAAGCGTACTGAATAACACGTTCTTCTCCGTTTGGATAAACATGAGAAAGCACAGCACCTACGCCGTATGCACTCGCATCGGTAGCTAATACGATCGGCAGCTTTGAATCAAAATGTACTAAAAATTCCTCACTTTCAAATTTTTCTTTGGCTAATTCAAAACTTTTTTGACATTCTTTAGACCAAATGAATTTAGTATGTTTACAAAGTAATCTATTAAGTGGAAACAAAATTGAGCTTAAATTTTTAATGAATCTACCATAATAGTTTATCATGCCTATAAAGGCACGCAATTCAGTTTGATTAGTTGGTCTAGGCATTTTGTTTATAGCATCAATTTTTTTTTTAGACTTGTGTACCCCCTTACTATCAATTGTATAGCCACAATATTCAATTTTATCCTTAAAGAACTCACTCTTATCTAAATTAATTTTAATATTGTGCTTTTGAAATCTTTCAAATATTGTTTCTAAAGTTTCTAAATGAATTCTATCATTTAGTCCTGTAATCTTTATATCGTCTAGAAAAACCGTAACACCTGGAATACCTTGTAATATGTTTTCAATCGTTCTTTGCCAAATTGCTGGTGCCGACGCTATACCATATAATAACCTATTACATTTGTATAACCCTTTATGTGTATTTAATGTTAACAAGTGTCGATCTTCGGGTAAAATTTCCAATTGTAAATATGCATTTTGTAAATCTATTTTTGAAAATGATGTACCACCTGCCATATCTGAAAACAATTCATCAATGGTAGGTAAAGGATGTTCATCCACTTGTAAGTGTGCATTAAGAGAAACCTTGAAATCACCACACAAACGAATATTATTATCCTTCTTTAATACTGGAACTACCGGTGTAGCCCATTCTGACGAACTTACTTTTTCAAGAACTCCTGCATTAACTAAATTTTCTATTTCTTTCTCTACTAATGGTAGTAATTTAAATGGAACCCGTCGCGCTTTGACAAATACTGGGGATGCGTCTGGCTTTAGATTTAATTTAGCTTGTATGCCTGAAATGTTTGTTAAATTCTTGTCAAATATTGAACGGTATTTTTGCAATAAATTATGCAACTTGACTTGGGTACCTTCCTCTACTTGAAAAACTGTATTAACTTTAATTAGATTTAGTTGCCTAATCCATTCTCGACCCAAAATAGGTTGTCGATTTATTTCCGTAACGTAAAGATTTAAATTATACATAACATCATTGAAATTTACTTTTACTGTAACATACCCGAATACATGCAAGTTTGTATCACAGAAAGAAATTAATTTTAAATCTGTTTTTATTATGGCAAGAGTAGGAAAAAGACGGTCAAACAAATTCTTACTAATTAATGAAACAGCTGCACCACTATCAACTTCAAAACATACTTTTTGTTTTTCAACTTCTAAATTAATCGTGTATTTATTCCTGTAATTTGCATCTTCCCCTTTGATATGTAAAATTTCCTCTACTTGATTTACCTTTGGTTTACTTTTCATGCAAACTCTCTGCAAATGCCCTGAATTACCACAGCCATGGCATTTAATATTTTGGTTTAACCTGCATTTGGTAGCCAAATGATTTTTTCCACACCTGTAACATACAATTGAATTATTATTTTTAACATTAGTAAGTGTACTTTCATATTTATTTGAATATTTTGAACTTTTTGTATTACTGAAATTTCTATTTGCACTTATCGCACTTTTTAAACCTTGTACACCTTTTCCGTTCTTCTTGTACACTGCCTTCACTGAAGTGGTCTCTCCATGTAACTGTTTAACGTCCCTTTCTGTAATCTCCATACTACTAGCTATCTCCATCGCAGTCTTTAATTGTAAATCTTTTGTTTCTAATAATCTGGCCTGTATTCTTTGAGAATTAAGACCAAAAACGAATTGATTTCTTATCGCTTGATTAAGATAAGTACTAAAGTTGCAGTTAATGCTTAATTTTTGTAAAGCATGACAGTATTCCTGTATTGTCTCTCCCTCTAGCTGCTTCCTTGATTGGAACCGGTAAATTTCTGCGATTTCCAACGGAGCTGGTGAATAAAAATTTTGTAGTAACTCCACTATTTCTTTATATGTCTTTGCTTCTGGTTCTTCGGGAGCCAGCTTGTCACATAAAATATCGTACGTTTGTGATCCCATGTAGTGTAATATAAAGTACACCTTCTTTTCAGGTTTGGTTTCAAAAACTTTAAATGCGCCTTCTAACCTTTTCACCCACCTTGACCAGGTTGTAGTTGCTGGATTGAAAGTTTCCACTGTAAGTGATTGTACCGTCGACATCCCTTCGCTCATTATTTCCTTTTTTTAGTTTGTAAGTTTTGTATTTTATAAAAACGTGGTGTCCTAACCTCCAAATCAACGTGTCTTCTTGTTATTATTTTCGTTTTAACAAATCCCATCTATCGTCGCCAGTTGTTGTGTTTGGAGGTACGTGTATGTGGGAAAATAAATACCCTTTCTTGCTAATAACGAAACTTTATTAATTCAACCACATTAATAAAACGAAAGGAAAAATCCGTAATATAAAATCGTAATAGCGTGTTCAACAAGACGCTCTAAAAACAACTCATTTCCTTAACTTATGCGCGTGCCCGGAAATCCTCTTCCATGGCGCGTAATTTAAATTTAATATATAACAGATTGTCATAGAATAAAATATTAATGTTCTATATGTGTATTATTACTATTCTCCCCTCTGTACCATGGCATGAAAAAGTGATAGCTATAACTAGTATGAGAGAGAAGCAAGAATGAGGTAATTACCTACACACCTGGCGATAATGATTTTTGTTAAAATGTTACGTTTTAATGACAATATATGGGAAAAATACGGATCCTTCTACCTGTTGACTGTTATAGGTATATAGATATTGAATTATGTTCGAATGTTTTCATGAATTTTAATTCGTTATTAATAAAAATTATATCAATTATCTTAAATTATTATTGGTAGAACATTAGGTAATTACTTTTATCAATAAAATTCCGTAGTTACTAAGTCGACTCATGTCATGTAACAGCGTGAAGTTAGCAACGTTAATTCACATGTCGTTCTACTTTGTTTCTAGTAAGATATGACGGCAATGTCGCATAATCTAGGTTTTTCTTCTTCTTCTTCTTCAGAAAATAAACATTCACTATTATAGTAATTGGGATTGATATAATTCAAAACTATCTATTAAATATTAACATACATGAAGATGTCGCCCATTAAAAAAGATGTTGTAACACTATAATAGCATTATCAAAAAGAGTCTTATTTTGGATGCTGTCTTAAAATTGTATGATATCTTCATTCCGTCTAATTAACATATGCCTACAGGTTATTGACCCTTTATCTTTTTTTTTCGATAACAATCAAGGATATCAAAGCCAAAACCTGACTGAACGCTAGCATAATAGGTTCCACAAGTCAACCTCAATTAATTTAACCCTGGGGGCTATACATACTTACAGTCTTGAAACAAAAAAATGGCAGAGTCCAACCTGTTAGACATGAAAGCAGAGTAGGGCGTGATAAATAAAACATATAAAGTTATTTTACAAACATTTATTTAGTATACATAACATAATACAGGTATATAGATCATAAGTTGTTTTCTATGACTATTGTAGTTCTACGGATCTCTGAGTCGTCGTCGTTGTATGCCCTCGCAGAAATACTAATACGTATAAAGTCCGTGGAATGACTCGTTGGTCCTGTAACCTTTCCTAATTCTTCGTTACTTTCATAGTTGGCACGATAATCATCCGGCTGCGTAGTTGCGTCATATCTTCTGTCCCAACGAGGTCAGTATTTGCTCCCGTTCCTGTCTTTACAACAGCTGCGTTATGGTGTACGTTATTCACATGCCTTTTTAAGCTGTCAGTGTGTGAAAAAGTTTTGACACAACTAGAACACTGGACTTTGATTGATTCATGGACGCATTTAATATGCCTTTTTAAGCTGTCTGTGCGTGAAAAACATTTGAAGCAGTTAGAACACCGGGCTTTGATTGATTTGTGGACGCTTTTAATATGCCTTTTTAAGTGGCCACGACGTGAAAAAGCTTTGAAACAGCTAGAGCACTGGATTCTAGGAAATAAACAGAAAGGGTATAATTTTCTTTAGTTAAAATCTCGCATTCAGTTTTGGCCTTTAGAAAAGGGTGTTTTTTACCTGGAATAGATAATCATCTGTGTTAGGTAGAATAACAAACGCAGTTAATTCGCAGCCAGTTTGCATTTCGACTATATAAACTCAAAATATAACATATGAGAATAAATAAGATAACGTTTATAGTGTATTACAGTAAAATCTATATGTAAAAAATAATAATAATAGCTTTTTTAAAATATATATATATATACCTGACTTAAATGATACAAAATTCATTTCATTCTCTGTTTTACCTTACTGATTCATATTTCTAGCGATGATGTCAGCGGGCAGTTTTGCAAATTGCAGCAGCATTTTGACGTCATTTGATGTTGATTTTAATATAAATTAAATGTAATATTTTTATCTTTATAAAAAGATAATATTTTTTACAGAAAAGAACCATTCAAAATTAAGAAAAAGGGAAAAGCAATTATACCTTTGCATTTCGACTATATAAACTCAAAATATAATATATGAGAATAAATAAGATAACGTTTATAGTGTATTACAGTAAAATCTACATGTAAAAAATAATAATAATAGCTTTTTTAAAATATATATACCTGACTTAAATGATACAAAATTCAATTCATTCTCTGTTTTACCTTACTGATGCATATTTCTAGCGATGATGTCCGCGGGCAGTTTTGCAAATTGCAGCAGCATTTTGACGTCATTTGATGTTGATTTTAATATAAATTAAATGTAATATTTTTATCTTTATAAAAAGATAATATTTTTTACAGAAAAGAACCATTCAAAATTAAGAAAAAGGGAAAAGCAATTATACCTGGATTAGGTTCGGGGCTGTTAGAGAGATCCCTCAGCTGATAAAACCGCATATTTCTAGCGATGATGGCAACGGGACAAGTAGAATCTTGTTTTTCACCCCCTTGAAATGTCTAAAGGAATCTGTATAGCCTAAGGCATTATATTTTAAGCGACCAATGAAATGTTTCACTTTTGTCTCGTAGAGAGAGCTAAATATTTGAAATAATATTTTTCACGTCAGTCCCTTTCGATACGCTGTATGCGTGTGGTATATAACAGTGGCTTGAAAGATTAATAATAACTGGTTTTAAATTTAAAAAAGTGTCTGTTTACACTGAATATTCAATATTCTTCTTCTTGGTGAGAGGTGATTAAAAAGTGTAAATATTTATTATTTTTTTCCGTTCTGTCTCCAGATTTACTTTGTGGAACTCCATAATCATAAAAATTTGCATTGATTTAAATATTTTGTTACTCTTATAATCTCTAGATTTACTGGGAATTGACCACATTTTATAACTAATTATTGTTATGATGACGAGTCCTGTGTGATTGACTTATTGCCCCATGGAAATAGGTAAGATGTTTATTAGATTCCTGTAATATTAAAATTAAGGGGAAAAAAGAGGAAAGTGTCGGAACAAATTTTTGTTTATTAAAAAGAAAAGTGACAGACCGCCCTAAAGATTTTATGTGAAAATCTAAGTATTTTGATTCGGAAAGGAAATAAGTTAAAACCTAACCATCATCAACCATACTCTTTTGTTTTCACTGTACAAGGATTTTAAAATGTTCAAGGATTAGTACCTGCTTTGTGCCTCAGGTAGTCAACCCGACCTTTTTTTTGGGGTATAGTGATGCATTTTAATCTGATAATTATCTCGATTTCAAGTTTACAAAAAGCTGTCTTTAAGGAAGATTGAAAAGAATATATATTGATGATGAAAGAAAGGGAGAGAATTTTTACAGAAAAGAACCATTTAAACTTACCTGTTTTGGAGGGTTCGAAGCAGGTATAAAAAACGGCAAATTTCTAGTAATTTGGAGGTCGAAGCATTCCTTTTTAAAAGAATGTATAATGCCACAGGGTGTTTCCCTTTTTTTTGTCGTCGTCGTCGAGGGTAAGGTAAAATTTAACTCCAGTTTATTTTGGTACCTTCCACAGTATAGCTGTATTATATTTTTGTTGTAACAATTGGTTTAAAGTCTAATAATAAGGACCGGTTTAAATTTAAAAGATGATTAGGGTATATATTCCTTCTTGATGAGAGGTGATTAAGGTGTTTTAATTTAACGTGATATCTGGTATTACAAAGTGCAAATGGTAAGTTATTTTTCTGCATTAGAATTAGGTTTTTTCTCTTTTAAATAGTTAATTCAGCCGTTGATAATAATAATACATATTAGTGTTAGAAACCAGGCCGATCCCTGTACGTGATTCAAAAGCCTGTGTATTTATTAACGTAATTTTCTTAACATGGAGATCCGAAAGCCCTTCACGAAAGTTAGCTACTGACATAGATATATCGGTTAGTCGAGCTTGCAAAACTCGTTGATATCATTGACGATTGTTGGTTTCTTTAAATTTCATGATCTCTTTGGGTAGAAAGTTTCATTAGAATACAACGGTCTTGATCACGTGGTAAGAAGGAGAGTGTGTGTGAGATTGAGAGAGCGAGAGAGTGAGAGAGAAGGTTTTTTAATGCGACCTCTAATAGGTGAGAAGGAGAGAGTGAGAGAGAAGGCTGTTTAATGCGACCTCTAATAGGTGAGAGTGAGAGAGAAGGCTCTTTAATGCGTCCTCTAATAGGAGAGAGTGAGAGAGAAGGCTCTTTAATGCGTCCTCTAATAGGAGAGAGTGAGAGAGAAGGCTCTTTAATGCGTCCTCTAATAGGAGAGAGTGAGAGAGAAGGCTCTTTAATGCAACCTCTAATAGGAGAGAGTGAGAGAGAAGGCTCTTTAATGCGTCCTCTAATAGGAGAGAGTGAGAGAGAATGCTCTTTAATGCGACCTCTAATAGCTTCAGTACGTAGGATAATACAGATTTCTTTAATGCGACCTCTATTGGTGGTACATAGGTCAGAGTTAGCGCTAAAATTCAAATCTGGGGAAATCTAAGATGGTTCCTTCAAATGACAAATTCAAAATGACAGTCGTAAAATTGACAAATGCATAAATGACAAATGCAAAAATGACAGATGCAAAAATGACATATGCAAAAATGACATATGCAAAAATGACAAAACTAAAATTGACAGATTCAAATTTAGCGCCACATTTGTGATATAAAATGGCTGCACAGACTCTAATTGAAGGGTCTTCTTCTCTAATACAGTTCTCTTTTTACGCGACCTCTCTCTACATCATACCGGTAGTAATACAGATTTCTTCATTACGCCCTCTAGTAGTAGTACAGGGGCTGGCGGTAATACAGACCCCTTCATGACGACCTCTATTAACAGCGCTCTCTGGGTTTTTCCTAGCAACACTTTAGCACCATTTAGTCGAGCGCCGAACCAAATGCCGGACCAGGCCGGTAATACAGATTCCGTACTTCGAGAATCACGTCAGACGACACCGGCTCGATCTGTTTTCCCCTAGCAACGACGCTACCATTTAGCCATGTGACGAACCAAATGCCGTTATTACAGAATGTCGGTACAAAAATCACGTAAAACGACACCGGCGCCATTTGTTTTCCCCTAGCAACACTAACACCATTTAGCCGAGTGACGAACCAAATGCCGATAATACAGAATGTCGGTAATGCAGATTCCGTACTTAACCACCTAGAGAGAGACAGACAAAAAGTCACCAGATTAGAGAGAGAGAGACAGAGAATCTAGGGTCCCTAGAACTGTCTGGCTCAGGTGGAGCAATACCTACTGAAAGTGCGAAAAATTGCTAACGAAATTGCTATCGTAAAGAAATTGCTAAAAAATTTGCTAAGGTAACCGAAAAAAATTGCTATCGTAACCAGGCTAAGAAAATGTTGCCTTTTCAACGATCACCCATAACGATTTTTGTCAAGATTAGTAACCGGTGACGAAACATGGCTTCACCATTTTGACCTTGAGACCAAACAAGAATTCATGCAGTGGACATACAAGTGATCACCGCCGCTGAATTTTCTGGGAGAGAGACGGTATAATTTTGGTCCATTACCTCCAACACAAGGAAACAATCACAGGGAAGTGTTACGCAGGTGTTTTGAAGAAATAAATTAAAAAAGAACTTGTTGGGAATAGGTGTAGGAAAGTTAGCCATACAGTTCTGCTGTTCCACAACAAACAAAAATGTTCCCGTTCACAAGTTCACCAAAGCATCAGTTGCAGTTCGAGACTGAAGCTTCCAAGAACTAAATCATCTCCCTTACAGCCCAGACCTGACCCCCAGTTACTACTACTGATTTTGAAACCTGGAAATACCTGCGAAAGAAAAGATTTTCCGACGATGACGAAGTTATAACTGCGATTCTCGGGTACATTGCAGAGCAAGAAAGGACATTTTTTTTACAAAGTAGAAAAAGTACGTTCACTTAGGCGCGGGATGCATTATATTGAAAGATAATGCCTAAAATCCATAAATAGATAGATTATACTAAAAGATCTCCCTTTTATTAAACAATTCTGTTTTTGTTTTTTCTATTTATGTTCAATGTTGTCAGCTGACATTTACTTTGATTTTACGGGATTTACCAAAATGTTTAGTTTGAAATTTTGAAAAAAAGCAATGTAATTTCCTGGAAAAACAAGTAATAGCCTCAGGGGCCCCATTAGAACTTTTTTTATTTGAATTGTCGCAAGTAAACTACAAATTTTTTGTAAATTTCATAAAAACTGATGAGAAAATAAAAATGTTATTGACAAAAGTATAAATTTACCTTTGACATAGACATGTGTAGTATTTAAGACCACTGCAGACAAAAATAATAGCAGGGTTTCCTCAAATTTGATTATAGCATAACTAATAATACGAAGAAATATTATTTTCTTTGGTTTTTTTACTGATATCTAATCTAATTCTAATATTCATAGATATCATGCAACATAATCAAATCGATAGGTATACGCGACACAATTTTTTGAAGAAATTGTCAAAGCTTACAAACTGATTTTTAAATTCCAAAAAATATGTAAGTACATTGTTTAAAGCAGTACACAGCAAATACCATTTTTGTTAGAATACAATTTTCTAAATACATTAGGAATATTTAGAAATTTTTACAAGGTCAGATAACGTTCTTGTATTTTAGGATGAGATAACCATTATAATATAGTGACATTGTTGAGCAATTTGTAGATACTACTATAATAAGGTTTGGGGACAACAATAGATGCTTCTGCAACATATGTATGTTAAATTATAGAATCCTTATCTTAAATACGTAAAATAGTATTGGGAAATTATGTGAATATCGAATTACTTTAGAACTGTTAAATGGGGAATTCCGTATGAAAACACGTATTGGAAGTAGCATTCGAAGATTTCGACCAGTGATATACGTAGAAGACTGGTTTTAGTTTTATCTCTAGCTTGTTGTCTTATACCAGTTTCTGCCAGGCCTTGTAGATGTTATGTTCTTCAGTGCTGCAGTGCAATGCTTGAATATCAATTTTAAACGAAATAGGTGTTAAAGTGTTAAGAAATATATAAATTACCCATACGTTTATTTATTAGTAGACCGTAGACAGACATGTTTTATAGCGCGAGTGTTTTATTTATTCGTTTTTATTTAATTATTTTGTGTAAGTAGTATTTATTAATATGGCAATCCGCCTATAATTAACTGTATTATTTGCTGTTTAGCTGTAAACAATTTTAGGAGTTACAGGTCAAGTTGATAATTTTTATAAGGTGCTTACAGTTTTCTGAAACCGGTTCGTAAAATTTGCTAGGTATTCAAATCAGCGTCGGACTGGCGACATTGGGACCCACCGGGCAAACAGCGGAGGGGGTCCAACTTTTGTTGTTAGTAATTTGAACATATGTCAAATCGCTTCACTAACTTAATAAATATAAATATTTATTAAGTTTAAGGACTCGCGTGGAGGGTCCTGGGTTCGAGTCCCAGCAGAGTCGATGATAAGTTTTTCTATATGAATTTGCATTCTAAATATTATTTAAATAATTTTGGCTTGAAATAATAGATTCAACTTGCATAAAAACGTACAGTAACGGTGTATTTGACTGCCGATTTCAAACACATATTTTTCATCAGTCATGTTTTTGAAATACTAATAAACGTGTTCAAGAAATTTTTTAAACAAGATCTCTAGATTTTATTCTCATCATTTCTGTATTTAAACGCGGGCAGTATTTAAAAGTGCTACAGTAAATTAATTACAAATGCTAGAAATAGCTAGGGCATGTCGGCGGCTGCAGCCCGTACAGTCTGGCCTTCCATCATTGAGTGTTCAATATTCGAATTGTTCTGATGTATAGACAAACCTACAAGACCGCTTTGATATTTATTTTCTTTAGATTTTTATACCATAAATTTAAAATACTTTATACCTATTTAAAACACAAGACTTATTTTTGTTACGCTTCGTTTGAGAGTTCTACTGGGCCGATCCACGCAATTCCAAGTTAAAGGTTTTATGATGTAGATTTGCCAGGTATTTTAGTTTTGCGAGTTTTTAATTATTTATATTTTTAAAAGCGTTATTTGTAATCGGTGCATTTCTATACGCTGGAGACCGATTGTTCGCTTACAGCGAAATCAAGCGAATCCCTTGAAGTAATTTCACTTGCATCAGAATCAGAATTTTTTGAATCAGAAAAATCAGACTTAGAGGAAGGAAACATGCAAGAAACAAAATGAAAGATAAAGCTGAAATTAGAAAAATATTATGCATAATTTTACGACACCGGATGGTACATTGGCCGAATTTTGGATATTGATAAAGAGAAATTCTTGAAAGATTTGGAAAACTTCATACAGTCGGAGGAAGACGACATTTAGAAAGTAGATTCGGAATTTATAATTTATGGTCCTGTAAATTTTACTGGAATTTACCTATTTAAAATCAGTCATTCGAATGGGGTCTCAATTAACAGGTTATACAAAGACTTGAAAAATATTGAAGGAGTTTCTATTTTAATTAAAACTTATCAGTTTTTTAAATTGTTTTTGAATTTTATTTATTGCCGTGCATTGCCGATTCTCACTTTTCAAATAAATTTTTGTTATTTATTTCAATGTCTTTTTTGTATTTCTTAGAATGGATCTATCTGATGATATATTTTTTAAAGTTCTACTTTTCACGTATTCAGTTACTTTAACAGCACTTAAAACTGTAATGTACAATATATTATGATTGAATAAAAAACAGATCATTTTTTATTTGCGAGGAATTTTGTTTACATTTTTCTTAGTAGAGCTACGACATTTTGCAAAATTATCAATAAAACCAATAACAATAAAACACCTTTTGTTCAAATACACCCACTGCTAAGATCATGCATGGAATACAGAAATAAATACGGCAATACGGAAATAAATACGGCAATACGGAAATAGAGACGGGAATACAGCAATACAGATGAAAATAAAGGAATAAAAACGGCAATACGGGAATAACAAGTGAGAATACGGGAATAAAGACAGTTATTTCCGTAAAGCGGCAATAGGTGTACATAATTTTTGGGAGTGAGACCCCTCGAATTTTTTAGTTGCGTTAGTTCACTTTTGCTGAAAGTCAACAATATCTTTAGCTGTTTCTTTTGTTTTTCTGAGTGTTTGCTTTACAATAACCCAGTATTGTTCGATCGACCATGGTTTGGGGCTGTTCGGTGGATTGCTATCTTTAGGTACAAAAGTGAACCATTCTTTGCATGCCAGTCATTGACTTGTTTGGCAGAGTGACATGTGGCCAGATCCGCCTAAAATAGAAACATGATTTCTTATAAATGGTAGCAGACACTTTTTTAAACCTTCTAAGCAGATTTCAGTGTTGATGGTGCCTTTCGTTACAAGACTTGAACTACTTTCTCGTCCGTAAGTGCGAGAGTACGTCTCTTGCCAGACCAAATATTTTCTAGAAAATTCTGAATTTTTTAATTTGTATTTGTCCTCAACTCCGCAAAGTTGTTTGCAAGTAAGAAATTATTGACCGGGAAGCTGTTGAAAGTCATTTTTGACGTACGCTTTATAGTGCATTCTTACACAATCTGCTTTTGTTAAAAAATTGGTGTACAGTTTTTTTTGCAAGGGCCTTCGCCTTGGAATTTTTGTTTTGCATCCCGATCCGGAGCTTTCTGCACCTTGAATGTTTTCAGTCCACCCTGTTTTTTACTTTTTCAACATGTAATGAAGATATTCCAACCTTTTAGGCCACATTCCCCACTGACAAGTTCGGATTTTGCGTGAAAGCTTGCATCACCTTCCTTTCCTTTTTTTTATATATTGCACCCAATTTCCTACCGGAACCTGACTCTCTATCTATTGTTAATCAATCAGAGTAATTATTTAAAACATTTGCACCGGCTGATTTTGATATATTTTGACATTTTCCGATCGCGCAATATGACATTGCAGAATTTTCACAATGTTTGCGCAGTATTTCATGATGAAGCTCGTATTCTTTTGAATTTATTTGAAAACTTGACAACGAAAATACTTTGAAACTGTCATTTACAGTAAGATGTCAATTCAAAGAAGCTATTGGTGCAATGCCACTTTAGTACCTGCAGTGTAGGGGCGCCTGATGTCATATGTAAGTGACCAGATTTTTTCGTGCACACCCTTTATTAGTTTATAGTTTCCAGAAATCAAAAAGATGTTGAGTTAACTTTATTTCATTCATAAAATTTAATTCAATTTTTAAGAATCTATTGAATATCACCACAGTGTTTATGACCCCGGTCTCTATTCAATCAACAACTCATTAACACAGCTAACATTCAACAACATTCCCATCTTACTTTTGCCCAATAAAATAAGCAAAAGCAAATCACAAAGAATTAAACTATTTGTAAATTAACTACTAGTTTTCAAATCATAAAAAGATACAAAGCGACAAAATAAGGAAAATAGTAAAAGAAAGGATAAAGTGTTGTAAATTGAAAGACGAAGAAATTAAAAAGAAATGCTAGGAAACAGAAGATAAGAAATTGAAAGAACAATTTGAAGAAAAAGGAATAGAAGAGAAATGGAAATTTTTTAAGAAAATGTGCTAGAGTGGGTCAAAGAGTGCCGTGGGACATCAAAAATAGTAATGACTAATGTAAAAAAAACGGAATCGTGGAATAAAGAAGTGAAAAGAATTATAAAATACCTAAGGACAAAACAGACCGGACATTATGAAAACTACAAAGAAAAGAGTCAAAAGTCGCAAGTTCAAAATAAGAAATATAGTAAGAACAAACAATGAAGAATCAAAAAATTTTACAGCAGAAAAAGGAGTGAAGCAGGAATGTGTCCTCAGCCCCCTAGTGTTCACGTTAGTGATGATAATAATAATAATTGCTACAACCCATAGCCTGGAAACCAGGCCCCAGAAGCTATAAGCTTGTGCGGGAGGGAGGGGGCGATTATTATTATTATTATGTAGGCCCTAAATGCGGCTGCAGCCGACTTACAGATGGAACAGCGCAAATCCCACATTTGTGTCACAGCTAAGGAAAACTGCAGAAAACCTTAACCAGATCTGCCGGGACCGGGAATCGACCGCGGGCCGCTTGGGTGAAAGTCCAGCACTCTAGACAGTACACTACCAAGGCTGTTAACAAGGCTGATGGATGAGTTAATTGAATAGATAAGAAACAAGATGAAAAAATTAAAAATCGAATACTGGAAGATTTAGGAAGTGAAATTGACAAAATAAATATTTGCAGATGACATGATGATTTTAGCTGATTCAGAACAAAACCTACAATTTAACTTAAACTTTGGTATTAACTTAATTTCTGGTATTAAATCAGGAATTACAAAGGTATAGTATAGAAATAAACGTGGGCAGAACAAATAACATGATAATATCAAGTATAAAGAAAACACATTACGTACAAAAACAGGGAAAAAGAATTGAAGTCGAAAGCGATAAGTATTTAGAATCAGTAATAGAAGAAAATGGTAAGATGGACAAAGAAATAAGTGAAAAACTGCGAAAAGCAGGAAAAGTATACAAGGTAATGAAAACAACAGCTTTTTGGTAAAAAAGAAGTACCAAAACATAGAATAAAAACAGAAGTTATCAAAAAAATAGCAAGGTCGACAATACTATGTAGCAACGAATCACGGACATTAACAAATAGGGAATAAATCAAGAATCTATGCTATGGACATGAGATTTTTAAGGAAAATAGAAAACAAAACAAGAAGAGATAGAATTAGGAACGAAACCATCAGAGAACAATTCAAAATCAAACCAATATATGAAAAGTCAGTAGAAGGACAGCCAAACCATATATAGATGGTTTGGCAACCAAAAGAATACATGCAGTACATATGGATGGTGAGAACTGAAAGGGAAGATTGGAATGAGGAAGTCAAAGAAGAGACAGACAAAGAAGGAATTCAATGGAAAGAAATCAGACAAATGACATAAGATAGAAAACGATGGAGAGAAAAGTGCACGAAAGAACAATAAAGTACATATGGCCTTACACTTAACAAAAAGAAAGGCATAGAATTAAGAAGAAGAACTAATGGTCTAATTCTTTGTAATTTGTGTATTCTAGGTCTTGATAAAGAAAACAAATCGTTATCGAAACGTCTTAATCAATTTGTAAAAAATAAATTTGAGGGCTGAATCCCATGAAGTTTTATTCAATTTCAACAACTATTACTAATTACCTATTTAACTTTTAATTTAATTTTAATTTTTAACAGACACTTTATATTCTTGTATTCACGATATCTGGCTATTCGTTAAAAGTTAATAAAATCTGAATTTTGCAAATTGCAAATCTTGGAGTTTGGTGGGCCCACTTTTTGGTTATCGGTGGGGGGGGGGCGTGCATTTGTCCGGTTGCTCGACGGCCCAGTCCGACACTGATTCAAATGATAGTTGTCATTTTCTATATTACCACATTTCCTATAAAAATACATAATGTTAAGAAATTACATTCACATCCAAACATTCAAGTTTCATACACTACGCTTTAATCGAATTTTCATGCATGAACATGAACAATTTCAAGTTTACCAGAAATTCTGAATATATTTTATTAAAATTTTGACATTCCAGGTACAACACATTTTATTAGTACAAACTGTGCAGTTTGGTCCGAACAGTTTCCAAGAAATGTAACTCGATATAGACGTCAAGCAAATTGTAGGTATGTTTCTTTTATTGATTATGCAACACGTTTTAAATTTCTGTAAATAAAACCAAGAATTTTACGTTTAAAAAACAATCTTGGAAACGATAACGATTCTTGTTTGGTAAATTACTGTAAAATCACAAAAACTTGGTCTGTCTTATATTCAAACTCGTAAAACTTAGGGATGGATTAGTATTGCCAGTAAGTGTAGTCAAAATATTGAACATCTAATTTTGTAAAGTGATATTTAGACCTGAATAGACCAAATAGGCTTAAAATTGCTTCTTGATAATTTACTTCTCCTGATAACGGAATCAATATCCGCGAGGTGAACCCACGTAATAGAAATAATGTCTTAAGACTGCCGTCTGCCTATGCTATACTGCGGCCGCCGAATAGATATAGTACAAAAAAAATCAAGACAGCACAGATTATACTGATTGGCTTTATGTGAAAGTGAAATTTACAATAAAACATTTTTGCATATGAATTGTTAATTCATTATAAATAATGTCTCTTCGAGAGATGCTAATATAAATAATAACCATACATTTTAAAAAATTGCAGTTTTATTAATTTAATAAAAATGTTATTAAAAGTTCGTTAGTAAGACAGTTTGACAGTAAACTAATTGATATCTTTTTGGTACAAGTAAACATGCCTTTCAATTTGAGCGGTATATTTGAATGCTACCAATAGAAAGGTTTTGTTAAAAAGAGGGGGTAATTGTAGGCGGTTTTAATTACTATATCTGTTCAGCGTCCCGAGTATAGTAAATCTAAACTTTGGGATCCAATTTATAACTGGTATAACCTAGAATGCTATAGCAATATATTACAACATTTTCTCGGGCATGAAGTATTTTCAAGCCGTTAGTGTCTTTAGTTTTCAAAAAAAAAAATAAAAAAGAATTTTTTTTCGAAAGGATGTCCGGTGATGTCTATTACAATAGTGCTCCTAAAATTGCAAGTAAACTTTTTTTATGAGTTATATATCTTTCGAAATTTAGTTTTATCCGTATTTCAAGAGTCCAAATTTGGAAGGCGTGGTTTGTTTGTTCGCAAAAAGCTATTAACTGTTAATCACCTGACGTCATCCAATAATTCATCTTTCTTACCACCTCCTATCGCGGTGGTGTACGGATAATAAAATTATTATTTGTTGAATGCAAGGTTGAATGATAAGAAACGGTGAAAACCATAGGCGTGCTTATAATATGTTTTAAGTAAATTAATAACAGAATTTGAAATATAATTTTGAAATAATAATTTTTTTTATCAGTTGATTTAGTCGTGATTAAAGAACATACTACTTTCCAACATTATTTGTATTCTTTAATAATGAAATATTTGTGAAGAGGGCGGATAATCAGACTTCAAATTAACAAATTTTCTGTAATATGCAAATGTACAAATGTAGTATGCCAATCTACGGGTTCGGTATCCCGTACAGAAATATCAAATATTTTTTCCGAACCATACATTATTTTGACAGTACAGATAATTTTATACACTATTATTTGATTCTTATTATTAATACAGATCAAAGATGATTGATCTATGTATAGAATACATTCCCACAACGAAGCTGAAAGTTTATAAAAGCGTATGTTCAAATGTTTGGGAACAAATTTCCAATGATAGGTTTTTTATAGAGTTATTACTCTATAGTCTATATATATATATATATATATATATATATATATATATATATATATATATATATATATATATATATATATATATATATATATATATATATATATATATATATATATATATATATATATATATATATATATATATATATATATATATATATATATATATATATATATATATATATATATATATATATATATATATATATATATATATATATATATATATATATATATATATATATATATATATATATATATATATATATATATATATATATATATATATATATATATATATATATATATATATATATATATATATATATATATATATATATAGACTTATAAAATGACTTATACGCACCCAAACGACATATGAAATATACAAAGTGGCACCCGGATTTTTCAATGCGGCACCCGTTTTGGGTGCCATAGTGTTTTATACCTTTCTCTACGGTTTCGGCATGTACAAGTTGTGAAACGCCTAGAAACGAATTTTTGTGTGGGTGCCTTAAGGACGTTATATACCGAGTGATATACAAAAAAGTTCAGCGTATCACTACGAGTGGCGCTGCAGTCGATTTCTGTATATACAGAAGTATATGCCGCCTCGCAGTACTGGCACCCATCATAATTATTGTTCTACTGGCACCCATAGCACATGTTTTACCGGCAACATCGCATTACTACGCATTTTGCTTCTGATTTGCTTTTCGGTTTATTCTCTGGCCGCCGGTTTCGACGGCTGGCTACTGGCCGACGTTATAATACGAGGAGGTCAGGCTAATCAGAATAATTTTAACACTAAGTTAAAGTAAAAAGATTAATTATAAAGCATTTCGTTAGGAAAGACTATTAAACTCAATTTACCCCTCTATAAAACCATGAAGGTATAATAGATTGGGAACAATTCATATTTAGTTTTAAATTGATTTATTACGAGTTCTCTCTTACGAATTTCATAAAAAGTTGGTCGACTGGGGACTTTGAATTATATGGAATTTATTTTTAAAAATACTATTATTATTGATAATAATAATTAATATTATTACTGATTGAATTCCTTTTTCTTCCTATGTGGGGCGTATTAATAAACTTTGATTACTTTGAGGAATATTTCACATTTCTTAAACTGCATACACATTTTAAAAGAAAACAGCATAATAAACCTTTACATTCTATAATGAACGATAAAAACAATCTAAATAATCTGTGGGTCTTTGGCTTACGAAACGCTGTTAATTAACGCAGGATAGTTATTAAGCGTTTGAATTCTTGTTAAACCCTTTTTAAATTAACTTTATAAAAGGAACAGAATGTATTTTATCAAAATTACCTTTTTAATGACAAAACTATACATAATAAAAATAGTTATTAAGATAATGGATGCAACAAAGGCATAGTTATTATTTTGGAATAAATTGTCGGTCCGTTGCCTGTTGGTCACTTGCCGCCGGCTAGCAGTATAGTGTGAATGAGTATCATGTTTTGTCGGTCCGGTGGCTGTTGGTAGCTTGCCGTATAGTGAGAATCAACTTTTAGGCGCGAAATATATCACTTTCATAAAATGTTCGGGGAGGACAGGTATTGAACTTGAACTAGCTGTACTATTTTATGTTCTTAAATTAAAAAGATTTCCTTCCGCAAATTCATGTTGAAGAACTAAAGAATGGGTATCTAGTTGTCCAGATACTTACTGTTACAAATCACAGGTCAGTGCAACTACAAAAAATGTTCGGACGTCTTAGGTACCTGCTACCCATGCTATATTACCAATTACCCTTGTTTATGATTCCAAATATTTTTGGTTTAGGTCTATTTTAAAAGCTGAATGTTGTATTCTGAAATTTTGCTAGAACTAGTAGTAGTTGTATATTTTATTTCTTCTTCTATTGGCTGTAATAATAAAAATAATAACATTCAAACGCTACGCATCGGTAAAACGCTCAAAAATAACGTTGCACATATTCATTCATATGATTTTTCAAATCAAATTTTGTAATTGTTATTTTGTTTTCTACATAACCATACATTAAAACTTACTTTAGAAATACATAGGTACTTAAAATCTCTTGTATATGACATTTCAACTTTTCCACATTAACACTTACAATCATCAAAGAACGATTCTTTTTGTAAATGTTGAAATGTGATATAGGTAGTATTACGTGTTACAATGCGCAAATTTTTACAGCTTTACATCCGTCTATATATTCTTCTTTACTCACTTTACGAACAGTTTTTTTGCATTTGCAAGTCGAAATTGTAGTCTAAATCAATTATGTTTTATATAAAGTGACTATGTGCCCCAACAATGAATTCAGTAACGCCCTTATGTAAAAAATTTTAATAACATATTAAATGCTTATGGAAAAACACTTACTGGACTATTTAATATCGATGTCTGAATACGTTTACTTAGAATATAAAGTAGATAAATGCCTTCATCCAATACTTAAGGAAGATCTCTATCACCTATCATTAGGTATTTCTATAAAAAAACAATAGAACAATACTCAAAAAGCATTCATTTCTAAATCCTTACCTATTGGCAAATTTAATTGTAATAGATGTAACTTTGTTCGTCTATATACCTAAAATGAAATAAATATCATAAGCTGGGGCAATGTAGCTGTTTTTTATAATAATTTAAAATTAAATTAAACCAAGATATCGTAACCATAAAAATATATATGCAGTATGGTTTAATTCTGAAATTCAATTGTTTAAAACTTAAAAACCATTACAGAAAACATAAACGGCAAGAATTATTCAAAGAAGAAGAAAGAACTAAAGAAATTAAATGTACTGGTAAAACAGGCTTATGATACTTATATCGCAAATGTTGTAACTGGTATAGAGCAGAATGTCAAAGAATTTTGGAATTATGTAAACACTAAAAATAAAAAACGATCGAATATATTACATTTCAATTACTATAATCAGCTAATTGAAGAATTTGATGTAGGGGAAAGCTTTAGTAAATATTTTCAATCTGTTTACTCTGCTTCATATGAAGTTTCCTCGATTTATTTTAATAATAACAATACCTGCCTACCGGCGACGAGGGTTGGTATGTTTAAAACATTTTGTTTAAAACTCCTGTTTAAATCTAGTTTAAAAGATCAAACCAAGTTTTAATCTATTTCTTTTTAAACATGTATTAAACGTATATTTAAAATGTTTTGTTGCAATTGTTTTAAAACGACTTTTCAAACATTTGAAAGAAAAAATATTAGATTATTGTACTGCATTTTCAAATTTAAATGACCAGTTTCCATCTGAAAAGTGTATTATTTTACATAAGTATAATAATACACCGTACACAGTCTTTTCTGCAATGGATACATTTGGCACGAATTTTATTAGGTTCAATAGCATCTTTAATAAAATTGTTAAAAAATGTTGTCATATAGGGCACTTTCGTTAACCCGTCATCATGAATATATAATATTTGAGTGATTTTCTAATTCTGTATTCTTTTTAGAGGTCTGAAGACGCATTTAAAAAGAATAATAGATCATTTTATTTATAAATTACAAAGTGTTGACTTAATAATATTTAACACTTTTGGTTTGGCGAGAATTGTAGTAGAATTTTTATTAGAGTATTTTTTATTTAAGTTACTCTTGCTAGGAAGTTGTAAAATTAAAAAAGTGATGATAAGAATAAAAACTTTTATTATTGTTTCAGGCACGCGTAATCATGATTCATGATGATAATTTGTATCTGAATTTAATAATATCTTTCTTGAAAGCTTTTATTAAAATATTTCAAAATGTTTATTAATTTAAAATAGTTTAAATCATGTTTTAAATATGTTTTTATATGGGGTGTTTTACACTCATTTTCGATAAAAAACATGTTTTATTTAAAAAACAACTGTTTTTGTTTTTTAAAACATGTTTTTTGCCAACCCTGCCAGAGACGTTCCAGTTTGATCTTGATACATATCAACATTATGACTTTAGTGTTCCCCCAGGGATCAAATCTTAGACCTCTGCTTTTTTATTGCTAATAAATGATCTTCCTTCGGTAGTAACAAACTCTAAATGTTTTTCATTTTCTAACGATATACAATTGACACTCCTGAAGATGGACAGAATATATGGTGGAGTGTAAACAAAAGTTATATTTCGATATTAATAAATGCGTTGTTATAACGTTTTCCAGAAAGAGAAACACACTACGTATGGCTTACCTAATTGTAAACAGTAAATTGAAAAAAGACAAATATACGAGATCTAGGAAGATTAGTATCATAGCATATCTAGGAATATTACTATACCCAAACAAACAAATGAAGAATCCAGGTCACCGAAATCACGACGGTGAAAATGCTTAACATATCGCAAAACACGCGACGATCATGAGGCGAGATGCGGTTATCACATGCTCGAAATTTTAAAAAGTACAATCCTAACATACGTTGCTTACTTTCTTTAACAGCCGAGAGTAACAGAAGATGCTGGTTACTCTCTTATATTAACTTAATGTATTTCACAGCTGTTGATCACGCGTTGACCGAGATCCTTCATTTGTTTGTTCGGATATAGGAATATCATTAACTTGGTTTTATGTATTCAATACAAATTCTAAATTGAAAATCTAAAGAGGGGAGTCTACGCACTTATCCAATTGGGATATTTTTGCCTTTTTGGTATTTCTTGCATAAAGGGTAAAAAGACATTTAGAGTTCATAAAATTTTTGATGACCTATATCCACATGTATGACTGAAAGATTATATGGACGTTATTTTGTTTAATTTTGTTTGTGTACAACCAGTACAACGCTGTTTATATTTATTGACGCATCTCAATGCCTACATATTCCTAGTTTTCAGTGTTCCTGTCAGAATATATTTTCTGTTTTTAATGCCGTATGACTCATTTGGAAATCGAATATAAGGAATATTATTCCAACAATAAAGGCACAACAGAAAATTGTTGAACAATTGAATAAGATCATACTCGTTAGTTTAACAATTAAACAACAATAACAAGAATAAACTGATGATTGCATAAACCCGTTGTGCGCCTCATACACGCACAAAAACAATGTGTACTGTATTATACAGCGATTTGTGCCTGGTTTCTCCACAAGCCTGGCATACACGTTCATTTTTGACTCCTACTCACAATCATTATATATTTCATTACCTGATTGTCTACTGATTACCTGTCAAACCTTTTAAAACTTACGAATACATTTTTACACTGGAAATTATAAAATATTACTATAAGTAAGTAACATTATAGAGTAAATCTACTATACATATATTATATGTTACGTACCAAGCCAGAAATTGTACAATTCGCGCATTGCACAGTGATTTTTGTACCAAGCTCAAAGTGCAGAGACTGCAGGAAATGCGATTTACCAGACTTGGTACGATACGAGTTTTGTACTGTTCGGGTTCTGAACAACATATTTGTACTGATCTATTAGTTTTAAGCTTTCAGTTAACTTGGTACAATTTAATCTTGTACAAAGGCCGAAAGAGGAGTCGCCTGACTAACTCGAGGGTTTTTTATGGTCCGAAATATTATTATTATTATTGAGCCTCGTACCTCCTATGAACAAGAAGAGCTAAAATTGTAATAACAAGAAAAGGAAAATAGATATTTTGAAATACAGACTATTCTAGTTTATTATATAAATATAAATAAATAAATATAATTTTTGTGCTTCCTAATTTATAGTAATAAATAAATAAATTTATTTATTATAAATTCGAAATGAAAACACAAAAATACGTGTTGGCTGATCGCTAATTGAAAGGTTACGGAGAACAAGCAAGCCCTCTTTTGTCACTAACTTGTGTACTCGCAAACTCGTTCGCTGTCATTCCATGAAACATGGAACTTTGTACAAAAAGTGATGTACGAAGTTGACTGAAAGCTTGAAACTAACAACTCGGTATAAATAGATTGACTGAACCCGAACATTACAAAACTTATAATACCAAGTCCGGTAAATCCCACTTCGTACAAAGTAGTCTGTAGAGAAGTAGCAAAATGTGAAAAGCCTGTTGACGTCATAAAAGATGCGCGTTCTGTTCGCGCTAACATCGCAGTAGTGGCGTAACAAATATTGTTTTTAATTACTACTATACGAAAGACGAAGGTTAATGTAAGACAAACGCTATTGAACAACTTGACAAGTAAAACATACCCCTATTAAAATAATAAACTAAGTTCGAACGTAGTTTCGTCTAGTACGCATGTGACGTCAACAGGCTTTTCTCATTTTGCGATTACTTTACACTTCGCGGTCGGTACAAAATCACTGTACAGTGCACGCATTGTACAATTTCCGGTTTGGTACGTAATATACTAAGAAAACAGTAGAATACTATAAACCAAGTAACACATAAATAGGAAAAAGTTTAATTCCTTCAATATTTTAAATCCTTTCAATATATAATATTGCTAATATTATGTTATGTAAACTTTTTGCGTGAAGAACGTACAGAAAAGGGTGTGTACTTATATTTTTCGTTTTTAAACGATTTTGGTATTTAAATATTCTTTCGACAGTTAAAGAAAGTTGGTGAAAGATTTTTACGATTAGAAGTCTTAAAATTCTTGTGCTTTGTTTTTTCTCTTTAACTAATACCGACGTAATCTAGTCATAAAAATTGTAACAACTAATTCATTATTCAAAACGTTGTAAAGGTAGCTTAATCGTTCATATATTGCTTGCCAAGTTTTATACATTTTCATTAGTCGTACGTAGAATGTCAAACATTAAGCCCAGTGTCGATAATTGGATAACATTTAAAAAAATAGTTAAAACCTAACAGTTTATAAAATGTATTTTTCTATTTTTGATTATACATAGAGTTAATTATTTTTATATTGCATTATATTGGGTAATTCTCAATGATAAAAATAAACCTATAAAGAAGCGACTACTATAAATACATCGTATCAAATTTCTATGAAGCATTTTAGAACGTTTCTTATAGTATTTAACATTACTAGCATGGTAAAAGGGTTTTTACTGGCGAATGGAGGATATAACTGACTAGTCGTAGACGAGTCAGTTACCTCCTTGAGCCAGTAAAACTCGTTACCTTGCGTGTATTGTTGAATGTTTTATTTGTTCCACACTTGTAAATAAATATTTCATTCATCAAACTACATAATTGTATTAAAAATTCTAGAAATTTCGATATTAAAAAAAATAGTATGAGCTTAGAACTATTGCTTTGGAAACGCTCGTTACTTGTTTTGTTGGTTACTATGTCATTTAGAATTACCGTTTGTGGTGCATTTTTGGAAATAGATTTTGCTAATCAGATTTATTGAAATGAGTGTGCCGCAAACTATCATCGATGAAGCAGCAAGTGTAGCTGCAAGTTTGTTACCTGAAAAATCTTCAGCTAGATACGAGCACGAGTACGCTGAGTTCAAAAAGTGGCAACAGGAAAACAACGTGATTGGTATAATGGAAGACGTTGTATTAGCGTATATCAATAATTTGTCTAAGAAATTCAGTCAGAATTCATTATGGTCGAAGTGGTCAATGGTTAAAAGTTATTTATCAGTTAGAGAAAACATTGATATTGGCAGGTTTGTTTTCTTTTATAATTAGTTTAAAAGGCAAAAAAGTTTTTATTTGTCAATTCTAGATATCATAAAGTGATTGCGTTTTTGAAAAAACTGAATAAGCGCTATGTTCTCAAGAAAGCTAAGGTACTGACGAAAGAGCAAGTGGAAAAATTTATACTTGAAGCTCCTGACGAGAAGTGGTTATTTGCCAAAGTCGTTACCATTTTTGGTATATTTGGTTGTTTTCGGTGATGAGCTTCTATCCCTCACTTTAAATGAAGTGGAGGATTTGGCCAAATATATTGTTGTCACCTTACGCGATACCAAAAATTTAACAACCAGGAGGTTTACAATAACGGACGATGGGTGTATTTTTAAACCTTGTGCTATTTATCGGAAATATGCGACTCTACGACCTCAAAAAAAGTAAGGACCTGCGGTTGTTCTTGACGTACAGTAATGGAAAATGTGTCGCCCTAAATGCAGGTCAACATACTGTTGGTACAATACCTAAAAAAATTGCTGAATATTTAGGATTACAAGAACCTGCATTGTATACAAGTCACTCATTTAGACGGACTGGAGCAACGATGGTTGTTGATGTAGGTGGTGATACTTTAACTTTGAAACGTGCAGGTGGATGGAAATCAACAAAAATTGCAGAGAGCTACGTGGATGACTCAATCAATAACAAGATCGAAATGTCAAAAAGATTGTTTCCAATTAAAGAATCTGCGCCATCTACTTCTACAGAGCATATACAGTCAAACTTCCATATTACGAACTTCTCTATAGCGAATTTCTCTATATAACGAATTTTTGTGCTGTACACTGCCCTTTTAGAAAAAAAACATATAAAACTGTCTCTAAATAACGAAGTAAAATTTCTATATAACGAATTTTTTAGGCCACACTAAAAAATAATTTTTTCCAGGTAAATGTATTTATTATGCATCAATCTTTCTTTCTTAGCAGTAGTAAAAGATTATAAATTTACCCATCTTCCAAGAAGCCTGCACACATTTTTAAAAACCTGTAAACCTTGAAAAGAATTTTGTGAATTTGTTCAAACAGAAGTTCTAAGAAGGATTAAAATTGTCATTAAAAGGCCTCCTACAACTAGTTATCTATACTTTCTTACATTATCAGGAGATTTCCGAAAATTTACCTGAATGAGAGTTCTAGGAAAGATTAAACTTCGATGCATGCACATTGTTACTTGTCTAAATAGATTTCAACCCTCTAAGAAAGATTAAAGTTCAATTAGGATTTACGTAAACTTAAAAACTTGCATTGCAAATTTTTATTTTAACTTTAGTTTTATGAGTGAACAACCCTACAGTGTAGTACAAAAAAAGTCAAAGCGAAAGTGTTTCATCATTACTGAGAAAATCAACGTGTTGCGGGAAATTGATAACTGTATACAAAAAAGAAAGATATCGCGGCTGGCGGCAAAGTTTGGAATTTCTGCCAGTAGTTTAGCGACTATAATAAAAAATCGGAATCAATTTTAAAATCAGTTGGTGAACTTACAGCAAAACGTGCTAGAACTTATATTTACAACGACAACTACGTCGCGACGTAGAAGAAGCAGTTTTAAAGTGGGTGCATTTCATTGGCGACAAAAATGCACCATTATCAAGACAATTAAATAAACACAAAGCGTTACAGTTTGCGGAATCACTCAAAATTAAAGCATTAAAATAAGATTTACAAAAGGTGATATTTCTTTATAACGAAATTTCCCTATAGCCAATTTTTTTTCAGGATTTACCGACTTCGTTATATAGAAGTTCGACTGTATATAGTGCAAATACAAGTAGTAATGACTTAAAATTGTTTGGAAATTTCAGCTTTAGTGGAAATAACGGCTGTACTATAATATTTAATTATTCGATAGTAATAAGATGCAATAATTCTCATATGTTAGTAACAATTAAATTACTGCTAAGGAGTTTGGCTTTAATTTCAAATTATATAATAATATAAAATATGAGGACACGTGTAAAATTTTTTATTTCATACTGTCCGGTAAAAGGGTATTTACCGGACTCATTTGAGTCCGGTAAATGAATTATTACGTTACAAGGCCGGTAAAAAATTTTACCGGACTGAAAATCCAATTTGAGTCCGGTAAAAAATTTTACCGGACTGAAAATCTAATTTGAGTCCGGTAAAAAATTTTACCGGACTGAAAATTTTAAATGCATTTTTTTAAAAAATGAACAATGTGAGGCAGTATGAAATAAAACGCCTTACGTCATACTTCCGGTAAACCATTACAGTAGCTCGTTTCAACATTCGAGACTCGGCTCCTTCGTCGCCTCGTCCCGAAACGTTTTCAACTCGCTACTGTAAACTTGGGTTTACCGGACTTATAACGTAATATACTATTACATGCTAGCCAGTTATACACCCGTGGTCCAGTTATTAGACATTTTCAAGGGGAATACAGTGACTTGATAAATCGATGTTTACAAGTTAGGAACAAATAAAAATATTTATACTTGTTTATAGTTTACATGTTCTTTTTAATGCCAATTCTTGCAGGTTTTGAACCATTCCTTGGAATCTATTTTGATTGATATTTTTGTTTATATCGTTATTTCACGTAGAATGTACATTAGCGCTCATTAGATAAGTTTTGATATTGCAGATTGTTAGTGGTAATTACTGATGTTGGATTATTTACAAAATTCAAAATATGTTTTCAAAATATGATTAATGTTACTCAAACTCAATACCCAACATGCACTTTCGTTCTCTGCTGCCTGTAGGAATCTCATTGATTAAGATCTGAGGCAAGATTAAAATACACAATAGTCCTTTCTACTCACGCTGAATCGTTGAGTCTTTTATCTCACTATTTATACCCTCTAATAGTTAGTAGTGTATACGTATTTGAATTTTTTGTTTATAGGCAAACTACTGCCGGACAATTTATAGGTTCAAATAATGAAACAGTGTATAACATTGATTCAATTTAGATAATACGTGTACACCTATGTTTTAAGAATTTAAACAGGAAATAAAGATAACAACAAAACATGCAATTTTATTTTACAAACTAATGCAAAATATTTAATGTTACCATGTAACTTGTTATGTGTTTTTAAGTCATTAAATCAAAAGCAGGTTTTAGTTAGCAGTTCTATACTTTAATTTCAATAAAAAAGCAAAGAATATTGTTGTTACAAAAAACACATTATTTATTTTGTTTTTATAACACTCGATTCTGAGTTTTCTAAAAAATATGTGCCTTTTATTTCAATTAAAATAATTAAAACTTTAAATTATTAAAACTTTTATCCCTAGATGAAAACATTCCTAATTACCTAATTCCTGATTTGCAGAAGTCAAAGAAACTTCATTAAACATAGATGAAATATAACTATACCTACATATATACAAATATTACGTTATGGACATTTAATAAAACTTGGCTGGTTTTAAAATATATATTGAAGTACCTTTAAACAAAATCATGGGCAAACAGATTAAGAAATGCCAAAATGTGCAACTAAAAGTAACAAAGCAATAAAACAATAAAATTTTATTACCGATCGGTAAACAAATCTGTAAATATCGGTACTATTAGGTTTTGCGAAAAAGATTTTTGCTTTCATGAGGATGCATAAACAGAAATATTAAGAACTTCAACATCTACTTATTTTAATAACCGTTAATTTGCTTTTGTTGGATAGTCATTGACATAAAATAAAGCTAAGCGAAATATCTTCAAATGTTTAGAATTCTTTGTTTTTGATTTATATTTATAATTAACTGAATTGAGAATAGTTTGTTGTTTTGAGTAAAATTAAATGATTTTTAAAGCTGCATTTATTAATTAGTAGTGCATAATGCTTATGATGTTCACAACTATGGAGTATATTCTAATCTCAGTTATTTTATTGTTAATATGTCAATAATATAAAGTCTTATTAATGTAAGCTCCAAAATATCAAATAAATTATATTAATCATGCAATAATGGCAATTGCACTAGATGTTTGATTATATCATGCAATGACTAGAAAGTTTACACATTTTCCCTTAATCCCCGTCAGTATTCCATAATTAACAAAGATTGGAAAGGTTTATTATAGCATCTAAAAGTATTTGTAGTTAGACTTTAGGCAAGGCAAATGCAACAATCCGAGGTAAACAATAAAAAGTTAAAAACTGGCATCCAAAACTGTAAGGTGAATTATTCAAAAATTTTGCATAAGCTTCCATACTGTATATAAATAATAAAGCAAAAGGTAAAAAGGCACCCATAAATATGGCATCACTGGAGTGGTGCCACTTGGTCGAAGTTTATATAATTATTATACAAATGGGTGCCAGTTAACCAGTTAGTATGTTGGGTGCCAGTTTAACATTATATATCTTTTAGACAGTATAAAAGAATATTGCAGTTTTTCAACCTACTTTTTCTTTACTACTTGCGATGAGTCAATTGGTGTAAAATATACACCATTATCTCAACTCTATCAAGTGGGTGCTACTTTGCCGGAATATGTGTTGGGTGCCACACTGATAGCTTGACACGTATATATATATATATATATATATATATATATATATATATATATATATATATATATATATATATATATATATATATATATATATATATATAGGTTTAATCGACGTTGTCGGACCCGCTATATGGTAGGGTCTTTAGTAGACCCGCATTTTTTGATTTTTAAAATGTGTAAATTTTACATAATATTGATCTATTTCTGATAAGCAATATTTAAGATCCTCGAGGGGTAAAAATATATGAAAAAAAATATTGATGATATTTGACAGTCGTTCTTGAACCCGATACATATTACAGTTTTTACAGACCCATTTGTATAATTTTAAGCAAGCCTACCTACCCTACCGAACCCAGCAACGTTGCCGAATGTATCAGAGATAAAATTACGATTGACGTAATGATTTCGGGATGCTAAGCACATAAGTGATCTTTATTTTTGTTGATTTGTTCGTAAATTCCATAAATATGTTAACCTTAAACGCAGAAAAATTAACTTTTTCCGTAAAACGATGTAACTCTAACAATTATTATTAACATGAGAAAATAGCATTGAGCCTCTTTTGTTCTAAAATACATAAGGTTTATGCAAATAATTGTTTTTTAATAATTTGTTTTTAAATCATTTATTTTAACACGATTATTTTTGTTTACAAGAATACAATTAAAAGTTTCGAAGACACGTCATGTGTATGTGTTTTGAGAAAATAAATGTTATAACCAAATCTTTTGACCTCCTGAACATTTTACTGTTATGTTTTTAGCACAAATGAACAGTTTCGAAGATATGTATATTTTAATGCCACGGTAACAGTTCAGTCAAATTAGTAAAAATAGAGGGGAATTGAGGTAGATCCTTGGATTTTTGATAGGCCTTCTTTGTGATATGTTAAATAACCCCTTAAAAGTTACTACTCAAAAGTGGTGAACCAGAGAAGCTGATGAAGGTAAGCTATGCCCCCACATGATTTTTACTGTTTTTTCAGAAACTATTAGTTTTATCAAAATGGAGCCAGTTAGGTAAAATAGGATTTTATTTAACTTTCATACCAAAAAGCTAAGAAAACTTTGTGCATGTTGTCTTGTTTCTGTGTAATCGAAAAACGATCATATGTCAAACAGACAAATAATTTGTGTCGGTCCATATTATACGAGAAGCTTCGAGCATAACTTTGTGTGATTTGATGTTCATCATGAAATAGCTATGGAAATCTCGTTGAGCATCGCACGCGATCCTGGTTCAGTCTTCCTCTATCTCAGCATCTCCAGCAAAATCTACGAGGCGATATTATCATTATTATTGGGGCTAGTCATATGGTAATTCTAGTATTGGCAAGATACATTTTAGGGGTATACCCTGTACTAATCAATCTTTTTAGTGAACCTAAAACGTACAGGGTACTTCAGGGTTTTTGGATCTATCTTACTTCGTTCTTTATATTGATATTCGTATCGAGTAATTCTTTTCTTGAGTGGTTTTTGTTTTAGAATTCTAAGTTCATGACTTAATTCCACGCCTGCTTTAAAATGTAGCTAGATATTTAACATTAAATGAGACTTCACCCATTTTATTCCTGAAGGTCAATGCCTTTGATCAAAATAGGCCATTAAGCACAACATATCTATGTTCAAAAATGAAATGTTACAAAGCTATAGACCTTCAAAATAAAAAAGTCCAAAATGCAATTTGGATAAAATTCTGTGTTCAAGGACAGTTGTTATTAGAACATACATTAGTCTTATTTTGTGCTTGTGGTAGCTGTAGCGTACCCGCTGCCGCTAGATACGGAATTCTGTGCTAGTGATATGTTTAATGAATACACCATTGAATGCAAAATTTAATTCTTCACAAAACAGGTATACTTGACCCAAGTCGAATAGTGACAAGTCAAATAATGCTCTATAAAATGCAGAAAGAAAATAAAGGTAAAACGTCATGCAGTATGACGTACAAACGAAGTAAGAAAGATTTCAAAACAAGGTGAAATGCCCTATACAATTTGGTTTCTATAAAATAATTGTCCAGTACAGGGTATTCTCCTAAAGATATTCTTTTTACTGCAAAATTATCATAATAGTACAACCAACAATAACAACAACATCGCTTCATGAATTTTGCAGAAGTGATGCTAAGGTTGCACTGCGAACTCAACATTTTTGTTCTTAGCTAAGTACTTGATGACGAATACAAGATCGCAATAAGTTATGTTCTAAAGTTGCTCCGTCAAATGTATTGGTAGAAATTGTTGGTCTACATACAGGATGTTTTACTCAACTTTCGTATAAATTGCATGTGTGATAGTATTCATCAATAGGAACAAAAAATTCTTTTTGTGTTTACGCAAATCGACAAAAATTTGCTAAAAATGTCAATTTTTGGAAACTGCTGGAAATTATAGTCAAAACAAACTGCGACATCACCTAGCAGCAGCTGCGTCAATGTATTAGATAGGCACATCCAGCTCCAAGTGTGATTCTTAGACCAGTGACCTGCTACCCACTTTTCAAAAACCATTCTTTTTTCGGTTATTATGAAAGATAGACACTAATGATTTTCAGCTTTTTTGTTGCATTTTATGTGTACTACCACCTATTCAGAGGATACGAATCTTAAGTGAAACATCCTGTATGATATATATTCATGCGTCAATTAAATAAGCTTTATTTTATCTAACCCACTTAACAACCAGTCCATAAACCTAACAGTTTTTGAAAATAAAACGACAAAATCCATCTGGGGGCGTGGTTTAATATTGATATTTTACAAAGTTCAGAATATTAGCTACTCGTAAACATGAACAAATCAAGCATAAAGTCATTTTCAAGTTTAGCTGACGAAAATACACTACATTTGATTAGTTTAACCTAGATTTAAAAAAATAGCAGTTTCTATTTTTACTGTGCGTTTATACAGTTACAAGAAAATTATGGAATGTTCGATCCCTACTTTCTGTTTAATGAATTTGATGGTACAAAACAGTATACACTATATGGTGGTTTAAGTTTATAAGTGTCTTTAACAGAAACGTCGAAAGGTAATGAAGAAAAGAAGAAGTTTTTTCAAACCTTGCTCAATTCCATTATAGTGCACTTGTACTAAGTTAAAGATCAATTTTTATTGTATTCTGAAATAGCTATTTGTGAATTGGAATATGTATTATATTGTTAGTGACGAATTGTACACCAGAGATTTTCTGATTACATTTGAAATACATGTAGTTCTAAATATAAGAGTCGCAAATCATATTAGTCCACCCAGTTTCATTTTTGTTAAAGAACGTCCCACAGAATTTATTCCGTTTATCTTTTGTTCTATGAGGTGGCCGTTTCTTGTTGCTATAGTGAAGTACTGCTACTGCTTCTAACTCATACCAATGTTCATGAAATTCAATTGGGGGTTGCAACATACACTGCCCCTCCGAACGTTTTGAGTGCTCTGTTTCCATTAAAAGTTCCATTAAGTAATCTTACAAATTACAGACGAGAAAGTTTTCCTTCAGCGTTTTAGCAAAAAGTCACAAATGATGCTCAACTTAGTTCGCCCATTTTAATTTTTGATAAAGAACACCTCACGATTTTTACCCTGAATGGTCTACGACGTTGTTATTTATTGGTGGTATATAGTACATATCGTCGCCGTTAATGCATATGAACTTAATTCTTTGAAATGTTGTAACTAGCTATGTTGCTAGTTGCGATTTCAAAGAATTCATCATGCCATCTGTAACAAAGTTTTTATAAGCATTTAAACCGCGCTCCTGGAAATTTGCTACAAAATAGTTCCGCTAGTATGCATTAACGTCGACGATATGTATGAGTGAGTACTGTGATCCAGTGATATGTATGTGTGCGTGTAGTATCCAATGCAACAAATATAAACAAGGAGTCAGAAAATAATTCAGAAACCAAATAGTTCAAGCATTCGTCCTCTCATCTTAACAGTAAAAGAATAAAGCATTCATTAACCACAAACAGTCTTTCAAACAAACAAACACAGAAGATATTACATGTGGTGACCGCCGACTTTAATTGAACACGCAACAATCTGTCAAGAAACTTACTCTTGTAAGCATACCATTCAAGATACCAGGATCCTATTTATGAAGCAGATGTCGAGAAATCAATTAGCATAATTCCAGTAGAGGATCAATACTCAGCACCACCACTACCAGAAGTGATAATCTATCTGAAGTCACGGTTGTATAAAGTTTTTTCTGTTCTAAATTTTTCTGCCATCAAAGCAGACTATCTACAGCATTTAAAGAAAGTATTTCAACGCCTATATCATTACGGTTTACTATCAAATTAAAAAAAACAATTTTTAAAGCCAAAGAACTAACTTGTCTCGACCACACAGTGAACAGTGATGGAGTTACATCGCAAATTTCAAAAGGAGAAGCTATTCATAACTTTCCAATCCTTAGAATGCAACAAGAATTATGCCATTTCGTTGGCATAGATTGTCGATTTAAACCTGAGCTAAACCTATTTATTCCAGAAAAAGTTTCAGAACCCTACAAGAAACCCACACAACAGTGTGTCGCAAAACGTATAATTACAAATCGATTGTTGTGAACTTCAATAAACGGTCGTACCAAAAATTCGTTACTTCGTGTGATCGGGAACACAGGGAATACATAGCAGATAAGCTCGAATGCAGCCCATTACAAATCCTTATCTTTTTTTGTGCCGTTTATGTATAGAACGTTCGCAATTACTTTTTGTTACCTGTTAGACATATATGTGTGTACATACATTTACTATTTTCCTTTTATGTTGCATATACGATTATGATCCAACCAACAACCTACAAGTCCAACAGAATCCTCATACGTTCCTCTTAGGTTAAGTTTTGTAGTTTTTAGTTATTTGCATTTTGCAACGAGCCCTAGAATTTAGAATCTGCTGTCTTAATTTTAACCGTTTTCAATTATCTCATTCGATTCTCACGTTATCCTTATTAGCGCATTTCTATAGGTTAAGTTCTTATTATTGTAACGAACATTAACATTAAGAGCCCTGCACTAACTTTAATCAATTGTAAAACCAGCCAAAGAAAAAACGCGGTTTTTTACGTATCTATCAAGTTGCTTTACAATCACAACCGCATCTTATGCGTACATTCACTAGTTCTTTCCAATCCTGTCCTCAAGCAAGCTGATGGAAACTTTTTCTGCTGGAAAACTTCTAAAACCCAAGGGAGCAATAAATGTGATGATCACCGTTGCCTTGGATACTTTGTAGTATCCAAGGAATCGAATGTAAACGAGGGATCAGAAAGTAATTCAGAAACCAAATAGTTCAAGCATTCATTCTCTCATCTTAACAGGAAAAGAATAAAGCTTTAATTAACCACAAACAATCCTTCAAACAAAAGTACAAAAAAGATATTACAGTACTTTAATACTAAAAAAGTTCTTGAAATTTATCGTTTGATTACTACGGAAAATGACATATGTACTTTTCCACCTTATTTGGAAACCATCCACTTTCCCCAGAAATTAACTTTTCCGTATTATGTTGCGTTGTCTCACTTGTTCGAAAATCCTGTTAACCTTACTCTAATCATTTATATAAAAAATGAATTCAGTTATAAAGTCCTACTTAAAGATACCATTGATATGGACACATGGATTGTAGGTATTAATATATGCTTTCAATCATACAAATATAACTTTATAAACTTATATCACTCTCCAAACTCTAGTGATGCTCAATTTCTAATGAAACTTGAAAATTTGTTTGATGTATATGCTAGTAGATCAGAGACCTTACTAATTATCGGAGACTTTAATATTGACCTATTAAAGGATTCATATTATGAAAATAGGCTGAGATCTTTAATTAAAAATAATGGACTACATCAGATTATCGACCAACCTACAAAAATCACTAAGGACAGTGCTACACTCATAGATCTTCTTGTATCTAATGAAAAAACCATTGATGTCCAGGTACACCATGTTCCAAAAATAACCGATCACTCAATAATAACTGTAAATGCAAAAGTGAAAAAAAAATTTGAAGAATATACAATACAACACAGAGACATGAGCAACTTCAATGAAATGCAATTTCAATTAGATCTAATGGATCAACCATGGAATCCGGACTGTACAAACACCAATCAACTAGCAGAAACATTAGTTAAAACCATAATGGACACACTAAACAGGCATGCTCCAACTGTTAAAAAAACCATTAAATATCAATGGAGTTGTAAGCGTTGGTGGACTCCAGAAATAGCCTTGGAAATTGAAGAAAGGGACAGATTATATAAAAGAGCAATCTTTACACAAGAAGAAAGTGATATCAATAGGTATAGACAACAAAGAAATGGAATTACTAGTTTAATCAGGAACCACAAGAGAAATTATTATCAAGAAAAAATAGATGATATGAAAAATAACTCAACAGAAATGTGTACAACAGTTAAAGAATTAATTAAAGGAGGCCATAACAGACAAAAAAAGGAATGTATTATTTTTGACAATGAGTTAGAACAAAAGGAAATTCAAATTGCAGAAAAATTCAATATTTACTTTATTAACAGCATGCAACAAATTATTACATTGACAAATTTAACCCAAATTGAAACTGATTTAAGCCACATTAATGTACATCAATGCAAGTTCGAAAAATTTTTACCAATAGAGTTTTTGGAGTTAAAAAAAAATTAGAAACAATTTACTAATAAGAATAGTAGTGTCGATGGTATTACAGTAAAGATTCTTAAATTAGCTTTCAATGTAATAGGACAGAGATTTTTATATATTATTTTTTAAACATTTAATAATATTTAAAATAAAAACCGAATATACCCAGAGCACATTTTAAATGAATCACTATTCGTAGAAGATGTTCATGATCATAATACTAGAAGTAGAAATAATTTTTATGTTCATACAGTAACAACAAATATAGGACAAAATAATCTGTTTCATAAAGGTTTAATTGAATATAATTCACTTCCAGCTAATGTAAAAAACTGTACATCTTTAACATTATTTAAGAAACAGTGTAAAAAATATGTAATAAATTACATTAATATTTAAGAAATTATAATGTATTATAAGGAATTGATCTAGTTATATGCTATAAATAAAGTATATTATTATTATTAATAAATATTAAAACCTTCAATTTTTCAAAGCCAGAGATTAATTTACAAATGCGAAAAGAACTCGCATACGAGCTGATGTAATTCTTACGTCACTTTTCTCCATCAAATATTAAATGCGAGCTATTATAACCAAACGTTTATAAAACAAAGCTTAACATATGCGTCATGGCAATGTTTCCAGATCCAGGGCTTAGGAAGTCTGTAGAACATAGCGGGTTTGATAGCGTCTTGTATAAAAATATACGATATACACTTGAGAAAGGCGCGACGCCCCCTATAGTTCATTGTGATGAACTACGGTTGTATAAAACTTTTTACAGACCCTACTTTTCCAAACCCAAATTGTATATTTTTTTATTGCAGTTTTAGATAAACCTTATCCTGTAGACCTCGAAAACACAGGAGAACTTTGCCAGGCCCAAGCCCGGGTCTGAGAGCGTCGAAAATAGTCCGACAAGTCGGTAGAATATAGCGAAACGGCTGTGTATAAGCGGTTTGACAAATATATATATATATATATATATATATATATATATATATATATATATATATATATATATATATATATATATATATATATATATATATATATATATATATATATATATATATATATATATATATATATATATATATATATATATATATATATGCATCCAGCTATCTTGTAAGCGTCCATACATTGTCCAATTACTATCCTGTCAGCGTCCGTCTGCAACAAAGCGTCCGTATATGGACGCCCAGTTGCTCTCCCATGTTAAATCAATTAGAAACCTCAGATTTATCCCTCTACCAATTTTTAGTTGGACGCCTTCTGAATAGCCGACTATGCCTTTTCCGTATATTTTCGTATAATATTAGTTCAACCAATCGACCACAAGAGGCATGACGCTCTTCTCCCGTATATTCAGCAGTATACTTCATTTTTCAGATAACCGATTTGCCGGCGTCTACTGTATATTCCATAGCTTTCAGGCAGCCGATTTGTAGGCGTCCTAGATTTGGCAACATGCGACTAATCTTGATAATAGATTGGTGGTAATACAATCGTTCACATATACATTTGCATGAAGCGCGGTAACTTTTAAAACTTTTAAAATTTTATGCTTCACGTAAAGTAATGTACATTTATTAAAAAACTACTAAAACTGAACTATTGTACTTAAAAGTCATGTATTTTATAATTAATTATAAATTATTTATATAGTTATTTTTATATATTAAAATAATTTTGTAAATAATAATTAGTAAATTAAACATTTTTAATGCAAAAGATATAGTCAAAAGAATGTTAGATGCTATAATGGAAGCCGTGGGCCACAAATCACATAAGATTAATAATAAGCATATAGACTTCTCTCGATCCGATATTGGGTCACATTTTCTGTATAGAGCAAGTGAAATCGAGTAACAACGGGTGAAAGCCAGTGACAGCGGGTGATATCGAGTGATAGCGAATGAGATCAAGTAAGAATGAGTGAGATCGAGTGAAAGCGAGGGAGATAACGAGACAACGAGTGAGATCGATTCACAGCGAGTATTAGCTAGCGAGGGCGAGTGAGATTGAGTGATAGCGGGTGAGAGCGAGCAATAGCGAGTAACAGCGAAATAGATCGAGTGAAACCGAGTTACAAATGGTGATAGCGAGTGACAGTAGGTTACAGCGAGTGAGAGCGAAGGAGATCGCGTGACAGCTAGTTAGATCGAGTGACAGCGAGTGACAGAAGGTGACGGAATAGGAGATCGAATGACAGCGAGTAGGTTCGAGTGAGATGGTGAGACAGCAAGTGCGATTGAATGAGGGCAAGTGACAGCGGGTGAAATGGAGTGACAGCGAGTGAAATCGAGTAACAGCGGGTGAGAGTGAGTAACAGCGGGTGAGAGTGAGTAACAGCGGGTGTCAGGGAGGGAGATCGAATGACAGCGAGTGAAAAAGAGTAAGATCAAGTGAGATGAAGAGACAGCAAGTGAGATCGAGTGATAACGAGTGAGGGCAAGTGACAGCGGGGAAGAGCGAGCGACAACGATTGCGCTCAAGTGACAGCTAGTAAGATCGAGTGACAGCGAATTAAACCGAGTTACAATTGGTGATAGCGAGTGACAGAGGGTGAGAGCGAACGAGATCAGCTAGTAAGATAAGTGACAGCGGGTTAGATCGAGAGTGATAGTGATAGCGAGTGAAATAGGTGACAGCGAATGAGAGCGAACGGGATCGAATGTCAACGAAGGAGATCGAATGACAGCAAGTGAGACCGAGTGAGATGGTGAGATAGCGAGTGCGATTGAGCAACAGAGAGTGAAATCGAGTAACAACGGGTGAGAGCGAGTGAAAGTGAGCGGTAAACATCGAGGGAGATCGAGTCAGATTGAGCGACAGCGATTGAGATGTAGTCAGATTGAGCGACTGTGAGTGAGATCGAGTGAAAGCAATTAACAGTGAGCGTGAGCTGGTAAATGTGAGTGAGATCGAATGACAGCGGGTGAGAGCGGGTAACAACGAGTGAGATCGAAAGAGTAAGGGCGAATGAGAACGGGTGAAAACAGCGAGTGAGATCGAGTGAGATCCAGTGAGATTGAGTGAGAGCGAGCGAGATCGAATGACAGAAAGTAGAAGCGATTTACAGTGGGTGCGGGTAAAAGTGAGTGAAATCGAGTAACAGCAAGTGCGATCTAGTGAGAACGAGTGACAAGCGAGTGAGATCGAGCGACAGACAGTGAGGGCGATTGACAGTGAGTGAAAGCGGGTAAGCATCGAGTGAGATCGAGTCAGATTGAGCGACAGAGATTGGGATGTAGTCAGATTGAGTGTCAGCGAGTGAGATCGAGTGACTGCGGGTGAAAGCGATTGATAGTGAGTAAGAACTGGTAAAGCGAGTGCGATCGAGTGGCAGCGATTGAGAGCGAGTAACAGCAAGTGCGATCTAGTGAGAATGAGTGACAAGCGAATGAGATCGAGTGACAGAAGGTGAGGGCCATTGACAGTGAGTGAGAGCGGGTAAACATCGAGGTAGATCTAGTCAGATTGAGGGACAGCGATTGAGATGTAGTGAGATTGAGCGACAGTGAGTGAGATCGAGTGAGAGCGATTAACAGTGAGCATGAGCTGGTAAAAGCGAGCGAGATCGAATAAGAGCGAGTGAGATCCAGTGAGATCGAGTGAGAGCGAGTACGATCGAATGACAGAAAGTAAGAGCGATTGACAGCGAGTGCGGGCAAAAGTGAGTGAAATCGAGTAACAGCAAGTGCGATCTAGTGAGAACTAGTGACAAGCGAGTGAGATCGAGTGACAGAGAGTGAGGGCGATTGACAGTGAGTGAGAGCGGGTAAACATCGATTGAGTTGTAAAAGGTAAACGTCAGATTGAGCGACAGCGATTCGGATGTAGTCAAATTGAGCGACAGCGAGTGAGATCGAGTGACAGCGGGTGAGAGCGAGTGAGATCGAATGACAGACTTAAGAGCGATTGAGTGCGGGTAAAAGCGCGTGAAATCGAGTAACAACGAGTGCGATCGAAAGAGTAAGGGCGAATGAGAACGGGTGGAAACAGCAAGTGAGAACGAGTGAGAGCGAGTGAGATCGACTGAGAGTGAGAGCAGGTGAGATCAAGTGACATCAAATGAGGCCGACTGATATCGAGTGCGAGCAAGTAACAGCGAGTGAGAGAAAGTGACAGCAAGTGAGTACGGGTGAGATAGTGACAGCGGATATTAGCGAGTGACAGCGGGTGGAAGCCAGTGAGGGCGAGAGAGATCGATTGAGAGCGAGAGGGATCGAATGACAGCGGGTGGGAGCGAGCGATAGCGAGTGCAATTAAGTGAGATCGAGTGAAAACAAATGAGCGAGTGACAGCGAGTGTGGTTGTGTTACAATGAATTACATCGAGTGACAGCGAGTAAGATCAGGTAAGAGCAAGTGAGACCGAGTGAGATCAAGTGACATCGAGGAATATGACGAGACAACTACTGAGATCGGTTCATAACGAATTAGAGCGAGTGAGATCGAGTAACAGCGTTTACGAGCGAGTGACTACGAGTGAGATCCGAGTGAAAGCGAATTAGATCGAGTGAAACTGAGTTAAGAGCCAATGAAAGAAAGTAAAAGCGAATGGGATCGAGTTACTGCGAGTGAGGGCTAGGGAGATCCAATGAGATCGAGTCAGCGAGTGCGATTGAGTAAAGGCGAGTGAGAACCGGTAAGATCAAGTGACAACGAGTGACACCTCCTGATATCGATCGAGCTTAAGTGAGAGAAAGTAACAGCGAGTGAGAGAGCGCACTACCGGATGTTAGCGTGTGACAGTGGGTGAGAATGTGTAATAGCGAGTGAGATGTAGTCAGATTGAGCGACAGCGAGTGAGATCGAGTGAGAGCGATTAACAGTGAGCAAGAGCGGGTAACAGCGAGTGAGATCGAGTGACAGCGGGTGAGAGCGAGTAACAGCGAGTGTCATCGAATGACAGACTTACTTAAGAGCGATTAAGTGCGGGTAAAAGCGCGTGAAATCAAGCAACAACGAGTGAGATCGAAAGAATAAGGGCGAATGAGAACAGGTGAAAACAGCAAGTGAAGAGTGAAAGTGAGAGTGAGTGAGAGCGAGTGAGATCCGAGTGAGATTGTGTGAGAACGGGTGAGAACGAGTGAGATCGAGTAAGAGTGAGAGCAGGTGAGATCAAGTGACATCAAGTGAGCGAAAGTGACAGCGAGTGAGTACGGATGAGATAGTAACAGCGGATATTAGCGAGTGACAGCGAGTTGGGGGTGAATGAGATCGATTGAGAACGAGAGAGATCGAGTGACAGCGTGTGGTAGCGAGCGATAACGAGTGCAATCGAGTGAAAGCAAATGAGCGAGTGACAGCGAGTGTGTTTGTGTTACAATGAATTACATCGAGTAACTGCGAGTAAGATCAAGTAAGAGCAAGTAAGAGCGAGTGAGATCAAGTGACATCGAGGAATATTAGTTACAAGAGTTACAATTTGTGATAGCGGGTGAGTGACAGTGGGTGAGAGCGAGTGAGAGCAAACGAGAACGATGACAGTAGTTAAGAGTGAGTGAGTGAAAGTGAAAGCGAATGGGAACGAGTTACTACGAGTGAGGGCTAGGCAGATCCAATGAGATCGAGAGTCAGTGAGTGAGATTGAGTAAAGACGAATGAGAACGGGTAAGATCAAGTGACAGCGAGTGACACCTTCTGATATCGAGCGAGCTTAAGTGAGAGAAAGTAAAAGCGAGTGAGGGAGCACAATACTGGATGTTAGTGAGTGCCAGTGGGTGAGAATGAGATCGTACGATAGCGAGTTTAAACTAAGTAAGTATTCTTGAACTTATGAACTAACCGAACCGATACTAAATATTACATTTGAACTAAAAAAAGTACATTAAAACTAAAGTGTATTTGAACTAAACGTGTATTGAAACTAATAAGTGCATTTGAACTAAAAGTTAAATAAAAATAAATACTACATTTGAACTAACCTAACCTCATCTAACCTAACCTAAACTAATTTGAACTAAACTTACCTCAGCTAACCTAAACTAAAAAGTCCATTTGAACTAAAACGTACATTTGAACTAAAATACATTAAACTTTAGAACTAATCTAGCCAAACCTAACCTAAACTAAATATTACATTTGAACTACAAAATTATATTTGAGTTACAAGTACATTTGAACTAAAACGCGCATTTGAACTAAAATATGCAATTGATTTAAAATGTGTAATTGAACTAAAAAGTGCATTTGAACTTATAAACCTGCTTTTGAACTAGATAGCATTTAAACTAACCTAACCTAAAATAAATATTACATTTGAACTGAAAAAGTACATTTGAACTAAAAAGTACATTTGAACTAGAAAGTGCATTTTAGCTAATATTAACATTGGAACTAAAAAGTGCGTTTAAATTAAAATGTGCAATTGAACTAAAAAGCGCATTTGAGCCAGAAAGTTAGTTTCTTTATTTTCATCATATATAATATTTTTGGTGCATTTGGACTAAAAACATGCTTTCGAACTAAAGTACATTTTAACTAACCTAACCTAAAATAAATACTACATTTGAATTAAGAAATTATATTTGAACTAGAAAATACAATTAGCTAAAAAGTGTATGAACTAGAAAGTGCATTAAACTAAAAAGTGGATTTGAACTAAAATGTGGATTTGAACCAAAAAGTACAGTTGAAGTAAAACGGTTTGTTCCCACCCCCCCTCTTTCCACCGCCCCGTTCTTTCCCAACCGCCCCATTTTTCCCCTTCGCTACTCTTTCCTTTCTGCTTCTCTTCCCCCCGGTCCCTATTTCTCCCTTTGTCTTTTATTTCTCCTCCGCCCCTCTTTTTTTCCCGCCACCCTTTGTTCCCCTTCGCCCTTTTATTTTCCTTCCCCTCTTCTCCTTGTCCTTGTCTTTTCCCTTTCCTTATCCGCCCTTCCACCGCCCTCTATCTCTTTTGACCCTGTCCACCCTTTCTTTCCATTTGCCCCCTTCCTCTGTATTTCTCTCCGCAGATTCTTTTTCCTTTTTCTTTCCCTCCCGCTCATTCTCACCCTCCGGCCTTTGCCTCTCTGCTCTTCTCTTCTCCTTGCCTTTCTGAACCCTCTGAATGAGAGGGTGGATCATTTCGAACCTAACCTAAACTAAATATTACATTTGAACCACAAAATTATATTTGAACTAAAAGTACATTTGAACTAAAACGCGCATTTGAACTAAAATGTACATTGAATTAAGATGTGTGCAATTTGTATTAGAACTAAAATTTAGCCCTTCTCTCCCCCGATCCTTTACCGCCACCGCCCCGTTTTTCTCACACTCTCACCCTCCCACATTCTCTGCCTCCGTCTTTTCTTACCTTTCTCCCCTCGCCCCCTTTCTTTTCTTTCCCCCTCATCACTTCCCTTTTTCACTCCCTGTCCCTACGCCCCTTTTTTCCTCCCTCTGTCCGTCGCACTCTCACTCTCTGACACCCGTTTCATCGCTGCGGTTCGATTTTTTTGCCTATCACATATATCTCCTACACTCCTCCCTGCCTACAGCCCGTACCTGGACTAATGAAGAAAGGGAGACCGGGGCCGGAACCTGGCCGACTTAAAAAGCGGAGTAAATTAGAATGCTACTGTTGTGATAGTAACGTACAAGTGATTTGTCGAACTCTTGAACTCTCTCGCATGAGTAAATTCTGCTTCTTGCGTTGATAACTCTGAAAAAACCTTAACATCTACAAAACCAATCGCTTCCATCTGCACTCTCCTGCAAAGACCCTCAAACGGCAACTTTTTCCGCTTGTCTTTCCAACACGAACATTTTAATCTCACTTGGAGGTGGATACGCTAAGCTTCAGAGCAGAGTGCAAGACCACACCCGCGCGAGTTTTAATAATAATTAAAATCAAATTCGAGAAATAATAAATAGCAATTAGTGAATAATACAATTTAAGAAAATGTAAACGAGAGTGGGATTCGAATGAGCGATTTCTGATTCAACGTCTGATATCTTAATACCTACACTCTCTACCCTCTAGACTACACAATTTTTTTCATAAAATTGAATATTTTTTTGACGATTCATTTTAGCAGCTCTCTGCTTTCGATTAATACCAAAGTTTCCACTTACATTTGAAAGGGTGTAAGTTTAGGAAAAAGATAAAATTCTATTGGGCTTTCTATAATTATTATCGTTTACAAAAAACAGACTTTATAATTAAAAATGAATTATGTTTGATTTTGTAATCTCTAAATTAAGATATAAACGGTTGTTAAATTATTATTATTCGCATTTACATATACCAGTTACAAAGCCGACAATCATCGTAATTAAGACACAATTAAAGTAATCAACAAAAATTTAAATATTAATTAAATTAATGCATGTAATATTACCAGAAGTAGCGGATTCCTTACTAATAAATCTAGCTACAAACTAAAACAATCCTATTAACTTGCAATCCTTTATTCGACAGCTGTATTTGCATTCTTACATATAAATGTAAGAAAATAAATTTGTATAGCATGGCAGGGAAGTGGCAACGTCGTAGGACTCTAGGTCATCGGACGACTGAATATCAAGTATACGTCAAGGACGCTCACAAATCGGTAAAACCGTAAAGACGCCGAGTGCTCGGTATATGAATAGAAACGAGCTCGGACGCTCTGCAGCGTTTCCCTGTAAGGACGCTTTAATGATAGAGGGATTTATATATATATATATATATATATATATATATATATATATATATATATATATATATATATATATATATATATATATATATATATATTTACATCAGTCTAACAAATGGACGTCCTTTCATATCTAAGTAATTGGACGTCCACCACAACTAATAACGTTAGAGAAGATTTAGTTCGTGTATATACACTATCTAACATAGTAGTGTTACGTGTGCGAGTTAGATTTTGAATAAAATCAAAAATAAAGAAGTTAATATACACCGCCATTCGACGTCCGCACATAATACAGTCTTACAACGTCCACTGTATATCCATATAAGTATTTCCGACTAAAGGACGTCCCAGAGATATACGCTAATGTGGAATTCGGTATTTTGACGTCCTGCAACGTTGTCGCTGTGAAAGAAACATCTGGCTCTTTCTTACTCTGTTGTACTGTATGTTGTCTTATTCTTTTTCGCTGATATTGAATTTAAGGCGAAACGAATCGTTAGACATATTTATGACGCTTTAAAAATCTGGTGCTTGTAATATTGTTATGGAAGTAGGGAAGAAACGTTAGAATTCCTTTCTTATCTTATTATATTTCAAGTTAATCCTGAAAAAGTCTTGACTCTTAATAATCCATTTATTTAGTTTGTAAAAAATCATTGTAAAATAAAAGTGTAAACTTTTTGATTGATACATTATTAAGAAAGAAATATTAATTTACCTGAAATTTAAATCACTTAGAGAACTTAAAAACATCTTTACTTTAGCATTTTAAAAACAATACACAAGAATACAAGATCACAAATGTATTTTTTTTAAATTATAATATTGCACGCCTGTATTATTAACTACATGTATAAGAAGTACTTATTAAATATAAGTAGATACATGTATCAATCTGAAGTATTGATATCCAATTAAATTAAATAGAATATGTTGCAGCCAAAATGACTCATTCAACAAAATAATTTTTTTATTTCTCTTACGCCAATTTCAAACAAATTTTTTTTTCGTTATTCCTAATATTATGTATCTATATAATCTCTTGCGGTAGGTAATTATAAAAGTCTAGGAGTGAGATAAGTATAAGTTCTTTGTCCTCCGGATTTAGTTGATAATGGAGTCTTAAAAGTAAATAGTTTTGTTCTAGTTTCATAGTTATGATCAATTATGATCAAGTTTTGTTTATTTTGATATGTATATAAGACTACTATTAAAAAAATATCTGACGAGAATGTAGTATTTTAGCTTCTTGGTAAAAACATTCTCATGAGCAAGTGGGTTCTTTATTTAAAATAATACGCACAAATTTTTTTGAATGATTTGAAATTGTTTTACGTAATTATTAACCCAAATTAATCAATCCTGGAATCATTAATTAATCTAGTAATTCCGTAAGATGTATTTTCCACGTTTCTGTTAAAATTAAACAATCTAATTCTGTTTGTAATTGACTTAAATATATTTTTAATTCGTCGAAATTTTTATTTATGCTACGAATATTCATATGATATAAATTAAATTTCTCAATATTTGGAAATATATTATTAATTGCTAATGGACCATAGATCTCAATTGCTTCAATTGATACCAAGTTTACATCCGTAATAAATTGGTTCATGGACCTATTTAAAAGAATTGTATATTTTATTTTATTTGAGTAAGTAAATTAAATCACTGAAGAAAATTTGATTGCAATTCAAGAATTTGTTTAACTTATTTCTCCTTTAATCAAAACAATGAAAAAATGTAATTTAAATTTAAAACTAAAGATGAGTAATGTACATAAGTAATAAACGGTATATTATAAATTAAACTATGGTAAGACTATTTAAACTAGTCCTTTTTTCTCTCTATTATTTAATATTAAATAACCAAGTAAGTACAAATTAATTCAAACACAATTCATATAATTTTAAAATGTTTGCTTGCAATAAAACTTATTTTAGATTGGAAGGTAGGTATATGAATTGTTTAACGTGTAAATGACATAAAATTTCATACAAAACTAAAATAATTATTTATTACATCTTAGTAAGAAACAGAAATTTACTATACTTTTAGTAAACATAATAGCAACATAATTAAGTATTATTTTATGCTTATAATATAAAACAACAGTCCCTAATATAATAAAAAGTCAAAAATCAAATGCCATTAATATTTTCATGGTTCAAATAGTTCTTTATAATACTTAACGAGAAAAGGCGGGTAAAATTGAAAGCAACAACTACTCTTTAGAGGTCAGAACAAATATAAACCCTCGAAATCGTTTTACAACCTTTCTGACATGTATTTATTACCTTTCACACATTTCTTCAAGCGAACTTTTAGAATTTTAAAATAAATCACATTTTATAATATTATCACATAATAATAATATCATCTAATAATCAGAGCTAATAACAAAATCAGTACATTAATAATACTATTTTTTTCAGGGTTCACTATAGATATACCATACTGAAATAAAACATTTTTTTAAACGCCTTACCCGGGAACACAAGAATGAAAAGTAAGACTCGCTATTTCTTTCATTTGTTCTTACGCGTATTGTAGCATCTTAAATTGATTCTAAATTCTAATAGATAAATTAAAAATTAGTGTAAGTATATTTTATTATAAACAAATGCATATACAATAAATAATAAACCTATGTGACATGTTATATAAAAGTTTTTTGACATGACAGTTTTTTAATGATTCTCTGAATTGTTAATCAAAAACCCAGCCCCTAGCATTTTATCGATAACCAAAACTATACATAATAATATTAGAGTAAAAATGCGACATACATTTTATTTACAATCGCCCACTATCTCCTTGAATACTACTGTAAAGTGTACACCTGTAATTCTTTTATCAACGGGCCGATCTTATTTGAATTTTTAGAGTCCTCTAAAGCGTGTTTGTCATTTTTGGGACCACCAACGTCGGATGAACACAGTAATCCCAACTAAGTAAATTCATTTGGGTACCCATTTACTGTTGAACCTGATTACACAAGAGTTAAGCAGCGAAATGTGCATGCGTCTTTTGTGGGAGCAGTACTTCAGATTACACTTGAACTTTTCGAAGCCGAATCTCATTTAGTATATTATTATGCTATTACTCGTATCCACCGTCCAGAGACTCTACAGCTCCACGTTTTCCAGAATTCTTCTCTGATTTCCTCCTAATTTCTTTGATTGTCCTAGTTTGAAAACGACTGCTTGTTGTTGTTGAAAGTGTGAGTTTACCTTTTCCTAATCCAAAAACTTTTGGCATTGTATCACATACTAACAGTGCATTGTCAAGAACAATGTGAAAACAAACTTATTCACCAAATTCTTGTTTAATTTTTTTGGTGCCCTCGAGCGGTCTAGACAGTCTCGTTTGTGGACCCCCTTTGGCTCTAAGTAGAGAAAAATGTTATAGAAGAAATTGATGATGCACTAAAAGAATCTACACAATGCGCAGGAATGGAATTTCTAATTAGCCCAGTAACATTAGCATTTTACTTCCGAGAGATTTGCACCAATGTAAATTTTCGCACACACCTTTATATAGGTTGGCGTGCAAAAAGTCGCCATCGATATCATGTTGGGTTCGAAAGTAATACAAGGTCAAAGGTCACGAAAACTGATTTCTATTGGTCGAACGATAATTACGGTTATTATGAAAGTCGTATATTCAAAATTACAGGAGTTATACAAAATCGCATTTCCTAACGTGTATCCTACAAGATTTGTTTCTAATTTTGTTAAAAAATGGGTTTTGAACTTTAAACCAATTTAATCATTAGTTTCATTAATTGTATTAAACATCAAGTAGGTACGTTTATTTTGCGTTAACTCTCTAGGAAAAAGTGTTTTTTCCATTCACGAAGTGTTTTTGATCTGGGCTCCGCCACTCTCTCGATCTCGTCCAGAATGGAAAATATCCCAATTTCTTAGCTTGTTGCACAAATAGCTATTTTGGTTTTAATCAGTAGTCTGTTATGTTATACTATGTTACTCTTACTGCGGCGACATGATAAAAAGTAGATCCGCAACAAAACTCAAACGCCGTGCTTTGATAAGGACATATCACATACAATTGTATTGTATTTTAACAACGACCGTCATATGCATTCTATAAAATATTGTTCGCATCTCGCGAATAAGGAATTTTACGTAAAGGAATCTACGTAACATATGAAATATGGGTATATTCCTACAAGTCAGAACGTGAGCTTGTGTCCCTCGCCAGGCGGTGTATTCCAATTTAATGTTTCGGATAAATCGCATTGAAATCGCAAAACTTTTAAACTGTTTAGAAAGTCAGTATAGGTGGATCCATATAAAATAAGAATGAAAGCTAATAATTTTATAAAAGCTCTAGAGGAAAGTGCCCAACAAGAAAAAACTAGAAAAAACATCAACAAAACTAACAACAGACAAAATAGCTTTTAGATGCAAGTATAAAAATATCTAGCATGAAAAGCTAAACTTAGGGAAGACAGGATAAGCGATGAAACAAAGAAATTAATGTATAAAAGATGAGAACTTACTAGTAAAAGGAATCTGTTGATGCGGAAAGCAGAATAGAATTATAAAGAAAAATATCAGAGAAGACATAAGGAAATATAAGAAGTAAAGATTGGAGATGAAGAAGTAATCGAAAATAATAGAGGTATGAAGTGCCTTAGATGAACGTCAGGAAGAACTAGCATAATTTCCATAAAAAATGAAAACGGAAAGGAAGAAAGAGATAAAAGTAAAATATCGGAGATAGTTATACACAACTACAAAAAAATTGTATGCATCCAAAAAGCACCAGGAGCTTAATATACAGGAAACAACTCACAAGAAACAGAAACGTAAATTCCAAAGAAATACCGACATAGAAATCTAGGAAATATCTATAACACAAATAAAAAACAACAAAGCACCCGCCCTAGATGGGATTCTAGAAACTCAGACAAAAATTTTATATTAAAGATCCTTATTGTTTATGTTTAATAATTAATTATTATTATGTTTAATTATGTTTAATAAATGTCTCCATAAAGCAGAGTGATTGACATGAAAGTATAGATGTTTTATTAAACAAGAAGGGAAATAGCGACGAATTAAAAAACTATCGAGGTATTTCTTTGCTATCTTAAATCGACAAGTTTTTCATAAAAATCATCAATAACCGATTAACACCTAAAATGGTTTCGTATCAACCTTCAATCAAGCTGGATTTAGGAAGTAATATAGGACGTCAAATCGTCTCCTATGCATCTTAAATCTACCTGTTCTTTTATAAAAGTGAATAAATAACAGATTAATAGCTAAACTAGATTCGTATCAACCGGTCGAACGTGCTGGATTCAAGAAGTAATATAGCACGTCAAATCCTCTCCTTAAAGGCATTCTACTGCGTTGAAGTTTGGGTTGTGGAACAAGCCATGAATAATTGTAAAATAGATTCTCAACACAGACAATTAATCCGTAACATCTATGGAAGACCCGCAATGAAAATACAATTGGCACTAAAGACTAGTAATAACCAATTAAAAAGTGTAAAACGAAAAACGACTGCATCTTAAGAGTGGGTGAATGAATACGTATATCTAAATCCTGAAGCCTTGAATAAAGAAAACAATCAACCGAAATAACTAGAAGAACACGATTGGAATGGGTAATGATTAGCAAACTAAAATTGATTTTTAGAAATCCCAAAATGTCACAATATTTAAAGGTTGAATGTTCAACTCCTCTATTTATTTGTGTATGTATTTTATTGTCACAGTCATTAATGTTAACATGGATAAAATCATTACAACGCAAAGATTCGTGAAAAGATCAGTTTTAGGAATAAAGTTAACTGAAAGGAAAATAAACACATGGATCAGAAACAGTACAAGAGTTCAGGAAGCTGAAGAAAACATCACAACATTAAAATGAAACAGAACACAACACAATGCATGACAACAAAATGAAAGGTGGAACACTATTATTCACAGACACAGAACGAGTGGACGACCACAAATTCAAAACAGGGCAAAACATAAACCATTGGCGAGAATTCGGAGAAGCATAAGCTTCTTACATAAGTCCAAAGTTGGATCATTGACAATTAAAAAAGGTCAGCAGCCTAGTGGCTATGAGATTATTTATTTTGTTCAACTGTTAAATTTTTATATTATCCTCTTTACGAAAGTAATAGTAAAGTTGTGTATCATATGCATATAAACGACAATTACAAAATCCTATCTAAAGAAAATTATTGTGTTAATGCTGAATAAAATGGGTTCGAGAAATGAGCCCTGCGGCACACCACAATTTACTTGTAATTGATTTGAACTCTACGATTTATTGAACGAGTGAAACATTTGTAGTAATAACTTGGAACCTTTTTTAAGATAGTTATCTTTAATACATTCTGTTACCGATTAAAGAGATAGATAATGCACCAAAACAAATGAAGTAGCAATATCGATAGCACTATATTTTGGTTAGTAGTGTTAAACGCTTCTGTAAATGCTAAAAGAATAAGAAACACAGATTTATTTTTATTTAAACCATTAAAAAACATCATTTGTTATTTTTGATAAAGTAGTTTCACAACGATAATGTTTACAAAACCCTGATTGAAATTCTCGAAAAACATTGTTTTTATTAATATTTTTCTGTGTATAACTGTGTAGTTATTCAAAATACACATGCGAATAATAATCTTTGCTTTTGTTTATCAACATAGTGTTAATTAAACTTCAGACTAAAAAGTAATTAATAGCAATGCAAGAAACAAATAAGCTGTATGGCTTGAAAATCGAAAAGCTATTGACTTCAGGATGTAAGATAATTCTTGGAAAACCCAAAAACAAAAATTAAATCTAAATTTGTAGTTCATATATTTTCTGTATTTAGATAAAATTTACGTTTCTATTGCAATCTTACTTTTTACCCCTTCGTACTACGTTTAACGGCAAAGTAAATATTTCAAAACATGTGTTAACAGTTAGGTCACCAGTATTCTGTTACCGAGACAAAGAGACGTCAAATGCACGAATAATGCCAAAGTTATCCTGAAATATACAAAAGCGATGTTACCAGCAAGAATGTAGGTCTCGTGATGGACACGGACGTCTTATACACGTAGATCCTTCCGTTTACAATATACTTAGCTGTATATATTTGTCGAATTTAGCGCATCTAGCGGAATTCGCTCGAACTACGATATACACAATCTCCGGCAAAAATCAGTAATTTGACGTCTAAAACAAATTTTCACCAAACGATAGAGGATGCTTTAGTAATCCCAAAAAAATTCAAAGAACAGGTGATACAATCGGACGTCCGATATACGGACGTCCAATTACAACGGACGTCCATCTGATGGTAAATGCGTAATGTACGGACGTCCATTTGTTAGAATGATGTAAATATATATATATATATATATATATATATATATATATATATATATATATATATATATATATATATATATATATATATATATATATATATATATATATATATATATATATATATACGTGCTTATCTATCTTTTTCAACTCCGACAGCCTATCAGGCGCCCGCGACTCCGGCCTTAAATATACAGATACGGACAAACTAGTTATTGCCATTGCTTTATACAGCTTTGTTGATGATGAGCACGTCGAGAGGGGAATTTTTTTTTTGTAAATTCTTTATACTTAGAGTGAACAAATTACCGTACCATTTCGCCTCTGAATCTTTAACATGCGCTTTTAACTCCTATTTGTATATTTTATATATGACAACCAGTTGCGTTCGCCTCCAGCGGCGTTGCTATTATTTCGGAGTCGAAAATGTATTATTTGTATCTCTTAGATATTATAACCATATTACTAAAACACGCACGGTTCTTCTGTCCTTGTTGTTTAACAGCTTCGCTGACTACCTCTGTTATAAATAGTATTATTTGCATTGTTGTCTATAAGTCGTCTGCTTACTAATGATAATATTTAATTTAATAGAGATATGCCATATTTTAGAAGGACGGTTGATTATATTTGTATCGTTGGCGTGTAATATTATATCATTTTATCACGTACTTTCATGTATTTAGAGTTAAATGAATTGGTTAAAAGACTTAATTTAATTAATTTAATTTAAAAAGCTAAGTTTTTGTTAGAAGTTAACTTTTTATTTATTCAGTTAGGGAAGTACATTTATTTATTCTTCAAAAATGACTACTTTAAGCATAAAGGACTAATTTTCCATTAATTTAAAATATTTAATTTAGCAAGTGCAGCATACAAGTTGTAAAATCGCTTCACGCACGATACAGTTTTATGTGCATTTTATTTCAAACCCTAATACTATCTCCCCTAATTATTTTACAGTAAAAATATTCGGGAGTGTTATAAAGAAAAGAAATATATATGAATCGAATGATACCTTTGGTTACTGCAAAAATAGCTAAGCCTTGGAAACATTGGAACGATCAGAAATCAATTATACCTTGAAAATATTAGAATGTTAGAAACCTTTGGTTACGGATTACATTTGTAGAAGGGTAAAGAAAATAGAACTTATGTTTCTGCAAAACATAGCTATGCTTTGGAAATATTGCAACGATCAGAAATCAATTATACCTTGACAATCCAACTCGAAAATTTTTAACCAATCAAATTACAGAATTTTTCAAATTGGGGCCAATGAAATTAGTTTTATAGTGAAAAAACCACTAGTGGTTTTTTCTTAGTGAAAAAATTTGATGTCAAAATGAAATGTCAAATTTAATTAAATTAATATTAACTACACACGCTAAATAAAAATTTGCTCGATGGATTGTCAAGCCGAATTCAACTCGTGGTCTAATTTTTTCTTGCAAAATTTATCGTTTAAGACATTCGTAGCTTCTGCTTTTGGAAAATTACACTCGTCTCCTGCGTCGACTTGTGTAGTTTTCGTTGCGAAAGCTACTCATATCTGAAATGACAAATTTTGTCGGAAAAATTAGACCACTTGTTATATTATTAATGAAAATATTAGAATGATAGAGGAAACATTTGCGCCATAGCCAAGATTATTTTGACAATCCAACTCGAAAATTTTTAACCAATTAAATTACAGAATTTTTCAAATTAGGACAAATGAAATTTGTTTATAGTGAAAAAACCAGTAGTGGTTTTTTCTCAGTGAAAAAATGTATGTCAAAATGAAATGTCAAATTTGCTCGATGGAATGTCAAGCCGAATTCAAATCGTGATCTAATTTTTTTTTGCAAAATTTGTCATTTAAGACATTCGTAGCTTTGCTTTTATAAAATTACAGCCGTCTCCTTCGTCGAATCGTGTAGTTTTAGTTGCAAAAGATACTCATTTCTGAAATGACAAATTTTATCGGAAAAAATTAGACCACTTGTTAAATTATATATGAAAAATTGAATTCGTTCGTGTTTTGCAGTATTTTTGGACGTGAGATAGGACAAAATGTAACTCATATCGGAGACAGTGCAAATTATTTAACCTTTGTTATAATAAAACAATCGTATTTGTTGTTAGAACATTGTGAAACCAAGTAACGCAATTTCCTTTTATAAGAACCGTATTAGGACATCTTATCCGGACCTTAAGAGGACTGAGGTTGTCTCTTTGGGGCCTTCGTGGGGGCCTCATCGGGCTTTCTTAAGTTATTTAATTGTAAAATTAGCTCAGATTGCCCCTTTTGAAATTCACAACGATCTTAAGTGGTTCTCCTATGTAGTTTAATCCAGAAAAATACTGTAGCTATCCCGATCGGGTCTTCATGAGGTCTTAATCAAGCTTCCCTAAGTAACTTATCCTTGAAATAAATTGGGGCTGACGTAATCGAGTACTCATAGGAACTTGATCGGGCTTTCCTAATTAGGGCTATCCTCAAATACACCTTATGAGATTTCTAGACTAAGTCGGGTAAATTTCCAATGTCGAGTTGTTTTGAAAATAAAAATCTTTTATGTTTCACTTACATATTATTCTTTGTTTATACCTGTGATACGAACTATATAAACAACTGTATAACAACCAGGGCATTATAAACGAGCGTTATAGTCTATAGCGCCCGCTCGTTGTATCGTATACTTTGCAATCGGGTCCGGCGTTCTATTCATAGTAATTTGTTTGTAATAGTCAATGTTTGCGTACGAGTGTGTTGCAACACAACAAATAACGAGTATTTGCAACGTAGTTTCTGGGCGCGTGATCCGCGAATTCTTTTGTGCCGAATTCTGCAGAAATTTCTTAAATAAAATTAACTTGTTCTTTAGATGACATGAGTGCTATACGAACTTTTTTTGTTTTCATGTTGGTAAGAACAAAACATTTGAATTTAAATTGTCATATCTCTGTTTGACTTTTGTAGATTTAGTAAAAGTTGTTACCATCCGACAAACAAAAAAAATCCCTAGCTTTATAAATTACTAGGAGTCTAGCTCCTACGCTTAGTTAGTAGATTTAGTGCTAGAACAGGGTTGGTTCCGACCTCCCCTTGATTGTACTTGTTTTGGAGGACATATACGTCCTAACAATATGTATCAATATGTCAACATGTGTGTTAACCTTTTGTACTCTCTTTATTGTCTTTAGTATATAGTTGTTTTTTACAACTTGTGTTTAATTTCTCTCTACCTCTGACTACGTCCTCCAGTCACGAAAACCCCACGTGACAATCTCATAAATTAAATAAAATATCGATTTCAGCAAAAACACGTCAATTTATTTTTCGATGGGGACATTTAAATACAGAATTTCCAAAATTTTGCATCTCACACCCTTATCCCCACTCCACCAACTTTTTGACCGGGGGAGCCATTGTGACAGATCATTTTAAAGGGAATGAAAAAGGCGAGGGGTCTCTCACTCCCAGAAATTATGTACACCTATTGCCGCTTTACGGCAATAACTGTCTTTATTCCCGTATTCTCAGTTGTTATTCCCGTATTGCCGTTTTTATTCCTTTATTCTTGTCTGTATTGCTGTATTCCCGTCTCGATTTCCGTATTTATTTCCGTATTGCCGTATTTATTTCTGTATTGCTGCATTAATTTTCCTATTGCCATGTTTATTTACGTATTCCATGCATGATTTTAGCAGTGGGTGTATTTGAATGAAAGGTGTTTATTATTGGTTTTTTTGATAATTTTACAAAAGGTCGTAGCTCCACTAAGAAAAATGTAAACAAAATTCCTCACAAATAAAAAATGATCTGTAAAAAAGTAGTTTTTTATTCAATCATCTTATATGTACATCACATTTTTAAGTGCTGTTAAAGTAACTGCGAACCGAATACGTGAAACGAAGAACATATATATCAGATAGATCGCCTCTAAGAAATACAAAAAAAGCCACATTGAAATAAATAACAAAAATTTATTTGAAAAGTGAGAATCCCAATGCACGGCAGTAAATAAAATTCAAAAAGAATTCCAGAACTCCAGTAAAATTTACAGGACTATAAAATATAAATTCCGAATCTACTTTCTGAATGTTGGGCTTTTCCTTGGGCTGTATGAAGTTTTCCAAATCTTCTTTCAAGAATTTTTCTTTATCAATATCCAAAATTCGTCCAATGTACCATCGGGTGTCGTAAAACATTACATAATATTTTTCTAATTTCAGCTTTATCTTTCATTTTTTTTCTTGCATGTTTCCTTCCTCTAAGTCTGATTTTTCTGATTCAAAAAATTCTGATTCTGATGAAACTGAAATTACTTCAAGAGATTCGCTTGATTTCGGTGTAAGTGAACAATCGGTCTCGAGCGTATAAAAATGCATCGGTTACAAATAACTCTTTTAAAAATATAAATAATTAAAAACTCGCAAAACTAAAAATACCTGGCAAATCTACATCATAAAACTTTTAACTTGGAATTGCGCAGATCGGCCCAGTAGAACTGTCAAACGAAGCGTAACAAAAATAAGCCTTGTGTTTTAAATAGGTATAAAGTATTTTAAATTCATGGTATAAAAATCTAAAGAAAATAGAATATCAAAGCGGTCTTGGAGAACTCGTAAAGGAGAGCTATGGCGGCATGCAAGGGTTTGTCTATACATCAGATCAATTCGAATATTAAACACTCGATGATGGATGATGAAAGACTAGACTCCAAGGGCTGCAGCCACCGACATGCCCTAGCTATTCCTAGCTTTTGTAATTAATTTATTGTAGCACTTTTAAATACTGCCCGCGTTTAAATACAGAAATTATGAGAATCTAGAGATCTTGTTTAACAAATTTCTTGAACACGTTTATTAGTATTTCAAAAACATGACTGATGAAAAATATGTGTTTGAAATTGGCAGTCAAATATTTCGTTACTGTACATTTTTATGCAAGTTGAAACTGTTACTTCAAACCAAAATTGTTTAGTTACAAGAATTATTAATAAACAAGTAGATGTTTATAGCATTTTGTTGCAAATACTATTTTATACATACGTTTATTGCAGTTTTTATAGTTATGTTCGTAGTGAACTAACCTAAAAATTAAATATTGTCGTTTTAAATTTTCTATAACTTCACAATTTCAGAAAATAATTATTCTTATTCTCTTATCATTCATGTGGTAATCTTAGTACTATTTTATCTATTTTGAATTGATTTTTGTTTACTATTATAACCACTAAAATATAAAATTACAACTGCTAGAAACAGCTACAGCTCATATAGGCGACTTCAACACCTAGATGCTAGTGATAGAAATGGTTTGTCTATTAAGCGCAATTCCAAAGGTTTACACGCTGGGAACTAACAAGATGCTGCAAGTGGATGGCTTTTCTCGAAATAATTTATTTAATTTTTGGATTTAAAAATTAAAAAATATAAAAAATACTAATGCACACAGTGGAAGCTTCACTGTAAAATAAGAATCACGTAAATCGGCCCAGTAGAACTCTCAAACGAACTGGAACAAAAAACAGCCTTGTGTTTTAAATCGACTGCAGTCCTTACAGTCTAGCCATAGCCATCATTGAGTGTTTAATATTCGTATTGTTCTGATGTATAGACAAACCCTTGCATGCCGCCATAGTTCTCCTATACGAGTTCTACAAGACCGATTTGCTAATTGTTTTTCATAAACTTTGACACGAAAATAATAATAAGAGTTCAAAGATTAATTATTATTTTCGTGAAAGTTATCACATTTGGTCCTCCAAATTTCAAAAACTACTAATTTTAAATACCACATATGGGGTATTGCTGAACTCAAAAAAATATATACTTTTCATTTCTAGCAAGAAAATAAGGGGGTTCCATTTAAAATCATCGGCCGTGATACAGTAGCAAACTAAAAAATTAAAATTGATGTCCATAAAATTCGCAGGAAAGAAAATAAAATTCACGTGGTAATACAGAAAATATGAATATTATTCTATACTTTATTTACACACTGTATAGTATAAAGAAATCCTTTATTCAATTAGCATTTTAAGGGTAAGTGTCATATCACGATTCTTAGAAACGGTGAATGATTTTTATTATTATCATTATTTTTCCGCGCACACTACAACATATACTCACTTCTTCAGAAGACCACCTACATTTTTAAACGCGTTTGAGATAAAACGCGTAATGGAAATCGAGAAGAATGGAGCGTGTTATTCCTATTGCCGAGTTTATTTCTCAGTATTGCCATGTATTCCCCATTGATTGCCGCGTATTTTCTATTTATTGTCGCTTATTCCTGCGTATTCCCGTTTATTTCTGTTTATTGCCTCTTATTCCTTTGTATTCCCGTTTATTTCCCATATTGCCCAATATTGCTCATTATTTCCGACTCATAGCAATTTATTCACGAGAAACTGTACACCTATTGCCGAGAGTGAGAGACCCCTCGGAAAAAGGAATCTTTGGAGCAAAATAATTGAAATCGGCCCATGGATTGCTGAGATACAGAGATAAGTCTTTTAACAACCCATTTTCAATATGATTTAAATTATTTCACATACAAACGTCTCACACGTTTCACATACAGACTGGTGCCAAATTGTGGCAGTTCAGTCATTTACTTACAGACAACTCAAGTATATTATTTTAAAAACTGACCTTGTTATTGAGATACCATCTTTTAGAGCCCCATCCTTCTGAAAATGTAACTGATCATCATTGACCATCATGTTTCCTCATGTTCCATTCATGTTTCATGTTCATGAAGTTGATTTTTTAATTCTTCAGTTATCAGTTATTAGTGGATCCTTTGTTAAACAAAGTAGGTCAATAATGACATTACCTAGAATTCCCTAGAGATCCCCCAGCTCGAGAGTCCATTGGGAACCTTTGAGAGTTATTGGAGAGACGAATTCGATAACACTACATAACATTCTAAGCTGCTATAAAAGAAGTGTTGGATGAAGAATGGAATAAAATCACAGCCGGAGAAAACCTAAATTAGTTTTAAATATAAAAAAACGTTAGAAGTAATTAAACAAAAAGGATATTCTACAAAATCCTGAAATTTAATTTTATACTTTCTTTCAACATTTATTTAGCATAATTTTCTACTCAGACTCAGACTTTTTTGTTATTTATAAGTTTAGTTAGGTTTTGTTTTTTTTTTAATATATAATAATTAAAGTTTTAGTACCTCTAGAGTCATTCGTGAAATAATTTTCAATATTATTATAATTTCATTGATTATAAATTATCTGAATCTCTTGCAAGTGCAACTGATATACAAGAATTTTTTCGAGTTGTTATTGTACCAAAGTAGATTTACTAAATTACAATGGAGAAGATGGTTATATGTTTATGTAATGAGCAAAACGTGTTATTCCAATTATTAACGTTTTTAATAATAAATATTTCACTTTTTTCTCAAGTTGCTTTTTATTAAAAATGTTAAATTTCGAATATAAATATGAAATCTTTAGTCAAAAATGTAATTATTCCCTAAAACCATTTCTCACAATTAAAATGTTATTATGGACAATACGATGGGGGCCTCGAATATGGTAAATCTGTGCCTGGATATTATACAATAAATTATTAAAGAAACGTTTTAGTATGATCAGCCTTCATACATTGTTTCTGCTAATATGATTAATTGATTCATATGAACAAAAAACGCAAGTTAAATGCTCGGAGACATGTATACTTAAATAAATACTTATCGTACTCTGTCAACTCCTATTAGTATATATTGTATGTAGTTATCAGTTGTGTATGCCTCCAATAACGTTGTCTTCTCATAAGAGTCCATAAGGAATGATGCGTATACCATATGTATGTATGTAAGTAGATGGATTGAGTGAAACCAAATAATTAATAACATCTTAAATAGTAAATATTGTGTTACTTTATTTATTCATTGTAGTTTTAATTGAAAGATACCATTAAATTTCTATAATAGCTTAATTTTTTCACAACGAAATTTTGTTATTCTTGCTTACATATAATGTGGGTTATTTACAAATTAAAGGTTTGTCAGTAAAAATATTCATTCTTAATCTTTGGAAGTGATAATGGTTTATGTAACAGCGTTTTATTAAGACAGTATGCCCCCAAGAATGGCACTTTTTATCGTTAGAAAATAATATAATTATGATAATTATAAATAATAAAAATAATTAAAAAGACGTAGAAAGTTAAATTATTCACATAATAGCATTTTATTGGATACAACAATCGTTGATTCGGCGATGGCCAGTAATAATAAGGTGATACGTCGTACTGCTGAGTTTGTATTGTTCTTCTTAAAATTATGAAGTCATCGTAAAATACTGCGCCTCTCTAGTTTTGACAGTATCACTTTACAAACTGTTGCTAAAACAAACAATTTGTGACAAAGCATTCTCAAATCGTGCTAAAATGTTTATGATTGTTTGGATTTAATCATAAAATGCAGAAGAAAACGTCTAATATAGCCTAATTACGCTTACAATTTTAATAGACATAAATATTAAACTTTATTTCATAACGAACAAAACTTTTCTGACAATGAGGTATTTAAAATGATTTTCTAAATTCATTCCTATACTATAATAAACAAACGAGCAGGACGCGCGAGGGCATTTGCATTGCAAAAGTATTTTGATTATTTTTAAAATACGTTTAAAGTGCCAAGGAAGAAATAAAAAATAATATCATATAATTTTTTTATAAGTAAATACGTAAATAGGCAGTCAATTGAAATAATTTCAGAGAATTTGTGTATTTATTAGACATCTAATTAGATTTTAATAATGTATACCGATAATGGATATACGAATAAACGGGGTCATTTCATAATAATTAAGAATTTTGCTAATTTTTGAAACAAGCTTTTGGTCGGTCTACATTCCTCAGAAATTTAAACAGGTGTTTTTGAAATGTGATTATAAATTTATGTGTAAAACTATGTTTTAATATTTACATAAATTACCCAAATCATACATAATGCAAGTAACCAATTGTAAAGCTTTTAGTAACAAAATTTTAGTTTCATTTTAATTTGTTGATCTTATGAAAAATCTATTTTTTAATAAATTTGAAAGCCCATGGTCAAGTGTATACAATAGAACAACTTCTTGAAGATGCACATAGGTAGGTTTCGCCTCTACGCTGTGTTGCCGCTAATATGAACAAAAAATGCATGTTAAATGTAGGGAGGTGTATAATGCTGTAACTTAAGTTAAGACGTATCTCGTATACAGCGAAGGCGCCGCCTAGAGTATAACACGATGTACTAAAATGTATCTATGACTGGGTGAATCGGTATTTTTCGACTCCGACCTAAAATTTGGGAAACGGCATAATAAATGATTTCCAACATTTTAAACTACATATACACGGGGATTCGTTTTCGCCTCCGTTTTTTCCACTTCGCCTCCAAAATCGGAGGCGATCGCTATGAACAGACATATATTCGGAGGCGTATCAGTGCTTTCTGCATGTATATATATATATATATATATATATATATATATATATATATATATATATATATATATATATATATATATATATATATATATATATATATATATATGCTTTTAGTACTTATACACCTCCGAACGCTATATACAGCGTACGAGTCGGACTCAAAATCCGGAGGCAACTCGTCGGTATCGGAGTCGAACGCGCTAACCATGTTATTCGGCATCAGGACACCTCCAGGATCATTTTCCACCTATTTTCAGCCGGAGTCAAACGGGACCTATTTACGTATACTTATATACATTTTAGTTCCAGCGATTGCCGCAGAGTCGCTGCGAGATATACATGTATACGCCACGCGGTTGTGTTTACCTCCGCTTGTATAAAAGCATTCAAAGGACGTTTTTGCCTCCGAATTCGCGGCAACACTGCCTAGCATATTTTTAGTTTATATTCGTGATTTGTTTTGCTGAAGCCCGTTTAAAAACGCGTCATTTCCTTATCTAAGGTATCACGTTTCTGTCTGTATTTCTTAGTAAATATAATTACATCTTTTTAAATGGAAAGAATGATTATATTATATTAAAACTGTACTCTTATTTAAAATTCTTGCAAATTATTACGAAATTAGGACTTATTACAGTAATAAGAATTTATTTTTAATGCATAAATCTTAGATTTGGGACAAAATTCGTGAAGTGGACCTAATTTAACAACAGCTAATGCTTAGTGATTTTATAAAATTATTGATTTATTGAGAGTTATGAACAGTAACGTTTCTACACAACGATTCAGGAAAACATTCGTTTTTAAGATACTCAAACATTAAAATCAATGTTTTTCGGCAAATCTCTGTATAAAGAAATATACAATACGAAGCAAATGTTTTTATCAAATATGATATTTTTATAAACAATAATAGGATACACAAATTTTTACAGCAAACAAAATTAACAAAATATCTTATTTTAAAGGATTCTCTTACAAATTAAGAAAATTGATAATTATGAAGAGAAACGGCAGATTTTGCAGGTGGTCAACTATACAGTGTGTCTCATAAAGTTCGATCCATATGGGAAAACATTTTAATATTCTTTGTTTAAAGGAAAAAACTCTGTTGTTCAATCACTTCTGCTTCCAAAAATACTTGAAATACGCCATGTCAAAGTTTACAAGTGACAATAGGTGTTTAAATCGAGATTACCTTATTTGTTAAAATATAGAAAAATCTTATTAAGAAAAAATATTCCTAATGACATTTTACGTTCACAAACCGGGCTTGAAGAAATATCCCGACATGAAAAATTCCTTTTTAAACATTTTTTGATACACCCCCGTTACTGATTATTTTGAAATCATTAAAAATGCTTTAAAGGAGTAGGAAGGCAACAATTGCAGAGCATATTTTCTAATAATATTGAATGGTGTAGGTATTTTTGACAAATATTAAAATTATCAAAAAACAAAATAAAACTTTTTGGCGATTTTCCAATTTACAAGAAAACAACGTTTAGTTTTATTAACTTTTTTAAATAATTGTTTGAATAATACAAGAGTTGTTGAAACTACTACTTAAAAACTTAATAAACTAATTCGCAAAGAATAGTACAATTTGAGGTTTTGGAACCGATCAACAAGATTGAAGAAACTCTTGAAAATTTCTATCTAATAAAACATAATGACAAATTTATATCCCAAAATTGAGAAGATATTAGAATGACGTAAAACAAGCTTGTTTCGTTTCCAATAATAACTTAGAGTTTATATATACTAGTTTCACCAATAAAATGACACTATTTTCCCTATTTTCAGTTATGATCATTCTCAATCGTGCGATTGAGAATGACAATAGCTCACGGAATAGTTTCTTGAAAATCTAAATCTCTCCCTTTCAATTCTTCCCTATTTTTAAACGGTTTCAGGATACTGCTCACTTTTCTCTGTAAAGCTTTAACTTAGTAATCAAAAGAATTAAGGTCTGGCGAATTTGAAGGCCAATGTTTGGCTGAAATAAAATTAGGACAACGTTTTAGTAAATTAATTATGAGAACCTTTAAGCTTGTCGAGAACGATGCGATGTATTGCTATCCAAAAACTATAATAATATTTATCTAGGTGCAGTCGTTCACATTCCGGAAAAAGTTGTAAATGTCTAATGAAAGTTTCATTGTTGAATCTTGTCTTGTAGATTTACAAGACACCAGTTCATTTCAGGAAACAAAGCATATACCACAATTTTTAAAGAAAACTTGACTCGGTGTTTGTACAAGCGTAGTAGGGAGATGTTACTTTTTAAACGTCGACTGTTTGTCCGATTATGCTATTTTGCAACTTGTGGGAGCATGCACTATAAAATCTATTTCGTTTTGAAAACGCATTCGTTTGACATCATTGAACATGTACATTCGCTACAGATATGACTATAAATGTATTTCTATCGTCGTTGCATCTAGTAGGGTACAAGAATATGTTTTCTAAGTGTCTGGGGAGAAATAAATCTGCACAAATTTGAAATATGAATAATTCTTTTACTATTGAGTTTAGATAAGCTGCGATTTTTAAACAGATAACTAGATGTTCATACAACAGAATCAGCACCTTAGAAACTTTCGGTTATCTTCTCTTTAACCTATAAAGACCGTAATTTTATAGGTGTCGCATCGGTTAGCATTTGGTACTAATGTTAGTCATTAGCTTGTATATAAGCCAGGAATCTGTGTGTGGGGTTCACAGGTGATTAGCTCCAGCTGATGAGAATGCAACAAACTCAAAACAGTCTGTCCTAGAGTATCACTTGTGAATTCCACACATTTCATTATGTTTCTGGGTTAATCGTCTTAAATAGTCTTAGTAAATCTTTTATATTTTAAATTGTCAATTCCTATACGATGTTTTGTCTTTGCTGATTCACTAGATTTATAAATGGCAATTTTGGAGTTTTTCGGAGTTTTTAGTTAGAGTCAGGAGCCGGGAGAGTCTGGAACATTGGCCACCTTTTTTAATAACATCAACAACATTCAAAATTAACCTTTTTTTATAGAATCTGTTACCATTAGATAACAAATACTATTTTTACTTCTACACCATTGCATTCTAAAACTGAAAAAAATAAAATTATAACAAAGATTTTGGAGTTGGAAGAATTTAAGATAAAAGTGGCCACTGTACCTACAGTTATGGTACAGTGGCCATTAGAGTATGGTACTGTGGCCACTACTGTGTGGAAGATGGGAATAGTAAAGACAAGTACACAGCCATTTACAGAATAATGATTTATTTTGTAAAAAATAGTTTGCATTAAAAAAAGGCAACTTAAATTTAAAAAACCAGGCAAAAGCTAACAAACATTATACATAGATAAATTAATGAAAAAAAAACAGATTTGCTGTTTTAGTAGTGCCGCCTATATTTACAGGTTGATATAAATAATGTACAAATCATCAGGAACATCTAGGAAATAATATCTGAAATAAATAAAATATTGTACTAAATAATAGTACAGGGACCTACATAACAAAGAAGTGGCCACTGTACCTACATTTAACATGGCCACTAATCAACTACATGTTTTTAATCATTTAATAATAAAATGTTTTTAACATCAACTTCATGTTTTTTAAAAAGTAGGGAAAAACAAAAACTATCCAACACAATCAAAATATTATTATACCAATAAATATTTAAATGAAGTAGGTATAAGCGGCCAACGCTAGTTCCTTTCGTCGTTTATTTATTTAGTCACTAACAATTATTATTTCACTTGCCTGTTGTAGTTTACTTCAAGTACAAAATTTCAGGTTGAGTTTGTTTTAAAATAAAAATCTTGAGATTTAAATGGAATTACTTTGTTAATATACTTAGTGTCCTATTGGTACATTCTGTGCTAGATGACAGCACCTAATCTTGAGCAGCACCTAATCTTGAGCAGTACCTAATAAATAAGAAAATGGCGGGAAGGTGGCCAATGTTCCTGCATGGTCAATGTTCCAGACTCTCCCCTACTTTTTCTTTTTAACAATCCCTGTCTTGTAGTCTCCTTATCTGTACAGCGAATTTCTTGTTTACAATATTCATGCTATTGGTTGATTTATGGAATTGTCAAAAAGTTGTACCGGTTTATAAGAGTAACAAACCTTGTAGTAGGTATTTGATTGTAATTTGGTATATATTTTGGAGTTGCTAATGACAAACCTTACCAAACATGTACATTCGCTACGGATACGACTAGAAATATATTTCTATCACCGTTGCATCTAGTAGGGTACAAGAATATTTTTTCTAAGTGTGTAGGGAGAAAGAATCTGCACAAATTTGAAATATGAATAATTCCTTTACTATTGAGTTTAGATAAACTGCATTTTTAAACAGATGACGAGATGTTCATACAACAGAATCAGCACCTTAGAAACTTTCGGTTATCTTCTCTTTGACAACCTATAGAGACCGTAATTTTATAGGTGTCGCATCGGTTAGCATTTGGTACTAATATTAGTCATTAGCTTGTATATAAGCCAGGATGCTGTGTGTGGGTTTCACAAGTGATTAGCTCCAGCTGATGAGAGTGCAACAAACTCAAAACAGTCTGTCCTAGAGTATCACTTGTGAATTCCACACATTTCATTATGTTTCTGGGTTAATAGACTTAAATAGTCTTAGTAAATCTTTTATATTTTAAATTGTCAATTCCTATACGATGTTTTGTCTTTGCTGATTCACTAGATTTACAAATGGCAAATTTGGAGTTTGCCGGAGTTTTTAGTTACTTTTTCTTTTTAACAATCCCTGTCTTGTGGTCTCCTAATCTTTACTGCCAATTTCTCGTTTACAGTATTCATGCTATTGGTTGATTTCTGGAATTGTCAAAAAGTTGTACCGGTTTATAAGAGTATTTTTACAAACCTTTTAGTAGGTATTTGATTGTAATTTGGTATATATTTTGGAGTTGCTAATGACAAACCTTTCTTGTTGTAAATCCTACCATGCTTTATTGCAATACTGAATCTTTGACCGAGGATTTGTATTGTTTGAGCAAGCTTTCCAGAAGCTGCATGTTTACAGCAGAAAAGTTTTTCAAAATTCCATGCCAAGTATAAAATTTGTCAATTTTATCTTAGAGTTAATTCTTGTTTAAATTCTTGATTATTTATGCATTAGAAATTAATTCTACTAGCTAAGTAAACTACACTTTAAATAAAAAAACCCAGAAAGTATCATAGCATTCTAGATGAATGCAAGCAAATTAGAGTTGCAACCAAATTTTGCAGATTTTTCCCCACAACCTTATGTATGGATATCTTGTATACCTTTGAGATTTATATTCACATGCAGTCATCCAGTAGGTACCTGTCAGAGATTCTGTTGAATTTAATTATTTTCTAAAGCACCTTTTTGTCTTGAATAATCGTGTCATTGTCATAGAAATATCCGACTTGGGCGTCACAGAATTTATGCAGAATGGTGTAATCAACAAACAAAATTTGAGTCATTGGACAGGTGAAAATATTGGCAAGCGTTAACAAAAAACCTATATAGCCCGAAAGTCATTGTTTGGTACAGTGTAGGATCGTTTGGAATTATAGGTCAATACTTTTTCAAACACGAAAATGACATTCCGTTACAGTAACCTTCCAACTCTACTAACATATGTTAAAAACCTATGCTGTTCCCGGATTAAGATGCCGGGGACTACTAAATAATGGCCTGTTGTTCCAGCAGAATGTGACAACTCATACAGCTGGAAATTCAATGAAGATCCTCAGGCAATATTATAATGGCCAAATCAATTCACCTTTTGAATATTTACCGTGGCACGTATGGTCGATCGATCTAATTAGAATCTAATCTATTTGAAAGCGAAAGAGTCGTCTTAGAACCATTGAGGAACTAACAGCATGCATTTATAGAGAAGTCGCTGTAATAAATGAAGGTTCACTCCACTGGGTAACGAATGTTGGTGAGGGTCACTTAAATGATCTAATCTTTAGAGATTAGACAAATATCCACCCTGAATGCTAAGTTTCTTTTTGCTGGGTAATGAATAATTTTATATCCAGACGTAAAAAGTGTATTGAAGTTGGCGAGGGTCACTTAGATGGTCTAATCTTTAAAGATTAAGCAAATATCCACCCTGTTTGCCAAGTTTCAAAGAATAGGCTTAATTCCATCCAATAAATTTTAAGAAAACTTATGGGTATAAGCTAATCGCCAGGTATGTGGTAGCTACCGTTTCTCTTCTTTCTTGTCCGACATCGGCCCAGAAATCCCTGCTTCGGATATCGCACACCACACCAACATTTTATCCGGAATAGCTTTTGTCTTATAGTTTACATTATCTGGTAGTTCATTGATCTTATCAGATGTTATCAAAGAAACCTTAATTTCCTTTTATTCAGGAATTACCAAGAGTAAAAAATGTCTCATCATTCTTAATAATGACTCTATTTTCGGAAAAGTAGTTTCTGCTCAGTGAACAATAACATACAGGTATCCGTTGCAGCTGGATTTGGATGTACTTATTTGGACATTTTTCCTTTTTCTGTATTTTTGACCATGTCTGGACATCTGGACAAATTGTTGACCTTGAAACATTGAATTGGTGAAATCATTTACGACTTGAGATGACGATCCTGCCTTTGGCTCTATTCATCATTCTGTTTACCACAGGTTCTTCGTAATATATTAATTCGCAGAGAGTAGTATAGTTTGAGGTTTGGGCATCCGTCCAACAAGATTATAGATAAAACTTCTATCTTATAAAATCACAGTTATAAAATTTAATGACAAATTTAAACCCCAAAACTGAAATGACGTAACAACAAGCTTGTTTCGTTTCCGATAACAACCTGTTAAAAATAAATTACAAAGTCCTAAACATTGTGCCAAAACTTTTGAGACATTAGTAAATTACCTCTTTTTTGTAGATCTAGAGCTTCCTATACCGCCAATGCAATTTAAAATTTAACGCTGAAGCATAATTTTAAAAGTCTACATAATTACAATACACATTTAATTAATAGCAATTCTAATACAATGTTGGGCTGAAATAAAATTATGATAATGTTCTAGTAAAATAATTTTGAGATAATTTGAGTTTGTAAAGACGATGCGATGAATTGCCATCCAAAAACTAAAATAAGATTTATCTGGATGCACGATTTGCATGTGTTTTACGTGGGGTTCCCATATCAACATACCACCACGTTCCTTCCAAAGGAGGAAGCAATTGAGATACGCTCAATCAGCGCGCAATCGCACAGCAATTGCTCCCAGTTACTCGCTGGTCAGAGCGAGGTTGCCTATCCACCCTCTATTAGCTAACCAGGCTAGTACCGGAACGATTAACATATACGTGCTCATGCGCCGGCATCTTCCCGTCCCCTTTCATATGGGGCTAAGTACCTAGTCCAGCAATAGGACTATTCCCCCAACTTAAGTCAGTTCAGTACAACCGAGCCAGAGTTGGGGCCACTGCCCGATCGAATCCAACCTCAAGTGTGGCATGACTTGGTTTTTAAATGGGTTTGCCACCCCGATCTCCCAGTTATAGGCCTGGTATGCCCCCGATAGAGCTTCGTTTCGAGGCTACTTTATAGGGCCCATCAAAGTAGCACCCCGGTGTGTGCCCGTTAAGCTGAAGTTGTCTTGAACGTGAGAGGCTATGTATCTTCGCATCAGCATCCTTTAAGTGTAGGTCTCTAGAAGATTTCTCATTTTCAGTTTCTCATGGGTTAGCGAGCGAACTCCCTAACCGAGATAAACCTCACTTGAATCTCCTCCATTCGTCTAGGCCAGACATGAAATGTCAAGGTTGTATTACGTGGGGTACCTGTGTGCACTTACCCCCACCTTCCTTCCAGAAGGAAGTGATTGGGATACGCCCAATCAGCGCGCAAGTTGCATAACCGGCAGTCGTGCAATTGCTACCAGATTTACTAACTGGTAGGAGCGAAGTTGCCTATCCACCCTCTACTAGCTAAGTCGCGCATAGTGACCGAGCAGTTGACTTAACACGCTGCTCACCCGCCAGCACACTCCCGTCCTCTTTCATGCGGGGTGAAGTACCTCGTCCAGCAATAGGACTATTCCCCAACTTGACGCTGTTATCAAGAGGGACCACTGCCCGATCGAATCCAACCTGAAATGTGACAGGACTTGGTTTTTAAGCGGTTTTGCCACCCCGATCTACCAATTTTAGGCTTGGTGAGCCCTCGACAGAGCTTCTTTTAAGTCTACACTTTATAGACTACCGGTGCGTACCCGAATTTGGTGAAGTTGTCTTGATAGTGAGAGGCTATGTATTCGCTTCAACTATTCTTAAGTGTAATTAATGGCTTTCAGAGCTTCTCCCAATCACTGTACCCGGCTGCAGTCCGGATCATAGGGTGGTCAGGATAGGTCCTAAGCACATTTAGCTGGCGGCTTGCAGTTTCCCAGTGCTCAAACGCGGGATAACCTCACTTCTAGTCACCGCACTAGAGATTCAGTCAAACAGCGGGTTCCTTTGGTGACCATACATGACCTCGGTCATGCAGCGGGGTCCTTGGTGACCATAAATGACCTCGGTCAACAGTGGGTTCCATTGGTGACCATAAATGACCTTGTCCCTTAGGCGAGATTCGAATCCGCCCACACCGGTCTCATCTACCAGGGCTCCCCCTGATCGGTCAGAGTTACCGTCGAGAATTCTCACGAATTTCTCTACCACACGCTTTATTCTAACAGCTTCATCCGTTTCCCGTCAGCAGGATAGGGTAGAAGACAGCCAGTTCTAAGGGTGAACGTCGTGTGGTCTCCCGTCCACCCAATAGGCCAACGTCTAGGCCAGACAGATTATTATAATTTGTTTTACGTGGGGTACCCGTATCAACATACCCCCACGTTCCTTCCAGAAGGAAGTGATTGGGATACGCCCAATCAGCGCGCAATTGCATAGCAATTGCTCCCAGTCAGCTCACTGGCCGGAGCGAGGTTGCCTATCCACCCTCTACTAGCTATCCAGGCTAGTACCGGAGCGATTGACTTAACACGTGCTCACCCGCCGGCACCCTCCCGTCCTATTTCATACGGGGCTAAGTACCTCGTCCAGCAATAGGACAATCCCCCCAACTTAACTCAGTTGAATAGAGAGAGCCCTCCAGTCCTCTTTCATACCTTCATAAGCTCCTCCCCGAGACAGGGCTTGGGGCCACTGCCCGATCGAATCCAACCTCAATTGTGGCGGGACTTGGTTTTTTAATGGTTTTGCCACCCCGATCTACCAAATTATAGGCTTGGTGGGCTCTCGACAGAGCTTCGTTTAAGTCTACACGTTATAGACTCCCAGTGTGTACCCGTTAAGGTGAAGTTGTCTTGATTGTGAGAGGCTATGTATTCACTTCAACTTTCCTTAAGTGTAATGGCTTTCAGAGCTTCTCCCAACCGCTGTACCCGGCTGCAGTCCGGATCATAGGGTGGTCGGGATAGCTCCTAAGCACATTTACCTGGCGGCATGCAGTTTCTCATATGCCCTGGGATAAACCTCACTTCGATTCTCCTCACTTAGGATTCAGTCAAACAGCGGGTTCCTTTGGTGACCATAAATGACCTCGGTCAAACAGCGGGTTCTGTTGGAGACCATAAATGACCTCGGTCAAACAGCGGGTTCCATTGGTGACCATAAATGACCTTATCCAAGGCGAGATTCAAATCCGCCCACACCGGTATCATATACCAGGGCTCCCCCTGATCGGTATGAGTAACCGTCGAGAATTCTCACGAATTTCTCTACCACACACTTGACCTGACAGCTTCATCCATTACCCAGTTTCCAAGGAAGCAAGGATAGGGTAGAAGACATAGAAGCCAAGATTGTTTTACGTGGGGTCCCCGTGTTAACATACCCCCACGTTCCTTCCATGAGGAAGTGATTGAGATACGCCCAATCAGCGCGCAAGTTGCATAACCCGCAGTCGTGCAATTGCTACCAGATTAACTCACTGGTAGGAGCGAGGTTGCCTATCCACCCTCTACTAGCTAAGACGCGCATAGTGACCGAGCAGTTGAAAAGACACGCTGCTCACCCGCCGGCACCGAAGTACCTCGTCCAGCATAGGACTATTCCACAGATATGCCCTCTTGCAAAGTGGGACCACTGCCCGATCAAGTCCAACCTCAAGTGTGGCAGGACTTGGTTTTTAAGCGGTTTTGCCACCCCGATCTACCAATTTTAGGCTTGGTGAGCCCTCGGCAGAGCTTCTTTAAAGTCTACACGTTATAGACTCCCGGTGCGTACCCGATATTGGTGAAGTTGTCTTAATAGTTAGAGGCTATATATTCGCTTCAACTATCCTTAAGTGTAATGGCTTTCAGAGCTTCTCCCAATCACCGTACCCAGCTGCAGTCCGGATCAAAGGGTGGCCAGGACAGCTCCTAAGCGCATTTACCTGGCGGCTTGCAGTTTCCCAGCACATGGGATAAACCTCATTTCTAGTCACCGCACTAGAGATTCCGTCAAACAGCGGGTTCCTTTGGTGACCATAAATGACCTCGGGCAACAGCGGGTTCCTTTGGTGACCTTACATGACCTAGGTCATGCAGCGGGTTCCTTGGTGACCATGATTGCCCTCGGCCAAGCAGCGGGTTCCTTGGTGACCATAAATGACCTCCTCCCTTAGGCGAGATTCGAATCCGCCCACACCGGTCTCATCTACCAGGGCTCCCCCTGATCGGTATGAGTAACCGTCGAGAATTCTCACGAATTTCTCTACCACACACTTTATCTGACAGCTTCGTCCATTGCCCTTGATAGAGATAGGCTAGAAGACAGCCAGTTCTAGGGGTGAACGTCGTGTGGTCTCCCGTTCACCCAAAGGGTAGAAGACAGCGGGATACTTAGCTCCTTAAAAGACCCTGACGTCAGGTAGTATTCAATCCACCCACACCGGACCCCCTTGTTAACAGAGCTCCCCCTGCAACGTTTTAGGGTCATCGTCGAGAAACACTCCGGTGAAACGTAAGCGCAACACCTCGGCATAACTCTACCACACATTTGATTCTGATCGCGTCATCCGTTACCCAGACAAGCCTGGGATGGGGTAGACAACGACCAGTTCTAAGGGTGAACGCCGTGTGGTCTGCCCTCAAGCTAGTCTCGAATCCTAGTGCTTCCCGACACCTCTAACAACTGCCCTCCCTCTGCCTTCGGGCTAGTCTCGGATACTAGGAATGAAGTCCGACATCTCAAACGACTGCTTGACCGTTCACCCAGATTTATCTGGATGCAGTCGAAACAAAGCATATACCACATTTTAAAGGAAAATCTGGAACATTGTCTGTACTAGTGTAGTGAGGCGACGTTACTTTTTAAACCTCGACTGTATATCTGATTCTATCATTTTGCCAATTCGTGGGGGCATGCAATGTAAAATCTATTCTGTTTTGAAAACGCATTCGCTTGACATCATCATTCAGCGTAGATTCGTTAAAGATATGACTATAAATATATATCTATTGTCGATACATTTAGCAGGGTACAAGAATATTTTTTCATATTGTGTGTGGAGAGAAAGAAATCTGCACAAATTTGAAAGATAACTAATTTCTTTACTATTGAGTTTAGATAAGTTGAAATTTTTAAACTGATGAGATGTTCATACAACAGAATGAACACCTTAGAAACTTTCGGTTATCGTCTTTTTCACAACCAAAAGAGACTGTAATTTTACTGCATGGTGCGGTTGGCTTTTTATTTATAGGTGTCGCATCGGGTACCATTTGGTGCTAATGTTAGTCATTGCTTTGTAAATAAGCCAGGATGATGTGCTTAGGTTTCACAGATGATTAGCTCCAGCTGATGAGAGTACAACAAACTTGAAACAGTCTACCCTGAAGTATCACTTGTGAATTCTAGATATTTTATTATTACTGTGGGTTAATGGTGTTATAAATCTTTTATAGTTTAAATTTTCCATTTCTTTACGATGTTTTGTCTTTGCTCCCTACTAGTCTTACAAATGGCAAATTTGTTGAGTTTGTCGGAGTTTTTGGTTACTTTTTCTTTTTAAAAATCCCTGTCTTGAGGTCTTCTAATCTTTACAGCCAATTTTCGTTTGAGATTTTTATAATATTCATGCTATTGGTTGATTTATGGAATTGTCAAAAAGTTGTACCAGTTTATAAGAGAGATTTTTACAAACCTTTTAGTAGGTATTTGATTGTAATTTAATATAAATCTTTAAGTTGCTAATGACAAACCTTTTTTGTAGTAGATGCTACCATACTTTATTGCAATATTGAATCTTTGACCTAGGATTTGTATTGTTTGATCGAGCTTCCCAGAAGCTGCATTCGCCAATACCTCATCTTTTTTTGGAAAGAGGTTATATGTCTTTCAAAATCTCATCTTTTCTAGTACGTATCTTTTTCTAATACAATACAAATATAACATAATAAATGTTGTTTCCAGAATTTCAATTTCAGAAAAATTTACAATAGAGAAGTCGCTGCAATAAATGAAGGTTCACTCCACTGGGTAATGAATAATTTTATATCCAGACGTAAAAAGTGTATTGAAGTTGGCGAGGGTCACTTAGATGGTCTAATCTTTAAAGATTAAGCAAATATCCACCCTGTTTGCCAAGTTTCAAAGATTAGGCTTAATTTCATCCAATAAATTTTAATAGTACTTATGGGTATAAGCTAATGCTCATGTATGTAGTATTTCGTACATTCGGAATAAATAGATGATAATGATTTATTATAGCGGAAAACAACTTGAGTTAGGTAACATTACTGGGTAGTGGCACTTCCAGAATCGCCTTTTTTCTCGATTCCCCGTGAATTATGCTTTTATCGATACCTATTTTTTCCTAAAATTTCAAAAACTTTACACAGTCTTTCAATATGTAACTTTTTGTTTGGCGTAGATTTCAAAATACCATCCCAAAACAGATAACTCAGGGAATATTAACAAATAAATGATCAATATTTCTTTGAAAGATTGAACCCTGGTATACTTTATGTGTTTGCAACGAGAATGTGTTTATCTATCTAGATTTAAAACCTTTTGGAACTTCGTCCATGTTTGTTTGTTTTTATTTTTAATATATGTATTTCAACGATAATGATTGATGTAATGGTAATGGTTGATGTAATTTTTCTGTTAAATTTGATTGTCGTTTTTAAAATTAAATTGCAACAGACCTTTTAATGCTGTAAACGCCTTAAAAAACCCTGACGCTACACTGTTTATATTTTGGTTATTTACGAGCTGGATTTGTATTTTCAGACCAAATAGTTTTGGTTCAAATTTGACATTGATATTTGCAATAATTTCAAAACTTAACAGGTGTACAGACAAAGACAAAAACAACAGGATTTTTTTCCTCCAGGGATGTCTGTCGTGTTATTTAGGTCATATAACGTCGAGAAATAAAAAAAGGTATTTTTTACAAAAACTCGTTCTCATTCTGTGGACTTGTACATATATTGTGAGAAAGCAAAAGCAAAGAAATGGGTTTAAAGAATAAACTTTAATTGTTTTCAACCACTTTGTTGTTAGAAATGTAGTTCTGATATGATTGTAGCTACTTACCACATCGCACATACCTTATACAGTAAGGAATGTCATCCTTTGTTAATTATTTAAAAATACAAAAAAATTGTAGGCGTGACATTATATTATTCAATAAAATATTAAACATATATGATTTCCTTCCATTAGAATATAAACGAAACAAATTTACATTATTATAATCTGAAAATTCGTTTCTAACAGAACTATATCTCGAAATATCTTATATGTATAAATTTAAAGGTCCGTTTTGTTTAACGGCATACTTTCAGCAGGTGTCCTCGAACTCAGCACTTATAGCAGACATAAACACGGACTTGATAAACAGAATATGCTGAATAGTGATAAGTACCATAGTTTTATACCTTGTAAACTTGACAACGTTGATGGAGGCGTACTCGAACGCTTGATTTGCCAAAATTATATACACGGAGGTGAATACGAGCGGTCTATGTACGGAGGCTGACACGAACGCGCACTATACAGAAGCATGTATATCTAAAAAATTAAATAAAATTACCCCTCTTGGTGGATTTAGGAGTGTTAGTTCAAGAAAAAGTCTGTGACACTAGAATAATTAATATACAATCATTATTAATGGCGGAGTTGTGGTGGTCTGTTCAGTATACGGAGGCGAACACGATACAAAAGCACATATATATATATATATATATATATATATATATATATATATATATATATATATATATATATATAATATTTTGAATGCAAATTCATATAGAAAAATTTATCGACTCTGCTGGGATTCGAACCCAGGACCCTCCACTGTCTAGGTGGTATCTCTACCAACTGAGCTACAGAGAACGTTGTCATGCGACTTGCTGATCTTCATTAATAGTATTCAAAAAATATCTAGTTACTTGTATGTTTGCTTGATATCTAATTCATATGGAAAGTTTCTCGCTATGCTGGTAGTCGTTCTCTGTAGCTCAGTTGGTAGAGATACCACCTAGACAGTGGAGGGTCCTGGGTTCGAATCCCAGCAGAGTCGATAAATTTTTCTATATGAATTTGCATTCAAAATATTATTTAATGTAAAATCATTATCCAACTTGATAAAAATTAACTCTATCTAAAAATATATATATATATATATATATATATATATATCTATAGAGGCCTACCATGCGTCCGGACCAAAAGCGTAGCGCCCAGCGTCCGGCGTATATAAGTGTATATAAATGATGGTATCAGTCAGCGTCTTTTGCAAGCTATAGGTTTATTCAGCGTCTGTTTATTTTATGCAACCTATAGGTTTATACAGCGTCCATTTATTTTTTCAGTATTGGCCAGCCTGCTTGAATTCCTTTGCCTGTCTGCGGTGTCGAGTTACTCTCTGCATTTCTGAGTAAAGATTGCGTCATCTCAACTGGCAAAAATAATTCTATTTTATTAACGCTATGTAATAAATACTTTTAGTTTCGTTTCTGTATGTGTATGAATTTTATTTAAAAGGCTTTCAGATTTATGCATAAAAACATCATAAAACTCGAAATATTATTGGATTTGTATGAAATTTTCTACAAAGGGGTTTTTCAGGTCGCTGATTTCAAATTTGATGTCAACGTTTGCAAATTTAAAGCGCGGATGAAATATGGCGGCCATAATAATTAAAATTTGATTTATTTGCATAAAACTTAACATCTGGGAGTATATTCGAAACTCTCTGCGTTGCCAAAATACTATGTGTGTTTCTCAGTAAGGATTGCGTCATTTAAAGTGACAAAAATAATTTTATTAAAGCTACTTAATAAATCTTTCACTTCCATTCAATTGTGTCTGAATTTTATTTAATTCAGTTGAATTTAGTTGATTTTAATATGTATTTTCTAGATGAAAACTATTTAAATTGTGTAGGTTAATTTATTATTATAGGTTAAATGCATATAAAAAATTGTGATGATACTTATTGCTACTAATACCTAGTTCTATATTTTAAAGAGCCAAGCGATTTAATGTGTTAATTAGAGCTTCCAGTTTTTTAAGTTCTTCCAGTGGTTTAAATCGTTATATCTCTAAACATATTTGAGCTAGAAAGCTGATTCATTTTTTAAATTAAACCTTAAAAATGAGCGCATGCAACAATATTATCAAATATTGCCTAAAGAGAAATTTGGCAAAAAAAGTTTGGGTAGTGATAAAGATAGTTTAGATGGGAATTTCAAGGTCCAGCGGTCAGTGCAGATGTATTGTTTTGTATTTATGTTTGTTTATGTACTAGAAACTACGTTTTACATGTCTATTAAAGCAAACTATAAAAAGGAATTTGTAGTTCTTCTTAAATTATCTTCTTTCTGTCACTGTTTTACAAAACAGTTACTATTCGATCGCACAAGGTAAAACTTATTGGTTATTTATAACGACTAATAATTGATTTTATGAAATAATGAAATATATTGATTTTTGATTGACTTGTTAATTTTTATTGGGAACGCATTTTAATTTCAATACCTAATTAAAAATATCAGATTCGTTGTTTTATTTCTTATTGACATTCTGTAGTACATTTTCTCGTTCTATATTTTATAGAGCCGAGCGATTTAATGTGTTAATTAGAGCTTTCAGTTTTTTAAGTTCTTCCAGTGGTTTAAATCGTTATATCTCCAAACATATTTGAGCTAGAAAGCTGATTTTTTTTTTAAATTAAACCTTAAAAATGAGCGCATGCAACAATATTATCAAATATTGCCTAAAGAGAAATTTGGCAAAAAAAGTTTGGGTAGTGATAAAGATAGTTTAGATGGGAATTTCAAGGTCCAGCGGTCAGTGCAGATGTATTGTTTTGTATTTATGTTTGTTTATGTACTAGAAACTACGTTTTACATGTCTATTAAAGCAAACTATAAAAAGGAATTTGTAGTTCTTCTTAAATTATCTTCTTTCTGTCACTGTTTTACAAAACAGTTACTATTCGATCGCACAAGGTAAAACTTATTGGTTATTTATAACGACTAATAATTGATTTTATGAAATAATGAAATATATTGATTTTTGATTGACTTGTTAATTTTTATTGGGAACGCATTTTAATTTCAATACCTAATTAAAAATATCAGATTCGTTGTTTTATTTCTTATTGACATTCTGTAGTACATTTTCTCGTTCTATATTTTATAGAGCCGAGCGATTTAATGTGTTAATTAGAGCTTTCAGTTTTTTAAGTTCTTCCAGTGGTTTAAATCGTTATATCTCCAAACATATTTGAGCTAGAAAGCTGATTTTTTTTTTAAATTAAACCTTAAAAATGAGCGCATGCAACAATATTATCAAATATTGCCTAAAGAGAAATTTGGCAAAAAAAGTTTGGGTAGTGATAAAGATAGTTTAGATGGGAATTTCAAGGTCCAGCGGTCAGTGAAGATGTATTGTTTTGTATTTATGTTTGTTTATGTACTAGAAACTACGTTTTACATGTCTATTAAAGCAAACTATAAAAAGGAATTTGTAGTTCTTCTTAAATTATCTTCTTTCTGTCACTGTTTTACAAAACAGTTACTATTCGATCGCACAAGGTAAAACTTATTGGTTATTTATAACGACTAATAATTGATTTTATGAAATAATGAAATATATTGATTTTTGATAGACTTGTTAATTTTTATTGGGAACGCATTTTAATTTCAATACCTAATTAAAAATATCAGATTCGTTGTTTTATTTCTTATTGACATTCTGTAGTACATTTTCTCGTTCTATATTTTATAGAGCCGAGCGATTTAATGTGTTAATTAGAGCTTTCAGTTTTTTAAGTTCTTCCAGTGGTTTAAATCGTTATATCTCCAAACATATTTGAGCTAGAAAGCTGATTATTTTTTAAATTAAACCTTAAAAATGAGCGCATGCAACAATATTATCAAATATTGCCTAAAGAGAAATTTGGCAAAAAAAGTTTGGGTAGTGATAAAGATAGTTTAGATGGGAATTTCAAGGTCCAGCGGTCAGTGCAGATGTATTGTTTTGTATTTATGTTTGTTTATGTACTAGAAACTACGTTTTACATGTCTATTAAAGCAAACTATAAAAAGGAATTTGTAGTTCTTCTTAAATTATCTTCTTTCTGTCACTGTTTTACAAAACAGTTACTATTCGATCGCACAAGGTAAAACTTATTGGTTATTTATAACGACTAATAATTGATTTTATGAAATAATGAAATATATTGATTTTTGATTGACTTGTTAATTTTTATTGGGAACGCATTTTAATTTCAATACCTAATTAAAAATATCAGATTCGTTGTTTTATTTCTTATTGACATTCTGTAGTACATTTTCTCGTTCTATATTTTATAGAGCCGAGCGATTTAATGTGTTAATTAGAGCTTTCAGTTTTTTAAGTTCTTCCAGTGGTTTAAATCGTTATATCTCCAAACATATTTGAGCTAGAAAGCTGATTCTTTTTTTAAATTAAACCTTAAAAATGAGCGCATGCAACAATATTATCAAATATTGCCTAAAGAGAAATTTGACAAAAAAAGTTTGGGTAGTGATAAAGGTAGTTTAGAAGGGAATTTCAAGGTCCAGCGGTCAGTGCAGATGTATTTTTATGTAATTTAAAAATATTTAAATAAAGATGCAACAAAAATATTATTGACTAGCAATCTCTTAAAATGACGTTTTTGTTTTCGTTATTAGTGCTTACTTTATTTTAATCAATTACTGATTTTTTATAAATTGAAACCATTATTAGTTTCAGAAGAAAACAGCTGTGCATTCATAATACGTAGTAAATAATATCATATCTAAAATGTAAGATCATGCTAATCTATTCACCTATTTTTGGTATTAAACACATTTCTTGTAACCTTGTTATATATAATTGTTTATTTCGGATCATTTTCATTTGTGTTTGGAATAATATTTTGAGAAAGAAATTTTTATTACTTGCAAATTTTAGTTTCATGAGCAACCTTTATTTATTTTATTTACCTTTTAAATATACATTCTGGTATTAAGTTATCGATGTTCCTCTGTGAAATTTACAAAACATGTACGAGCCCTAACAACTAAATATGTATTTGGACAGTTTCATGAATTCTGTGTTTATTTTTCCTACTAGTGTTCCAAATTACACCATTTTCAAACAATAACCATTAACTTCTGTAAAAAAAGATCTGCAGAAAACAATTTTCAAAAATTCAATAAAACTCGCTGACAACTAAATATTCAGATAGCAGTTTATAAATACAATTCAATAAGATTTAACATCTCGCTTTGCTTTATTCGCCTCTTAAATTTTGGCTGACATACTTCTAACTTGGGGATTACAATTATCTAAATTGGATAATGCCCCACTTGCTGATAATTTCAAATTCAATAACACTAAAGATCCGAACTGCTTGAGGATCATTCAACAACTTTGAAATTATGATTTTCAAACCATTTTTTGGTCGTTTTTGATGTGTGGTAAGAAGCACCATCTTGTTGAAAGATTAAATCGCGGTCAAGATCGATTTTTAACGATTGGTAACAAGTTTGCGTTAAGAATTTGCTGATACTTTTCAACATTAACTGTGCCGTCTATGGACTGAAATCATTCTAACCCTCCAGCTGACATATAGCTCTAAACTATTGCACCTTGAGGAAACCTAACCGTACGTTTTAAGCAGTACTTATGGAATGCTTCATGTTTAGCTCCGATCAGTCTTTTGCGAGAGTAACCAACGAAAACACCAGACGTTGACTAGTCGCTGAATATGACCTTATACCAGTCATTCTCTGGAACATTGTCTAGGACAACTACATATTTAGTCCATGTCACTCGTCGTTGTTCTTGTTTCTCGGTTAGAAGTTTTACTTTGACTAAATACAAAAACCGTTTATGTTACAAAGATAGTTAAGGAATACTCAATGCATCAAAGTTTAAAGATAACTAACTACCTTATTAAAGAATGGAGAGTCTATCTGAAAACAAATAAACTGTTTGGATTCTTGGCAATTGTTGCGACAGAAAGGTAAAGACAGGATTAAGTGTGCCCAAATAGCTGCAGGACATGATCTGGACTTGCAGAAATACATAGAACAAAATTAAATAGCTTATCGGTATGTCCAACGTAAATGACTGCTTCTTCACGGCTTGCTCCAAAATGATGAGTCTGGATTTCTTCAGCTAGTTTGCAAGGATAATTTTCAGAGAAGACTATATGGAGTAACCCTTCACTCTTACTAAGACTCTTTTTCAGTGTGTTGTAAGCAGCATTTTTATTTCTAATGTTAAATTTATATTTATTTTTAAAGTTTTCATTTCTTCTTGAACCTCTCCCTGCAACTCTTGAACTTCTGCTGAGCCATACCTAAGACTGATAATGGAGGGCAAGATTGAGGGTAGAAGAGAACTGGCAGGAGACAAGGCTCATGGTTGAGAAATGTGAGAGACTGCACTGGCCTAAACTCACAGTTATTACTAAGAATAGCAAAAGATAGTGAACGATTTGCCGAAGTTGTTGTTAACCTTCTATAAGAAGACAGCACCTTAAGAAAAAGAAGATGTAAAAAAGGCCGCAAAGTTAGAAAATGTAACAGTTTTATCGAGCTTACTGAATATTTCTGAATTTGTTTCTCGTCATGCAGTTTTATGCAATATCGACTCCTTTGCCTTCTTCAACATACCAACACAAATTAGCTTGGGGCAACGTATGATAGCCTAATAAAAACAGGATGCCAATAAAACTGAAAAGTTTTTCCCTTGTAAATATAAAATCGTGTGTATTATTTGAGCCCACTAAATACAAAACTCTGCGTTTACATTGTTAGTGAACTTGAGTCTTGCACCTAACAATCTCACATTTCCCGTGAGTTTTGCATCTGATGATGACTTTTACATGATTATATTTTATAAGCGTGAAGTTTTACATTTATAAAACACCAAAGTTTGCATCTCATACATTTATCAGTACTGCAAGTCCATAAAACAAGACAACCAATAATATCGATATCTAAATTGTTATAATTATTTTTGTAAATAATTACAAAGTTTTGCATTTAGCGAGTTCATTTATCATGAGCCTACTTTACAAAAAATCGCAATACTATATCTTGAACTTCATCATCAAAAAGTTTTAGAAAAATATCCAGCGGTGATTGACCTGCCAAATGATTTTTTAGCTGTTCAATTTTTTTGTGTTCTCTTCGTCGGGCAAGTTCAGATACAAAAAGAAACCTCTCTGCACTTGGGTTTCTGGCTATTTGTTTTGAGCAAACTTGAGAATGTGAAAAGAAGAAGAAAGCATTTAAGTAGAAAAAAACTGAAAACAATACAGTTATGAAAACACCTGAAGAAAAACTAATGCCCATCTCTGAATAAAAAAAAACTGCAGGGAAACGTTTTGTTGGACTTGGACCTGGAAAAGGAAAAAGCAATGAGGAATAAGCAATCCGTACTCTAGTTTTGCATGACTCGCTGGTGAAACCTTGGAGAGTTGCTGGAGGTCAAAAAAACCAACGGAAAATATTTTTAAATGCTTTGTTGATGTACATTGATATAGGACACTACCGTCTTTATAGTTTAGCAAATAAAACAATTGGCCTTGCACACAAAACAAAAATATCCTACAGTACATTCTCTCGATGCCATCCCTATGTTATTACCGTCTATATTATGTATGCAAACCTAATGAAATAAACAGAGCTACCTGCTTGTACAAACAACGTGCAAACATAAGCTTCAAACCACAAAAACTAAAGCCACTAAAACTTGTAGATAATGAAAATTCATATGAACTCCTGTAACATGTAGTAAGGCTTCCGCATTGCATATGTATGGCAGGCCTCTGAAATGTCAAAATAAAATGAAGAAAAGGTTCAATTTAATGTTAAGATTGCAGCTAAAATCAATGTTACTAAACCTGCCCGAGAGTTGGAGGGAGAGGTTCAAGAAGAAATGAAAACTTTAAAAATAAATATAAATTTAACATTAAAAATGAAAATGCTGCTAAGAACACACTGAAAAACAGTCTTAGTAAGAATGAAGGGTTACTACATATAGACTTCTCTGAAAATTATGCTTGCAAACTAGCTGAAGAAATCCAGACTTATAATTTTGGAGCAAGCCGTGAGGAAGCAACATTGTACGCAGGAGTCACTTACACTGGAGATACCGATAAGCTATTTAATTTTGTTTTATGTATTTCTGCTAGTCCTAGGACCTTGAACTGCTTCTCTAGTTCCAATGCCTAAGCGAAAACCAAATTGTTCTTCTCCTACATATTGTCCGCATTTTGTGTGTACTCGTTGATGCATGTTCTTAGCATTATCTACTGTACATGGCTCATCAGGCTAATCAATCGGTACTGTGAGCACTGTTTTACTCCGCTCTTTTTAGGTATCGGAATAAAAGTAAGTTGGGTCCAGTCGTGTGGTACGATTCCTGTATAGTATATTCTATTTAAGAAAGATGTTAAGATGTTGAGGCTTTCATCGTCTAATACTTTACGCATCTCAGTATAGATGTTATCTTCACCTGAGACTCTACGTGGTTTGATAGTTTTATTGCGCGTTTCACTTCTGCTATAATAATTCTCAATGGCTAATCTTCTTGATCTATTTCTCTTGGTTCTGGTTACATTCTGATATCATCAAAAAGCTCTTGTATATAGCTTGTCAAAATCTCTTCTATCTCGTTTGGGTCTATTGTTTTTTTGTTACTATCTGTGACTAAGATATCGTGTTGATGGGTTTTATTTCCAGTTATTTCTTTTATCTTCTTTTTTGTGTGTTAAAGAAATCATGCTTTCTTGGCAGCTCTTCGAGTACTTGACAACGTTTCTCCACCCAGGTCTCCTTTGCCTCTCTTATAAGCCTTGTAATCTTTTTATGGATTTCTTTATATTTATTATAGTCTTTATGTTTGTACTTCCTTCTTTCGTTCATCAATAAAAGGATTTCTTCCGTCATCCATCTCTGTTTTGCTCTCTGCTCTTGGTTTTCCAATTCATTTTCTTGTACTTCATGTTTACATTTTTAACAGACTGCCAAAAGTTTTCCATTGTTTCTGTTTCCAATTATACCGTTTCCCTAAACTTACTATTCAAAACTCGTGTTATTTCCTCTTTTATTTGTGGTTCCCCCAGTTTCTCAAAGTTAGGTCTTGTTTTATTTCTCTTCCGGATTTTCTTCAATTTAATCTCACGTTTTTCAGCTACGGGGTTCTGATCAGATCATATGTCTGATCCAGGATAAGTTCTTACAACTTTAATTCCGTTTCTATATCGTTTATCAATCAGTATATAATCTATTTGATTTTTTATGATATTTCCTTCATTGTCTCCTGGTCCTAAGTACACTTCTAAGTGTACAATCGCCTTTCTGGAAGTTGGAACCAGGTGTTTGCTACCATTAAGTTTTCTTCATTACAGAACTGTACCAGATATCCCCCCTATCGTTTCGTTTGCAAATACCATGGTCTTCAACAATATATTGCACTCTTCCTTTACCTATCTTTCCGTTGAAGTCACCCATGATTATATTCACTTCATTCTTTTTGGTAAATCTTAGTAGGTAATTTTTACATCATCAATGAAAAACTCATGCAGTATGGAGTATTCTCGTGCAACTTATATTACTAGATGAACAGATAGTTCCATATTTTGAACGGCACTCGCAACAAAATGCTTCTAAAAGTGAAACCGGTAAGATTCGGTTTCAAATTATGGTATATCTGTTCAGATGAAGGGTACTTATACAAGTTATCCTCCAAATAATAAAAAATCCAGACTTGGGTTGGGAGGTGACTTTGTTTTTTATCTACTATCTATTGTAGAGAATAACCCTAATCATAATATTTTCCTTGACAACTTCTTTTCTTCATATAAATTATTCGACAATAACACACTATGGTGTTGGAAAATTGAAAACTGCAAAAAATTATGACACAAAGGAAAAGAAAAAACTACCGTACTGCTCAAAAGCTACTGTACTATCAAAACAAAAGGAAATAGTGACGTTAACGAAGAAAATGAAGTAAAAACCTTCCCAAGGATCTTGTATGGTTTCTCTATTTCTTAGAAAATCAAATGTAACTGAACTAAAGGGTTCATTGTGATGCAATGAAGAAGTACATCACATGCTCAAATAAATTCAGTGTGTCTAACAAAAATCCCAACCTATTGCTTGGTCTTGGAGGGATTCATCTCCTAAAAGTGGTACTCTCATGCATTGGGCTATACCTCAAAGACAGTGGAGCTTCGAAAATCCTTGTTGAGACAGTATAATTGGAATGCTGTTTTCCATTTTGAAACGCTTACGGTGTTATACCAGTGTACGAAGATCAACGCTTGTTGGACAAATTTAAATTGCTATAAACTACACATAGTGACATAAAAAATATTTTGAGAAACTCGTAGAAAATGACAGGCAGAAAAAAACTGGGGCCTGCGTGCATGCAGTATAAGAGAGTGTTTGCCACTTTCCTTCTTCTTTGATAGAAAAAATTATTCACGATGGTACATTTTATACTACAATGATTGCTTGAAGCTGGACGAAGGTCCTATAATTTATAATTCCATGTCAGTCTTTTAAACAAAAAATAATAATCTTAATTCAATCCTATTAACGCATTTAAAACAATAATTATTCAAGACTTTTTAACCAAAATTTGTTTTGGTGGTTTCAAGTGTAAACATTTAAAATATTTTCAAAAAATTTCAGATTCAAGAATATAAAGAAAAATTTAAAATCTGGCAGCATAAATAATTAAGATTTTGCAATGGGCAACTAAAATCTTCAGTAACATGATATTTGATACGATGTTTGATGACGCGACGTCAAATTGTTCATCATACAATTCTGAGAACCTAAAATGTTTACTTTAATTCTTAAATGCTCCGAATGAATGCTGCATAAATGAATTGTTTTTTACATTTACTTATATGTACAGCTGTAACCGTTATCAAATTCATAATTGCAAAAGAGAACCTCTACTCCTTGGAAAATCCCCGAAAAACGAGTGTTAAAAGGAACACGATTAAAAATTTGTAAACACAACTGACCGAAAAAAGTTATATACAAGAATACACAGGTTGGGTCTATTAGCAGACAATTTTAAGTTCTTTTTCCAGCTTCAAGCAATCATTCTAGTATATAAAATGTACCATCGTGCATAATTTGAAAAAAATGGAATTTCTGGCAATAGCCCAATATCAGAATCTATTCGCTAACTAGAATTCGAATTAAGTGTCATTTTACACAATAATTAGCTTTTGTTTTTTACGTGTGCTGAGCATATGCGTTATAGCATACACAAAATTACGTCACTTTATGGACTTGCACACCTGCAATGAAATTTAATCCATGCTTACAAGGAAATATTCTCTTGCTAACAACATTAAATTTTTATAAGGATGTCTTTCAAACTATAATATTGAGTTATATTCCTGATTATCTAATATCCATTTTTTTCTCGAGTCCTCTGACTTTAATAAAGCTTAACTTGAGTAAAATATTATATTTCTAAATGCTATAGCTACTTTTGTTTTTATCAGACAATAGGTAATAAAAGTTACCCATTTTTAGGGACAATTTTATTAAAAACAAATTAGTTTTTATCTCGGAAAGTACATGCCATATATCTATGAAATTTTTGTAGGGGTTATAGAAAGAAATCTTGGGTTCTAATTTTCAGACCAAAAAGCAATTCATTTAAGATTTATATAAAAAATAGGGAATTATGTTTTCTTGTTTATTAATTTTTTGATTTCGTTTTGGTTAAATGAACACTTTTCATATAGGCATTATTTTTCTCAAAGAAATGTTCCTAATTTTAACAATAACAGTGCAATAACATAAAAACCAATTTTTTGTCCAAACCGCTTGTCACTAAATTAATTTTTCTGCGATTTAGAGGAAGATATTGAAGACTATACAGGGTGTCCTGTTTAACAGTCTACACCGAATCATTCCAACAAGCTTGTGACTATAGCAGTGGAATTAAAAGAACTTTGTATACTTTGACCTCTAGTTTACGACATCAGAACACATCTTAGAACTTGTGCTGGTGCTGGATATCATCATCAGGATTTTTTTAAATGGAACGATTAGATTTGAAGTATGGAAATCGATAGCAAGTGGGATTCTGAATAAAAAAGTAATAAGGTACTACAGGTTTAAAGTGAATGATAATGAAATAATAAAGTGAATGTATTCTAATACTGTTTTCGTAAACAAGAAGCCGAAATCTACGAAGTTCTTTTAATTCCATTACTATAACCAAAAGCTTGTCCGGATGATTGAGTGTAGACTGTTAAATAGGCCAGAACCCGTTAAATGGCTAAGTGTTTACTATTTTTTTCACATTTAAACATTTGAAGTGGTGACTCGTACACCTTTGAAATCTGAATTTTGCAAAATCTAAAAAGTATCTTGTATATTATTAACCATAAAATATGCGACTTCTTATGTTTTTTCATGATAACCATGAAAATGAAGCGCAACAAAAATCGTTGCTATTTTTTCACATTTAGAAATTCTAAGGGTTGGCTGCTACCCCCTTATATCCTGAATTTCGCAAAATCGGGGAAGCATGTGCGTTTTTATGTTCTTTCACGCAACCCATTCAACAATGAAACGCAAATAAACTGCTTTACTATTTTCTCCACATTTGCAAATTCTAAGGGATGGCTGGCTACCCCTTAGACCCTTAATGTCGCAAAATCCGTAAAGTATGTAACTTTTTATGTTCTTTCACGTCACCCATTCAAATATGAACCGCAACAAAGATTATTTACTATTTTTCCCGTATTTCAAAATTCTAAGGGTTGGTTGCTACCCCCTTAGACCCTCAACTTCGCAAAATCTATAAAATAGGTGACTTTTTATGTTCTTTCACGGCACCCGTTCGAAAATGAAACGCAAAGATTGTTTACTATTTTTCCCGTGTGTAGAAATTCTAAGAGGTGGCTGCTACCCAAAACAGAACAAAATTTTGAAAATATAAATATGGGTTTTTTTAACGTTTTTTTAATTTTTCGCTAGACGAGAATCCGAAACTCTGTAAATATACCAAATTTCAAGTTTGTATGTACTCTAGAAATTCGGAAGTTATAAAGACTATTTAATTTCATTACTTAAATACATAAAGTGAAGTCCCGTTTTACAACACCTAAAGGGGTAGCGGAGGGTTAACATAATAACAATTTTTTATATTTTTCTTTACGAGAACTCTAAACCCTATAACTAAACCAAATTCTAAGTTTTTATGTCATCTAGAAGTTTTACAACCCCCAAATGGAATACGGGGGTTGATTTAATAATTTTTTTAAATTTTTCTTTAGGAGAGTCCTAAATTCTATCGCTATACCAAGTTTCAAGTTTGTATGTCATCTAGAAGTTTTACAACCCTAAAAGGAGATGCGGGGTTGACATAATAACATTTTTTTTAATTTTTATTTACTAGAATCCTAAACCCTATAAATATACCAAATTTCAAGTTTGTGTGTGATCTAGAAGTATTACAACCCCCAAATAAATTGCAGGGGTTGACTTAATAAGATTTTTTATGTTTTTCTTTACGAGAGTCTTAAACCCTATCACTATACCAAATTTCAAGTTTGTATGTCATCTAGAAGTTTTACAACCCCCAAATGGAATATGGGGGTTGATTTAATAATTTTTTTAAATTTTTCTTTAGGAGAGTCCTAAATTCCATCGCTATACTAAATTTCAAGTTTGTATGTCATCTAGAACTTTTACAACCGCCAAATGGAATATGGGGGTTGATTTAATAATTTTTTTAAAATTTTTCTTTAGGAGAGTCCTAAATTCCATCGCTATACCAAATTTCAAGTTTGTATGTCATCTAGAAGTTTTACAACCCCCAAATGGAATATGGGGATTGATTTAATAATTTTTTTAAATTTTTCTTTAGGAGAGTCCTAAATTCCATCGCTATACCAAATTTCAAGTTTGTATGTGATCTAGAAGTTTTACAACCCCCAAATGGAATATGGGGGTTGATTTAATAATTTTTTTAAAATTTTTATTTAGGAGAGTCCTAAATTCCATCGCTATACCAAATTTCAAGTTTGTATGTCATCTAGAAGTTTTACAACCCCCAAATGGAATATGGGGGTTGATTTAATAATTTTTTTTAAATTTTTCTTTAGGAGAGTCCTAAATTCCATCGCTATACCAAATTTCAAGTTTGTATGTGATCTAGAAGTTTTACAACCCCCAAATGGAATATGGGGGTTGATTTAATAATTTTTTTAAATTTTTCTTTAGGAGAGTCCTAAATTCCATCGCTATACCAAATTTCAAATTTGTATGTCATCTAGAAGTTTTACAACCCTAAAAGGGGATGCGGGGTTGACATAATAACATTTTTTTTAATTTTTATTTACTAGAATCCTAAACCCTATAAATATACCAAATTTCAAGTTTGTGTGTGATCTAGAAGTATTACAACCCCCAAATAAAGTGCGGGGGTTGACTTAATAAAATTTTTTGTTTTTCTTTACGAGAGTCTTAAACCCTATCACTATACCAAATTTCAAGTTTGTATGTCATCTAGAAGTTTTGCAACCCCCAAATGGAATATGGGGGTTGATTTAATAATTTTTTTAAATTTTTCTTTAGGAGAGTCCTAAATTCCATCGCTATACTAAATTTCAAGTTTGTATGTCATCTAGAACTTTTACAACCCCCAAATGGAATATGGGGGTTGATTTAATAATTTTTTTGAAATTTTTATTTAGGAGAGTCCTAAATTCCATCGCTATACCAAATTTCAAGTTTGTATGTCATCTAGAAGTTTTACAACCCCCAAATGGAATATGGGGGTTGATTTAATAATTTTTTTAAATTTTTCTTTAGGAGAGTCCTAAATTCCATCGCTATACCAAATTTCAAGTTTGTATGTGATCTAGAAGTTTTACAACCCCCAAATGGAATATGGGGGTTGATTTAATAATTTTTTTAAATTTTTCTTTAGGAGAGTCCTAAATTCCATCGCTATACCAAATTTCAAGTTTGTATGTGATCTAGAAGTTTTACAACCCCCAAATGGAATATGGGGGTTGATTTAATAATTTTTTTTAAATTTTTCTTTAGGAGAGTCCTAAATTCCATCGCTATACCAAATTTCAAGTTTGTATGTCATCTAGAAGTTTTACAACCCTAAAAGGGGATGCGGGGTTGACATAATAACATTTTTTTTAATTTTTATTTACTAGAATCCTAAACCCTATAAATATACCAAATTTCAAGTTTGTGTGTGATCTAGAAGTATTACAACCCCCAAATAAAGTGCGGGGGTTGACTTAATAAAATTTTTTATGTTTTTCTTTACGAGAGTCTTAAACCCTATCACTATACCAAATTTCAAGTTTGTATGTCATCTAGAAGTTTTGCAACCCCCAAATGGAATATGGGGGTTGATTTAATAATTTTTTTAAATTTTTCTTTAGGAGAGTCCTAAATTCCATCGCTATACTAAATTTCAAGTTTGTATGTCATCTAGAACTTTTACAACCCCCAAATGGAAGATGGGGGTTGATTTAATAATTTTTTTAAAATTTTTCTTTAGGAGAGTCCTAAATTCCATCGCTATACCAAATTTCAAGTTTGTATGTCATCTAGAAGTTTTGCAACCCCAGAACGGGGTGCAGGGGTTGACATCATAACATTTTTTTTATATTTTTCTTTATAATAATCTTAAATCCTATAATTACACCAAATTTCAAGTTTCTAAGTCATCTAGAAGTTTTACAACTCCTAACAGGGGGTGCGAGGGTTGACATAAATATATTTTTTTATTTTCCTACTTACAAGAATTCCAATTCCTATAATTGTGCCAAATCTCAAGTTTGTATGTCATCTAACAAATTAGAAGTTGTAAAAGTTATTTAATTTCAATATTTTAATGCATAAGAAGTCCCGTTTGAAATGATGTCACTGTCTGCCTCACAAACATATGAGTTTTAAAAATTTTAAAATATAATATGGGATAAGATTAAACAGCCAGATTTATTACTAGCTAACAGCATCAGTGATTGATTAAATACTGAATGATAATATAATAATGGTTACGTTTGTTTCACTTAAATCAATAGAGCTTTGAATTAAATCTTACGATTTTATTAAAATTATCGCCCATTTGTAGAAGCAATTAAAACCGGTTTAAACGAAATTTACATGACGCATAAATGAAACGTATTAAAAGTGTTTCTTAAATAGCTTTAACAAAATATAATATGTACGAATTTTTGTCACCTTAAATGACGCAATCTTTACTAAGAAATACAATGCATAAAGTGAAGTCCCGTTGAAATGACGTCACTGTCTAGCCACAAAGGAATCAGTGTTACCAACACAATTCTTGTTAAATATGCGGACGCAGGGTAAACCTATGCCATAAATTTGTATACAAATGTATACAAATCCCGCGCTATTAGCGCTGCGTGTGGCAAACGCTCGAACTACCATTTTATACACGAATCAGGAATGGGTGTCAAACTGCGCACAGCTAATTTTTACATTTTCGCCATCTAGACACTTTAAGCTTCATATGGTGCAATTTTGAGGCACTAGTCACCCAGCGTCCGTATATCCGGACGCCGAGTGACTTCGGACGCTGCTTGAACCTAAGATTTTACATGGGGGGACGCATAGTGGTGCCCTATAGATATATATATATATATATATATATATATATATATATATATATATATATATATATATATATATATATATATATATATATATATATATATATATATATATATATATATATATATATATATATATATATATATATATATATATATATATATATATATATTCGGCATAAAACGAGATCCTTTGGAGTTAGAAACTATACAAGTTGAGATCCTTTTTGCAAGGCGAGATCCGATTTTGGATCTCGTCTTGTATCTGTGTGTATATCTTACTCATTCAATAGGCGATGTGAAGGGAAGAGGAAATTCAAATTTTTGGTAGGAGCTCACTTTGTCCCATTTTGTGCAATTTTATACTCTGGCAGTTCATCTAACCTTACTGTAGGGGGCACTGCAGCGCCTTTTATGTATAAAACCTCAAAATGTATGTTACAGTCAAGTCGAGATCCGGTATGCTTGACAACATCGCAGATGTATTTGCAGCTTGAATTCTTGGGAAACGAGATTGTCACTTCCCTTCTTAGTCATCGAACTGGGTTGTTTATTTTTAAAATTACTTCTATACGTGGTCATGCGATTCTTATAAAAAGCAATAGTATAAATTCTATTAAATGGGAAGAAAGTGCTATCCCAAATGTTATTAGCATTATCTAACTAACATTTGAATCACAAATATATTTTTAGTTTTGTCTAAAGTAAGAGAAAAATTCCAATGTTTGATTTATAAAAAGCACACATTTAAGCACTATCTTTCTTGTTTTAAATACGCGCTGTATGTTTCTTTCCAGTCCATATATATTGTTTAACTTAATTTATAGATTTTGTTAATATCACGACTGTTGGAATTAATTTTAAAAGGGAAATTTTTTCTTTTAAAAGGAATTTCTGCGTAATTATTTTAAAATTGTTTTAGATCTTGATAAAAACAAGAAATCATTGTCGAAACGTTGATATTTCGATGGATTAATAAAATACATCAAAGACTGAACCCCATAAAGTTTCCTTTTTAAAATTAATTTATAGAATTAACAGAATTCCAGCTGAAAACTATTTTAACATTGATAGGCCTTGGCTAAATTTTGGCTTGAAAATAGTATATTGAAAAATGAGCGTCACAACGACCATTAGTGTAATACGAGTGCAGTTTTTATAATAAATTGTATGTAGATATCCCAGTAGCACAATTAATGCCTCGTCTCAAATGGGTTGTCTTTAGGAAAAAGGCATCAAATCAAAAAGTTTCCTTTCTTTAATTCAAATGTTTTTTTTATAACTTATATGTACTAATTATTAAAATAAAATACAAATTCACTAAAGTAGTTCATTAAAATAACCTATCAAATTAATTAATAACCAGAATTTCTCTTCAATACTCTTTTGGTGATACACCATTGTAATAATTTTCTTATATACTGTTACCGGAATATTGTATTTATTTATATTCTTATCAAGTATTATTTGCACATGATGGCGTATAGTTTTTAAGATGTTATTTATACAAGGTTAATTATCACTATTTCAGCATTTCTTTTCTGAAAGTAAATATCAAATCCAACGATGGAGCTACAATTACCATTGCGGAACCTTCTATAAAATTTTTACATAACTATCAGGACGTTTAGTAAGTTTAAGGGTAACCTACAAAGAGAAAATATTGATACAGGTATTGGAATGGGAATTATATTGCCCTTTTAAAAAAAGTGGGATTAAATGATCTAAACATCTGATTACAGTAATTTACATACAATATTATAGGAAATTTAGTTTTTTAAGTAATTCACAATATAACAGTACTATTTTTATTGTAAAAATAAACACTAGTTATCAGAGGGTTTCATTTTTATCTATTATAAACAAACTTCAGGGTGCTCTGTAGGCCTCGTGAAATTTCCTAACCAGAGATTTAATGTATTTATGAGAACAAAAATATTTTTTGCTATATGTCCATATATTTACAATACGGGCTTTTACTTATTCCGTAAATTTAACTGCTTCTGACATTGACCGTAGTCGGAAACTGATTATAGTTATTGTTAGGTTAAATATAATATAGTTATCTGTTAATAATTTTATACAATAATTTGTAATAATTTTCTTATATACTTTTAACGGAATATTGTATTTATTTATATTTTAATATCAAAACCTTGGTTTTAATATTTGTATTTTTATCATTAATGTTTGCATTATTTATGGTTGATTTTTGTGATATAATTGCCGTTGTCTTACAATCTTTATATTTGTTAAGGTCTTTTTTTGATTCGTATATTTAATATTATATTTTATTATTTTCCTGTATTAAATTATCAATATCAACTTTTAACATAATTATTTTCATATTTCCTTATTCCAATTGTTGATAATGGAGTTTATAACATCCGATTCTCTGACTGTATTATTTTTATACAGAGTCTTCATTAAGTTTGGAACCGGCTTAATATCTTCAAAACTATTAACTGGATTAAATTGAAATTTGGGGTGTGCATTTTATAAATTAATATCTATTGTGCCTAATTTTTCACCTGCTTTGCATCGTTACTTTACGAGATACACAGCCAACTTGATTTTTTTTAAATAGCAATGGTGGTCAAATTTGACATCATTTGAAAGCTTATTTTTTTCTGAGTACCATTATGTAATACACGTGTTGTATCATTTTGACAAAAATCGCCAAAAAATTTAAATCATAGCCATAGCCTATCATCATAAGTAACTCTATTCTTTCTTTTTCGCTTAATTTAAGCATATTTGACAATTTCTTTACTGTCAATGTGTAACTTTTGACATTTCTATGAATTTTGTAAGATCACTAGATATTTTAATTTTTAATTTATTCAACACTTTTGATTTTGTGGATAAAACATGTTTTGTTGATTTTAATTTTTTTGGCGATTTTTGTCAAAATGATACAACGCGTGTATTACATAATGGTACTCAGAAAAAAATAAGCTTTCAAATGATGTCAAATTTGACCCCCATTGCTATTTAAAAAAAATCAAGTTGGCTGTGTATCTCATAAAGTAACGATGCAAAGCAGGTGAAAAAATTAGGTTCAATAGATATTAATTTATAAAATGCACACCCCAAATTTCAATTTAATCCAGTTAATAGTTTTGAAGATATTAAGCCGGTTCCAAACTTAATGAAGACCCTGTATACAACAGTATTGGAAACAACACATTGGAACAATTAAGGGAAAATATTTGCCACCTAAATGTCATTTGTTAGATTATATTGAACTGTTTGACTATTGGATTTGCATTACATATAACGAACGAAGTTACAATCGAATGGCACTCCACATACAATATGTACTTATGACTGATAGTTTAGGCAACAAATTGTAAGATTCTTGAAATAAAGATTCTTAAAGGTTGCGAAAGCAATAATTTTATTAGAGCATATAAACATTATAAACAAAGTACATCCCTTGATATTATATTCAAAAATACCGCAAAACACAACGAATTCAATCTTTCAAAATAATTTTGAAGTATGAAGCAAATATTTTCTCCGCCGTTCTAATGTTTTCAAATTGAAATAAGTGATTTCTGATCATTCCAATGTTTCCTTGGCATAGCTGTTTTTTTGCATAAAGAGAAGTTTTCTTTTCTTTACCTTTTCCGGTTATAATCACATGCAATCCGTAACCAAAGGCATCATTCAATTCGTATTTTTTTCTTTATAGCATTCCTTAATATCTTTCATTTGACATAATTAGGGGAGATAATATTAGGGTTTGAAACAAAATGCACGTAAAGCTGTATTGTGCGTGATGCGATTAATTATACATATGTGCAAAAATAAAATATGAAAATGGTATTAATTAAAAACAATCTTATATTTTAGTCTTTCAATTTCAATAATCTTTATTTGCTTTATTTTTAAAATCAATAGTTTCAAGGCGGGTGGCATGTTAGTTTTAATATAATATAGTTATCTGTTAATAATTTTATATAATGCAATTTAAAGATGTACATAACAACCTTTCATATTTTTAACTTTTTCCCTTCTTTTACTTTTAAATGAAATATTTTTAAGGAAGTTAAAAACATTAAAAGTTAATATGTAGTATTGATTTCATAATGATCTCGAGCAACAAGGCTAATATAATGCTATTTAATTTATTTCTTTTAGTGTAAACGTATAGCATAAAATAATAAAAAATAGCCTTGCTATTCTAGATCATTATGAAAACAATAGTACATCTTTAAATAATTGTATTGTATAAAATTATTAACAGATAACTAACATATATCATATTAAACCTAACATGCAGAATAACATGAATAATAATTTTATACCTTCAAACAAAACTTGTCCTTTTTCTATTGTATGAAATTCCAGGTCAAGTCATTTTAACAGTCCCTTTTACAACATCTGGTTGTCATAATGACCCTCGTTTGTGAGTTTTGTGGTAAATATCTGTCGAATACGGTGGCAACGCTGCAGGATCTCACGTTGGTATACATATTATGCTATATACAAAAATGGACCTCGACTTGTTGCGGATCTCGCTTCGTTATGGATTTATAAATAAAATTTTAATTGCAAAATCTGTGCCCCTCTGAGGTGGTAGTGGTTAAGTCGTAAATTATAAATCTATTAACAGAAAATATACATGCGTAACTCTTTATCTTTTGGTGGATCTCGGGTTGTCCTAAATTTATTCGGATCTCAACTTGTTACGAAAATAGAGATATATATATATATATATATATATATATATATATATATATATATATATATATATATATATATATATATACGTAAATAGCAACACATCCGAGACCCACGATACGGAACAGACAACCCGAGACCCGAGCGAAAAAATTATTTTAAAACTGTGTATTTTGGTGTTTTGGGATGTATTTATTGGTCTTAGGAATTATTTAGTCTGAGGGGTAAAAATTTTCAAAAAGTAATATTTATGACAGACTTCCGAGACCCTTTGAAGTGCAACGAACATGCGAGACCCGTAATATTAAAAATATACGTTCATCGTCACATAAGAGTCCCTTCGACGTTGCCAATATGACACTATAGTAAACCTGGTGTTCTCAGTGAGGTTAACGGAATATTCCGAAGTAAAGAAATGTGTTTTCAATTTGTCACGGATCTTTACGCACACTTCTCACACGTGGTTATTTTTCTCTAGTTATTTTCAATGGATACCCGCTCGAAGTAAATACTTAAAATGGATTTGAGCCAAAAAATTAAAAGTATTTAATGTAGCCATTTTAGATAATATTTTACCTTAAAAGTAGAGTAGAAAATAAGGCAATTAGTTTGTCATTTAATTTATCCTACTATTGCCTTATGTGAGTATGAAATGCTTTTAAAAAGGTTTCTAGTGCAAATAAAAAACATTTGGAATTACCTCTTTTATCAAAAATGATTTATCCAACCTACAAGATTATCTTCTGAAACTGTCATACAGAAAAAAAAATCTAATAGCAATAATCCTGCCTCGGATACTTATATTAGAATTTCGACACGAATGAAAGAGTAATTAGGTACTCCGAGAACTGGAAACGTCAACTAATTGTAAGTCTGGTGATTTCTACGAATTTGGGGATAATGATAATGTTAAAACGTATGCAACACTGAACCCAGTTAGTTTACATCTGAGATTTTACAAAAAGCAGGTATTGCTCTTTGACTTGTATTAAAGTTAAGTTTTTTAAACAAATGTCAGTTTTATTATTTGTAAATTTGAAAAAGATGTTTCCAGTTCTCTATCAAGTCGCAGTGCACATGAGGTGTTAGCTAATGCGCGATTATTAACGCACGTTATTGACTACATATCATTGCATAAGACAAGTATACATTCAAATGCGCGTAAATTTTAGTTGATGCGCGTTGAAAAATAATCAAAAATAATGTCATTGTCTACATAAAAAATAAGTCATCGGACAAGATAAGAACACCAGACACGTTATAATGTTAATATTATTATGTAAATTGTTAAATATGTTTATCAATTACTTTTTAGTTGCACTATTTTCAACTCAGCGTTTTAATTTTTGTTTAAATGTTAATAAAACAAAAATCAGCGCATATAAATTATGTACTTGTTCAGAATTACATCTTACAACGTATTTTACACTTTTGTTATGTATTTGTAGTATTATAAATGAAAATCATTATATGTAGTACGGATGAAAAACTCATTATTTTATATGAGGGGGACTAGAAGCCAAGGGGTATAAGTGCAATGTAACATGTTAGATAATCAGAGCTAAATTTTGATAATTCTTGTAATTAAAGTATGTTATTTAATTAGTTTGTTATTATATTTTACCTTTGCTTATACTGTTTTGTACTTCTCTCTAAAATATGAGATCATTTTATTCATTGTTACAGTCTTCTATCAGTATTTTCTTAGCATGTGTTTGCATTTGTACCCCTTGTATTCCAAACATGTCTGCTTAGTCAATAAAAAACCAGGGTACAAGTGCAAAATATTTTATTTCATATCTAAATAATAGTATATTTACTTAAAATACTTTTCTATGTATTTTCGGATGATGTGAAAGGATGCTCCATTCTAAATTTCAACCACTCACTGCATAGATCTGATTCCAGTGACCATGTTTTTGGAAAACAGTTTAAGGACATCTAAGCTAATAAAATCCTCATCATTCATTATAACCACAGTGAACTTTTATTGATTGTTTATTTATCATATAGATAATACAAAGATTAACACAGAGATATAGTGATTAGTATATACAATATAACTTTGGTTTTAATATATCACAATATTCTGTAGCAGTGACAACAATAATTTAATATTTAAGTATTATCAGTTTTCGCATAACTAATTAAGGATTTTTTAAATTGATTTATACTTTTGCTATTTTTGATATGAGGAGGTAGATGATTGAAATGAATGATGCCTTTGTGGAACAAGCATTTCATGGAACTCGATTTGTTACTAGTCTTAACATAAAAATTAATTGAGTCTGCCGTTCTTGTACTCCGCTCGTGCACAACTCTGACTGGTATAAGCCTACTACTTAAGTAATCGGGCAAGGAAGCATTTAACATTTTAAAAATAAAAACCATTGTTTGGACATATAAAAGTTTCTCTACATTTAGCCAATTTAAAGTGTCTAGCATAAGTTGTATTCGTGTGTACCTGTTGCAACTTAAAATTACTCGCATTGCTTTGTTTTGAAGTATTTGCAACCGCTCGAAATTAGAACATCCTGTATAAATCAATGAACTGCAGTAATAGAAGTGTGGCAGAATAAGTGTGTTGTAAATTGTTAATCTAGTAGGTATGGATATGAACGGTGACACTCTTCTCAAAAAACCTATTTTTTTCCCCTATTTTTCTACATATAAAATCTATGTGCAAACCGAATTTTAGTTCCCTATCCATGTTAAATCCTAAGTATTTCATTTCCTGGACAATCTCAATTGTTTTGTTATTTAATTTCACACTTAAATTCAAATTTAAAAACCTGTTATAAAGAACAGTACTGCCAAAGAACATATATTTTGATTTTAGCTCATTAACTTTTAATTTGTTGACTTTAAACTTATCTGTTAACAATTGCAATTCAGCTTTGATAGTTTCAACCACTTCCACGAAGTTTTCACCGTGATAATAAATTAATGTGTCGTCTGCAAAGAGATGAATTTTACATTTATTTAGGGCATTTTCTAGATCATTAATATAAAGTATGAACAGCAGTGGCCCAAGGACACTGCCTTGAGGGACACCGATATCATTTATCTCTGGACTTGACACCACATTGTTGACTTTAGTTATTTGATACCTATTTGATAAATAATCATGCAGCCACTTTAAGACCACACCACTAAATCCATATTTTTCTAATTTTAAAATTAGTATATTACGGTCAATAGTTTCAAATGCCCTTCTGAGGTCTATAACAACTGCGCAGATACCAACTCCTGGTGTATCTAGAATGCTTTTCATATCTGATATAACAAATTGCAGTGCTGTCTCACATGAGTGAGAATGTCTAAAACCAGATTGGTAACTACACAATATTTTGTTGGAAGTTATATATTTAATTAGCTGTTTGTAAACAACTACTTCTAAGAGTTTTTCACAAAAAGGTAGCATATTTATTGGCCGTAGTTGCTCAACATTGTTTGTATTTAACACTTTTGGAATAGGAATTATAGTTGATGTTTTAAAACGTTGAGGAACAACCCCCTTTTCTAAACTTAAATTGATCAAATTTAGTAACGGATAACCTATTACATGAAATAGGCCCCTGATAACATCGAGACCTATCTCGTCTACACTGTTTTTCTTCTTTTGAGACTTAATAATATTATATAACTGGCTAAGAGTAATGTTCTGAAACTTGTCCAACTTAATATTATTTAGAGAAACTGTTTGTAGAATCATATCTCTATCAACATCTCCTGTGTCTATACTAACTATAATGTCCTTTATACTACCTATATAGTACTGATTTATAGCATCTGCCAAGTTGTTATTGTAGATTGTACCTTCACATTGTAGATTTTGAAAATTACATTTTGTGACTTTTGTTCCTACGATTTTTTTTAAATATTTCCACATTAGTTTAGAATTACTTTTGTTCATATCTATATTTGTTTCATAATAATTAATTTTTTCTTGTTTTAAAACTCTAACACATAAATTTCTAGCTTGTTTATAGTTATTCCAGTCATCTACCTCATTTGTAAACACAAATCTTTTATATGCTATGTTTTTATTCCTGACAGCACTTTTACAATTACCATTGAACCAGTTATTATTCATACTATTAACTTTTACAGTTTTTAAGGGCGCTACCTGATCCATTGCAGATATAACATTATTTATAAAAACATCAGCTACATCATTAATATCATCTAATAAGTATCCCCAGTTCTTTTCAATTAAAATATTGACCATATCATCATACTTAATATTCACACGAATTTGTTTAGATTCTGCTAATTCAATTTTATTTACTTCCTGTATACTGACGTGTACAATAGCATGGTCAGATATTATATAATCTTTTTCCACATAGGCAGTTATAGTGTAATCATTACTTATAACAAGATCAAGTGTAGATTTTGAATCCTTATATATCCTGGTATACTCTGTTTTGGCTATTTTTAGCTACAAAGCGGTATCAAAATTTAAGTTGCACTATTTACTCGAGCTTTATAGAAGCGGCACAACGGCGCTTAGAACTATCATAACATAGTTTGTTGTTTACCTGTTAACTGAGTGTTAAACATTTGAACATTAGTTTGAACATAACGGGCATTCAAAATGGCCTGATAGCTTGAAACTCTTCCCACTTAAACCTTCTAAAATCTTTTTGAATCTAAGAAATCCATCATAGAGTGTCAGCTGTGCATGGAAATGATGTCATGTCGCGATAGGCAATTAGAAAGTGGTGCAAGCAATTGGAAGAAGGGCATACCAATCTGACCGTTGCAGTAGGCAGAGGCAGGCCATCAACTTCCACGATTCTTGATTAAATCGTGCATATTGAAGAGTTCACTTCGAATGCAACGCAAGATATAGATTAATGAAATTGGTGGTTTCGCGGTTTGCGTACTTGGAGTTTTAAGTCTCCGCAGCATTTTGAATGTCTGTTAAGTTCAGACTACGCACTGGGACTGTTTGATATTCTTTAATATATTTAAAACATGTAGGCAACAAACTATATAGTGATGGTTCTTACCCATTGTGCCATCATATAACACTTCGGTAAATAGTATTGGGTGCAACGTAATTTTGGTTTCTCCTCGTACGACGTTAGACCAAGATTGTGGAATGTAGATATCTCTAAATAACCTTTTTTCTGGCCACATTGTTGTTCTTTGTCATGAATGTCATTTTTGTTGCAATTGTTTTTTATTCGCACTCGCAAAATGATCAGATTGCAACTAAAACAAGTAAAAAATCTTAAACATTCAAAACACTACAAACTCCTTTGTTGCTCGTGATATACAAATAATGCAATAACACAATCTTAAAAGCGTTAACATACATTATGGTTCACACGACTAACTCAAAAGCACACTTTTGGAGCACAAAGGATGCAAGATTCCAATTATTATAAGCGATTTTCTAAATAGTCAAACTTTTACCTACTATATCTCAACATCTGTCCAGTTACTGTGAATTTCCCTTGGTACATAGGTAGGTGTGTATTTTACTTCAATACATAACTCTATTTGACAAAAAACGTCACTTGTACCACTTGGCTTCTAGGTCCCTCATATAGGTTTATTATTGATATGCACTAAACAATCGTCAAATGTATAAAGATCTAGAAAACATACTGTTTAAATTGTGGTTGATTGGTCCGAGAATGTACTTATGTACTAGTACTACAATAGCAAAATTGTACTGAATTTGTACAAATGTACTGAAACGGAAACGCCGATTAATATAATTTGTGAATCATGATACTGACGGCGCGACGATGCTGCGTTAAGCGCTTGCTTGTTTAGATTGAGTGTTTTACCTAACGCGCGATTAACGCGGCGCGTTAATTGATTGCATGATCTGTACTGCCTTAAGAATAAATTAAAGATTTATGCGATAGAAGACGAAGTTTTAAATAAAAAAAATAGACAAACAAATTAATGATATTGCAAGATAAATTTATGCCAAACATGAACTATGTATAATTTTATTTAATAACTGTCATTCTCAGAGGTTCACACTGGTAGTTTTTCGAGTCGCAGATTACGAATCTGAAATTATTTTTGAAAATTTTGGTTTTAATTTTTTACTTTGGCATTACCATTACATAAAACAAACAACTTTCCATCTTCTGAACGTTCGTGATTATTTAAAAACTACGTAGTAATGACGATTTTACTAACAAAGGCCAAGATAGTCCGAGAATGATGTCTTTTGCTCAAACAAAATTCAACAGTCTTTTTTCACAGAACTTTATTGAGTACATATGTGTTGTTTTATGTTTTAGTTATTTAAAAAATGTTTACTAAATGCAAATGGAAGTGTAGTTTTCTTATTATGTTACGTACATTCAGTAATTAAATTTAAGTTTGTCTTATAATATTAAGTAGGTTCTAATGAACTTCCAAAGTGTTCAAAGAATATTAATGCAAAGCAGAAGAATTTTATGTTAAACATAAAACTCTTTTTCTTTACGTTATTAAGACGTTTTATTATTATATATCATAAAGATTCAGTACAAAAAACTTACAAAATACTACAATATAGTATTATAATTATTGTGGTTGCCCTTGTCTCAGTGTTTAAGCTATTTGCAAATACGTTTACCCTTTAAACTTGAAGATAGTTTTGTTTAAGTCATATATTGTTTTTAATACTCAATAAAACGATTTTCAACTTTTTACAGTAGCTGACAAAAACTCTGCTGTTATAAAATCAGGTAGTAGTTGCTACCCCCTTAAAATGCCTACCCTATACGTATTTATAGGTACTTAAAGTAAAGATTTATGACCATTGTACAATTTCTCTGGATAGGTTTAAAATGCATTTACAATAGAGCCTGTGAACCCCAACGAAATGTAGTGTTAAAAATTTATTATTCTATCAATTTATACTAAATAAGAAGGAAATATATTCCAATACGTTTTTTCTTTATTAAATTTTTACACAGTTTATAAATAGTAGATGTTTCTAATAATCAAGAAGTATTGATATCAACTTGTATTAAAGTTAAACTTTTTAAACCGATGTCAGCTTTACTATTTATAAATTAATAAAAAAATCTTCCTTTAGAAATGTCAAAATAAGGTAATAATAGTTAGTAATAATACTTTCCCCAAAAGCTACCTCAAAATGTTCGCAAGCAGTTTGCAAAAAAGCAAAGTGGACATAAGAAGAGAAGAGATGTTAGCCAAAACATTTTAAAAACCTTATTCAGACTTATTGTAATAAGGTGTCCAACAAGAAGGATGTAGAAATCAAAAGAAGAAACACATTTTAAAAATGTTAATTAGATACCAATAACACATTTATATACAATCAATACTGTACTTTCAGTTAAAATTAACAATTATTTTGTTATTTGTATTCTAATACGTTCAGTTTAATTTTTATTGTTCAGTAAAACCTTCACTTTCAATAAAATGTTTATTTCAAAAATAGTATATCATGCTAGCAAGCATAATATATTAAATATTAAAGTATAATAATATGATTATCTCAGAACAAGAAGATAATAGTAAAAGTTTTTTTAAAATGCAACAGTTTTATTTTTAAAGATAAAAATATCTTTTAAAACTTTTTATAACTTATTAAAAAATAATTTTTATAATTGCTTATTTTTATAGCATAAAAAACCAGTTGGAGAATTTGGTGTGAAATGAAAGATACATTTTAGTATAAGTTAGTAAACTATAAAATATCAATTTAGTAAACAAAATAAAACATTTTTATTTTATTAGCATAAAACAGACACAACAAATACAAATTGCAAAAACATAATTTTTCCACAATGCTTCTCATTACAGAAAATATTTAAACACATAGCTGCCAAGTTTAAGGGACTCGCATATAACAGAAACGTAAGAATATTGATGTTAACACACCGGGTCTCGCATTTTATATACTGATTATATACTGATCTAGTGACGCGCCCTCTGCATAAAGAAAGTGTTAACTAAAAACCATATAAGAGACGATATTTACCGTATTTCTGAGTCCCAAACAAAAATTTAAATTTAGGTGTTTGAGGATCAGGAGAACACAAAAAACCATATATACAGCCCTTGGAAATGCGAGACCCGAAAACGGGTCTCGCATGTGCAAAACGGGCCTCGCATAGTATGTTGCACATGGTGTATCAGGTCTCGCAAGTGCTGATTATACATATATATATATATATATATATATATATATATATATATATATATATATATATATATATATATATATATATATATATATATATATATTTCGGCTCCTAGAGGAACCAGACAATGGTTGACGACGTTTCGGCAAGATCACACTTGCCATCTTCAGGTCACTTCTAACTTCCTTCTGCTTCGCGTGGTTACACGATGTAGACTGACGTCTTGCTGTAGCGGTTGGTCTTTATATACGGTTACGGTGTTGCGCATGGTTGCGGTCGGCTGGTTTTTGGCGCGGCTGCGTGTCATTGGTCTCGCTTGATCCGGTGGCTTTCTCTCGCTTTCCCTTTTATCGTTCTGCTGTGCTGGTTTTCGCTTCTTGACGGTGATGCTGGTTATAGCTGGTTTCCAAGCTGATGGTAGTCGCTGTGTATCGTCCCTGGTATTAAGATTGTTCGGACGTTTCTCGATCTCAATGGCTTCTCTTATGGTTCGTCGGGTCTTATGTTGTATATTCGCTAAAACTTTTGTATTTTCGAAATCTATGTTATGAGATGTACCACTTACATGTTGTGCTAGTGAAGATGTTCTCTCATTTTTGTTGACTGCATTTCGGTGTTCTTCTCTTCTTACTTGAATTCTTCTGTTGGTCTGCCCTATGTAGGATTCCCCGCAGTCTTTACAAGGGATCTCGTATACTCCTTGGCTTTCTAGTGGTATTTTTGTTTTTGCGGATGGAAGCATGTTTCCAATCTTCTTGTCGGTGTTGAAGATGGTGTCGATGTTGTGTTTTCTCAGCACTCTACTTATTTTGTCCGTGGTCCCTTTGATGTACGGTAAGTGCGCTTTGGATACCGATGTTTCTTCTTCCTTTGGCTTTGGGTCCCTTGGTGTTAACGCTTTCTTGATATTTCTGGAAGAGAAACCATTTTGTTTTAATGCCAACTTCACCTGTTCTAGTTCTTGATGTTTATTATCGTCATCAGTCAATCGTTGTGATCTGGTTATTAATGTCTTGACTACTGACTGTAGTTGCGCTGGGTGGTGATGTGACTGCGCGTTCAGGTAGCGATTTGTGTGGGTTGATTTTCGGTATACTGTGTATCCCAGGCTGCCGTCTTCCTTCTTGATTATAGATACATCTAGGAAAGGTAGTTGATTGTTCTTTTCCACCTCCATTGTGAATTTGATCTTCTGGTGTATGTTGTTTAGATGCTGTAAGAAGGTCTGCAGCTTCTCTTCTCCATGGGTCCATACAATAAAAGTATCGTCTACATATCTTAGCCATAGTTTAGGTTTGTCACTTGCCGTTTCTATTGCTCGGACTTCTAATTCTTCCATGAATAGGTTCGCTATTACCGGCGATAAAGGTGATCCCATAGGTGCTCCTTCCACTTGTTTGTACCGTTGATCTTTGTAGATGAAGTAGGTGTTGTTTAGGCAGTGTCTTGTTAACTCGATGATTTCATTTGGGACTTGGTATTTCCGTTGTATCATATCTACTGCTTCTTTTACTGGAACATTCGTGAATAAAGAGGTTACATCAAAGCTTACCAGCAGATCTCCTGGTGCCACTGTTATGTCTTTTATACGCTCGATGAAGTGGCTTGCGTTCTTTACGTAAGATTCGGCTTCTTCGGCATAAGGTTGCAGTTGCTTGGCCAGGAATTTCGCTAGAGGTTGCAGTGGTGATCCAATGGAGCTTACGATGGGTCTTAGTGGTACACCTTCCTTGTGGACTTTTGGTAATCCGTACAGCTTAGGGCATGATGACGACTTCTCTCTCGGAATTAGTTGTAACTGTTGTTCTTGACTGAGACTGCAGGCTTTTATTTTGGCTTTAGTGGTCTTTTCCAAGTATGTTGTAGGATCCGTTGAGATTGTTTGGTATCCAGGATCATTTAGTAAGGTTTCTATTTTTCTTTCATATTCACCCTTATCCATGACTACGGTTGCGTTGCCTTTGTCTGCTGGTAACACGATTACGCTAGTATTCGCCCGTAGGTCGCGTAAAGCTTGGATTTCTTCGTGGGATAAGTTCTTCTTCGGTGGCTTGGCTGTTCTCAGTATACGTGACACGTCTTGACGTATAATCTCGGCGGTATTTCCTGGGATCCCTGTTATTGATGCTTCGACTCCGCAAATAATGTTTTCTATTGGAATCCGGTTTGGCGCTACTGCATAGTTAAATCCTTTCGATAGCACGCTATGTGTCGCTTCATCCAGCGGTAGATCTGAAAGATTGAAAACTACTTTCTTTGGTTCAACTTGGTGGTTGATGTACTTCCTGGGCTGTTGTTCGGCTTGTAGCTTCTCAAATTTCTTCTTCTGGTTAGAAGTTGTCAAATTAGCGTCAGTTTCTGCGCGAAACTCCGTTAGGTTATCTAGTGTGGACCATAGAGCTGGATGAATTGTGTTACTTAAACGTAGGTGTAACTGTAGTAGATCGATGTTGATGCTATTTAGCGCCCTTCTGGTATCGTGAATTGCTTCTCTTGTCAATGCTAGGCTTGCTCTTCTCAATATGTTCCTCGTTTGGTTGTTCTTTTTGTGGAACGTCAGCTTCATGGAATTTGGTATTATATTCTCGTCCCGGCAGCGTTCCAGGAATGCGAGGTTGCACAGCAGCTTGTTTCTTTTGGATCGTAGCTTCTCCAACTTCTTGACGTCTCGTAGAATCTCCTCTCCTAAAACCCTCCCGTAAAGGTTATTAATGTTACATTTTAAATTTCCGCGGATATTATATGATACTTCACTACTTTTCCGGGTTTCACTCCGCGTATTCACTATTCGGCTCCTAGAGGAACCAGACAATGGTTGACGACGTTTCGGCAAGATCACACTTGCCATCTTCAGGTCACTTCTAACTTCCTTCTGCTTCGCCTGGTTACACGATGTAGACTGACGTCTTGCTGTAGCGGTTGGTCTAACACCGTCGCAACACCGGTTGGTCGCAACACCGTAACCGTATATAAAGACCAACCGCTACAGCAAGACGTCAGTCTACATCGTGTAACCACGCGAAGCAGAAGGAAGTTAGAAGTGACCTGAAGATGGCAAGTGTGATCTTGCCGAAACGTCGTCAACCATTGTCTGGTTCCTCTAGGAGCCGAATAGTGAATACGCGGAGTGAAACCCGGAAAAGTAGTGAAGTATCATATAATATCCGCGGAAATTTAAAATGTAACATTAATAACCTTTACGGGAGGGTTTTAGGAGAGGAGATTCTACGAGACGTCAAGAAGTTGGAGAAGCTACGATCCAAAAGAAACAAGCTGCTGTGCAACCTCGCATTCCTGGAACGCTGCCGGGACGAGAATATAATACCAAATTCCATGAAGCTGACGTTCCACAAAAAGAACAACCAAACGAGGAACATATTGAGAAGAGCAAGCCTAGCATTGACAAGAGAAGCAATTCACGATACCAGAAGGGCGCTAAATAGCATCAACATCGATCTACTACAGTTACACCTACGTTTAAGTAACACAATTCATCCAGCTCTATGGTCCACACTAGATAACCTAACGGAGTTTCGCGCAGAAACTGACGCTAATTTGACAACTTCTAACCAGAAGAAGAAATTTGAGAAGCTACAAGCCGAACAACAGCCCAGGAAGTACATCAACCACCAAGTTGAACCAAAGAAAGTAGTTTTCAATCTTTCAGATCTACCGCTGGATGAAGCGACACATAGCGTGCTATCGAAAGGATTTAACTATGCAGTAGCGCCAAACCGGATTCCAATAGAAAACATTATTTGCGGAGTCGAAGCATCAATAACAGGGATCCCAGGAAATACCGCCGAGATTATACGTCAAGACGTGTCACGTATACTGAGAACAGCCAAGCCACCGAAGAAGAACTTATCCCACGAAGAAATCCAAGCTTTACGCGACCTACGGGCGAATACTAGCGTAATCGTGTTACCAGCAGACAAAGGCAACGCAACCGTAGTCATGGATAAGGGTGAATATGAAAGAAAAATAGAAACCTTACTAAATGATCCTGGATACCAAACAATCTCAACGGATCCTACAACATACTTGGAAAAGACCACTAAAGCCAAAATAAAAGCCTGCAGTCTCAGTCAAGAACAACAGTTACAACTAATTCCGAGAGAGAAGTCGTCATCATGCCCTAAGCTGTACGGATTACCAAAAGTCCACAAGGAAGGTGTACCACTAAGACCCATCGTAAGCTCCATTGGATCACCACTGCAACCTCTAGCGAAATTCCTGGCCAAGCAACTGCAACCTTATGCCGAAGAAGCCGAATCTTACGTAAAGAACGCAAGCCACTTCATCGAGCGTATAAAAGACATAACAGTGGCACCAGGAGATCTGCTGGTAAGCTTTGATGTAACCTCTTTATTCACGAATGTTCCAGTAAAAGAAGCAGTAGATATGATACAACGGAAATACCAAGTCCCAAATGAAATCATCGAGTTAACAAGACACTGCCTAAACAACACCTACTTCATCTACAAAGATCAACGGTACAAACAAGTGGAAGGAGCACCTATGGGATCACCTTTATCGCCGGTAATAGCGAACCTATTCATGGAAGAATTAGAAGTCCGAGCAATAGAAACGGCAAGTGACAAACCTAAACTATGGCTAAGATATGTAGACGATACTTTTATTGTATGGACCCATGGAGAAGAGAAGCTGCAGACCTTCTTACAGCATCTAAACAACATACACCAGAAGATCAAATTCACAATGGAGGTGGAAAAGAACAATCAACTACCTTTCCTAGATGTATCTATAATCAAGAAGGAAGACGGCAGCCTGGGATACACAGTATACCGAAAATCAACCCACACAAATCGCTACCTGAACGCGCAGTCACATCACCACCCAGCGCAACTACAGTCAGTAGTCAAGACATTAATAACCAGATCACAACGATTGACTGATGACGATAATAAACATCAAGAACTAGAACAGGTGAAGTTGGCATTAAAACAAAATGGTTTCTCTTCCAGAAATATCAAGAAAGCGTTAACACCAAGGGACCCAAAGCCAAAGGAAGAAGAAACATCGGTATCCAAAGCGCACTTACCGTACATCAAAGGGACCACGGACAAAATAAGTAGAGTGCTGAGAAAACACAACATCGACACCATCTTCAACACCGACAAGAAGATTGGAAACATGCTTCCATCCGCAAAAACAAAAATACCACTAGAAAGCCAAGGAGTATACGAGATCCCTTGTAAAGACTGCGGGGAATCCTACATAGGGCAGACCAACAGAAGAATTCAAGTAAGAAGAGAAGAACACCGAAATGCAGTCAACAAAAATGAGAGAACATCTTCACTAGCACAACATGTAAGTGGTACATCTCATAACATAGATTTCGAAAATACAAAAGTTTTAGCGAATATACAACATAAGACCCGACGAACCATAAGAGAAGCCATTGAGATCGAGAAACGTCCGAACAATCTTAATACCAGGGACGATACACAGCGACTACCATCAGCTTGGAAACCAGCTATAACCAGCATCACCGTCAAGAAGCGAAAACCAGCACAGCAGAACGATAAAAGGGAAAGCGAGAGAAAGCCACCGGATCAAGCGAGACCAATGACACGCAGCCGCGCCAAAAACCAGCCGACCGCAACCATGCGCAACACCGTAACCGTATATAAAGACCAACCGCTACAGCAAGACGTCAGTCTACATCGTGTAACCACGCGAAGCAGAAGGAAGTTAGAAGTGACCTGAAGATGGCAAGTGTGATCTTGCCGAAACGTCGTCAACCATTGTCTGGTTCCTCTAGGAGCCGAATAGTGAATACGCGGAGTGAAACCCGGAAAAGTAGTGAAGTATCATATAATATCCGCGGAAATTTAAAATGTAACATATATATATATATATATATATATATATATATATATATATATATATATATATATATATATATATATATATATACATATATATATATATATATATATTGATAAAGGGTACCTTGTCACCTCCAAAGTAGATACCCAGCATACGTTGTCACCTCGTATATAACGTTGTGACCTCCGTTTTCGGAGGTCACAACGTTTTGCCCTGTTTTCGACTGTATAAGCATATAGATGGTGTTAGAAGCCTAAATTCAAATTTTTGTCTGGAGGTGATAACGTCATACTTATACTCACAAAATTAATTTTTAGTTCAGCTGTAGATCGCTGGCGTTGCCGTCGCTGTTAGTTGTATAATTGCCAATACGATGTCACCTCCGCCTGTATATGTTGTTTTTTGTATCATGTACGGTACGTTGCAGGCTCCACACATTGGCAACGTTGTGTACAAGACCTAAACCACTCAGGTATATAGAATTCCATCAAAACCAGTATCCCTGGCGTAGTTTCGGCCATTTCACGCTACCTGAATTTTTACAGACACTTTTTGGGTATAGTAGCAGCATTTAAATAAATATTTGTAAACTACTCAGAAAATTTAAGGGATCTCTTGAATTGTACGTCATTTTTAAATAGTTAATGATACTTAAGAACAATAAAATAATAATTTCTATTTCATTTAAAAAGTTTTGAATTGAAAACGACTTTCTTTGAGATATGAAAAAAATTAAATAGGAAATACGTTTTAGTCGTAATTATGTATAAATAAAAAATTCATCTTTTTACAAAATGATCATTTCGGATTTACTGGATTATTATTATTTGATTATTATTTTAGGAATTGTCATATGACATATGATATATTCATTCTCGCATCCACAAAGAAAGATTTATATATTCATTCTCGCATCCACAAAGAAAGATTTAAAATCTTTAAAATCTTCAATATTTTTAGTATTACAATTAATATAATAATTAATATAATTTTCAAAGAAAAATAATTTTACTAAGCAAAATAATGTAACATTTGGTATGTAGTTTGCAAATTTCACCAAATTACCCGGTTAATAAAGTTTTCATTGACATTCTAACTATGTTTACATTTGATGAAGGAAAGAATAAGTCTGAAATACTCATTTTGTAATATATATTATGTAATTAGGAGATCAAGCGATATTTTAAATCCAAGAAGATGTTTAACGCCGAGGCGCCAGCCGAGGCGTTATAACATCTTTGAGGATTTAAAGAAGCTTGATCTCCGTATTGCATAAGTTGTTTTATTTTATTTCGTATTTCAATCCTAATTTCTCCCTTTTAAAATCCATCCGAATTTATTGTATAAAGAAGCAAGTTGCCTTGTCTGTGTCATCATACGCGTAACTAAGGAGATAAAAAGCAGCATGCATGCATGCATGTGGCTATAATGCAACATCAAATTATTTACGTTGCCAACAACAACGGAGATCAAGAACGTCTTGAACTCCGGTATCATTGACAACGGAGATCAAGATATACTTTATATTACTAATTGTGGTATATAAATAATTGTTTGAAATACGAAATGAAATAAAAAATATTAACAGTTTATATTTTTACATAATTACGACTAAAACATATTTTCTATTAAATTCCATATTGTAGCGGAAAATAAAACCTTACGTCATAATCTTGACATGAAGCTTTACGTACCGAAAGGCTTAAACAAACGTCAGTTTAACATAAAGTGTCGTATTTTATTTTTATAGTCAATGTTTGCATTAAGTTCTTATTTTTTACTATCTAAAGATAGAGACTTGAAATCATTTCTAATGCCTTTAGTACTGGACCAATATAAAATGTAATATGTTTAATATGGGGGCACGCCCCCCTGGTGGTTGAGACCCCCATTTTGTACCCCTGATTTAATAACGCAACCAAATTGAGCAAAGTTGTGTTGGGAGTGTTCTTAGGGTCGCTGATTATGAATCCAATGAGAAAATTAAAAAATTCAAATAGCAGACCCAAAATGGCGGCTCTAAAATAACGGCCTTTGATATTGAGAATGCGATTTACGCCATTTCTATTGATTCTAGAGAGAAATTCAAAGAATCAAAAAGTGTTTATAATGTGATTTTTCAAAGGACTACGCTATTTTGGTTACCTTATTATGTAACCCCTTCGCTCTGCCCTAGTAGTAGAGTTAATTTCTGCATTAAGTTCTTATTTTTTACTATCTAAAGATAGAGACTTGAAATTTCTTGTAATGCCTTCAGTACTAGACCAATATCAAATGTAATATGTTTAAGATAGGGACACGCCCCCTCGGGGGTTTGAAATCCCCATTTTAAACTCCCAATTTAACAACTCGGGAAGTTTTTAACCAAGCTGAGCAAAAACTATGTTGGAGGGAGCTGTGAGGTCGTTGATTATGAATCAAATAAGAAAATCACAAAATTCAAAATGGCGGACACAAAATGGCGGTATTTTAGATTGAAAATGCGATTTACGCCGGTCCTATTGATTTTAGAGAAAAATGAGAAAAGCCAGAAAGTGTTTAGAATGTGATTCTGCATAGGAATACATAATTCCGGTTACCTTATTATGTAACCCCTTCACTCTCCCCTACTGAGAAGCCCACTAGGGTTGATTGAAGGGGGTTACATAATAAGGTAACCAAAATAGTGTATTCCTATGCAAGATTACATTCTAAACACTTTTTGACTCTTTGGATTTTTCTCTAAAATCAATAGAAACGGGCGTAAATCGCATTTTCAATCTCAAATACCGCCATTTTGAGTTCGCCATTTTGTATTTCTTAGTTTTCTCATTGGACTCATAATCAGGAACACCAAAACCCCCCCAACATGAATTTCACTCAAGTTAATGGAAAACTTCCCGAGTTATTAAATTGGGAGTGTAAAATGGGGGTTTCAACCCCCCGAGGAGTAAAACCGCCATTTTAAACATATTACATTTTATATTGGTTCAGTACTGAAGGCATTAGAAAAGATCTCAAGTCTCTATCTTTAGATAGTAAAAAATAGGAACTTATGCAAAAATTGACTTTACTACTAGGGCAGAGCAAAGGGGTTACATAATAAGGTAATCGAAATAGTGTATTACTTTGCAAAATCACATGAATTTTTCTCTAAAATCAATAGAAACGACGTAAATCGCATTCTGAATCTCAAAGGCCGTTATTTTAGGACCGCCATTTTGAATTTTTCAATTTTCTCATTGGATTCATAATCAGTGACTCCAAGAACCCTCCCAACATAAATTTCGCTCAATTTGTTTGCGTTATTAAATTAAGGGTACAAAATGGGGGTCTCAACCACTAGGGGGGGCGTGCCCCCATTTTAAACAGTACATTTTATACTGGTCCAGTACTGAAGGCATTACAGAAGATTTCAAGTCTCTATCTTTAGATAGTAAAAAATAAGAACTTAGGCATGTTTTTTGCAAAAATTTACTCTACTATATAGAATGACTAGATTATTATAAAGCAGGGGATGAATGAACTTTCGTTCAAAGAGAAAAAGTTGCAACACATGAAAAAAAAACGTTATAGGTCCTGTAAATGATTCTCCTTAGTTATCGTTTCAAGATTTCAGACGCGACTTCTGTCTTCCTTCAGAGATCAAACTCGTTCTGTAAAGTTTCATTGCCGGATTTATAACATAAATAACTATAAATCAAAAATGTTTCTTTTTATAACATTCTATTCGTAAAAAAATCCTATACTAACATCCTATGCTATTCGTTTGTTGGCGAAGGAAATGGGCATGAGCTCTAGATCTATGTCGCCACTGATCAAGGAAGACCTTAGTATGAGGACTGGACACTTGTTAACAGCTCGACATAATGAAATAAGAAGAGTTGGAGACAAGTCTCATTTGCAGAGATAGGTGAAAAATTTTCATCGCCCAATCTTGTTTCCCTGCATTTTATATTTGGATTTAGGATTGATGCATTATGATTACAATTAAAGTAATTGTCAAACAATCCACATAGTTGATTTGGAAAACCCGTTTGCACATCGCAGCTAGGATGCGTGAACTCTCCTAAAGTCATTCTATTTAGATTCCTTATAGGAATCGAGCCCAATTAAGTAAAATACTTGTATTTACCCTATAGCGGAGTTGTTCACATGATAAGATTATTATTTATTTATTATTTAGGCGGAGTTATTTATCGCTCGTAAATAGCAACAAACAAAGTCACTTTAAATCCAAATAAAACATGCTATTTTTTCCACTAGGGTAAAAGTGCCTCCTCTCTATGATTAGAAGTTTAGTCTAGCAATACCAACAATTTTTTATTAGAAGAAAAAAAATTAAAACAAAGGTCTTTGAATAAACCCCAGCGTGGCTGAATACTGGACAGTCAAATGTCGTTTTCTCGACATTGATCCAAGTGTAGGCGAATTTTCAGATATCGTATCTTGGTTCTCTAACTCATGTTTAATATGTATTTATTTTTAAGCGTTTTATATGTATAAAATGATGATGTACTTCAAACAATATTATTGCTTGGGTGATTGTTAAATCTAAGACGGCTGTGAAAACTGCTGCAGCGCTATATTTCCAGCGGTGTGTTGGACGCACCGATTTTCACCCACGTTTCAAGCAATTTTCAGATTCTGAGTCTCGGTTGTTTAATTGTCACTCGAGGGTTAATCAACAACCTGATACTAATTTTCGGTTCACTAAACGTTGTACAAGTCGGAGCCAATGTTCAGAAACCGAATCAGGGTTCCTTACAACTTGCCCAAGCTTCAGCCAATTTTCACCCGTTAGGTCAAAGCCAGTTACCCATAGAATATACTTAAGTCAAATATCAGATACTATTTCGCTAATTTGCTTTAGCTAGTCTAAAGCTAAGTACTCACAGCAGCGGATCCGCAGGCGGATGTCATACGATTGGTCGGATTGAGTCAAATCGACTCAATCCGACCAATCGTATGACATCCGCCTGCGGATCCGCTGCTGTGAGTACTTACCTTTAGTCAATCTCTACATATCAAGTGCCGGTTACATACTTATCAACCAAAACCTTAGCCAACTTTGAATCTTAGGTTCGCTAAACTAACTCCAGTTTTAGCAATCTTCAAAATTCAAAATCTTGGTTTCTTACCCTTCGGCTAAGGTTGGGTCAATATTCATATTATATTTTGCTAAATTTCTGTAAAGGTGGTTTATTGTAAAGATGGATTAGTGGTTGCTAACCTACTGAATTTTTATGAACTTAAACTTACACTGGCAAGACTAAAGTGTAAACTATATTGACTTACCGACTGTACATATGTATTTGCACAAGAAGACGTACACTATGAAAGTGTTAGGTTTGTACGGTCTCAATATGTGTTGAGAGTCTAAGACATTAATTATTTATACTAATTTTCGATTTCTTCGTATTTATTTTGTTAATGAACATTTTATATCCAACACAAAAATCGACTTTGCATTCAGTTACGGCGAAACAGTAATGGTAGACTTCGTTGCTTGTTTGCACTAGCATTCATTAAAGGAAAAGGATTGTGTAATAGTTGCTTTGTTTCTCAATTACCAGCCTTGGTACTACATTAACATTCAAGATCGGTCCAAGACTAACTTTAGTTTTATTGCGATATCGGTGTCATTTATTGTCCAAAACATTGCATAACGTATTGGTTTTAGCCAATAACAACCAATATTGGATAACTCTGATCTTTCCATGTCTGAGACCAAGCTTGGTATCAAATTACCATCCCTACTTTAGTCTAGCAGTGGGTCATTTTCGGATATTAAGGTTGTGCCAAGGTTGATAAACATTGTTTCAAACAAAAGCTTATAGTGGTATTTTGTTTTAAATGGAGAGCCGCGATTGCTAACATAATTAAGCGTCAAATAAACTGCCACTTTTAATTCTGATAACGCAATATACCTACTATGTATCTATGGTTTATACAATGTTATCAAAAAAGACTACATTAAGTTAAACCTGTCTTTAATGTGGACTTAAAGTACACGTTCCATAGAACGTACATGTTTTGTCGTTAGTAAGTGCTTTATTTAAAACATAAGTTAAAACATAAATTTACAAGAGGTAGGTACATGTATAACAGTGTAACATACGTATTCTGTATTTCGTTAGATCAACAAATGCTGCAGAAAATGTCTTAAGCAAAAATTCTATAAAAATGTTGATTAATTTGTTGTGTTTCGATTTGTTTTAATCTTAATAAAGTTGGTAACTCTTTTTGTTAATCAAATCACGGGAAATTCAATGGTCCTACATGATACGTGCGTGACTTCGGAAACAACAAGCATTTGTTGTAAAAAACACAATATTTAATTTGTTTATATTAAACTCTTATCGAGTTTAGTAAAAATTAAAAGAGTATCTGCCTTTATTTCAATCGAAATGGAATCTGGATAAAAGCATATTCAATTTAACCGTTATTCCCGAGATTAAAAGAAACTTTGTAGAATATCATATTTATACAAATACTACGTTACATAACTGATTTATGTCTAATACATCTAAATTTCAAAAATGTGCTATACTAATTATACGCAATATTGGTACTGGTTGCGTTCTTATTGACTTTTATTGACAATAACAAAAGAATTCTCTTTTTCTGGTTTTGTTATATTTTCAATTCATTATAGAAAGAAATTTCTTTCTAATATATAACCGATCTAAGTATTTCTAATCAAATTACTAAAGTTTTCATTTAAAAAATACAACTTTATGAAGTAAACCAGAAATCAATGATTATAATTAGAAAAGCCTTATTCAACTAGTCAGTGCTACTCATAAAGACGCTTTAATAGTGTCGAAACGGCTTTTTAATATCTTTAATAACAATTCATAAGAAATACAAAAACGACAATTTCCTATAACTCAAAAAATAAAAAATAAGGAAATCGAGAATGCTCGCTTGTTTTCTTTTGTTATCTGGCCACTAAAATGCCCTCGGCGAGCAATTTAAACCACCCGATTTCAACATCTGGAGACCCACAAGAGAACCTTTTTATGAAATGTGCATCTATGGAATGTGGAGTCAACTCTCTGTATATATAACTGCACATAACGGTGGTATCTTCTGACCTCCGAACACTTGGCAGCGCTGCTGGAGGTAACAGCGAACTATAAGTATCTTCTTATATATAAATTTTGGAGGTCGGTTCGTATCTTCTGTATACTCTATATATGACAAAATAAAACAAGGGAAATAATTTCCCCTTTCTTGAGATTCGGATTCTAGAGGTTCCCCTCATCACAAATATAACAAATTTTTAGCAATATATCCACGGGAATACCCGGAAGTCAGGCCGTCTCCTCTGTATGACGGAGGTGACAGCTTAACAGGCATCAATATATATATATATATATATATATATATATATATATATATATATATATATATATATATATATATATATATATATATATATATTGATAAAGGGTACCTTGTCACCTCCAAAGTAGGTAACCAGCGTACGTTGTCACCTCATATATAACGTTGTGACCTCCGTTTTCGGAGGTGACAACGTTTTGCCCTGTTTTCGACTGTTTAAGCATATAGATGGTGTTAGAAGCCTAAATTCAAATTTTTGTCTGGAGGTGATAACGTCACACTTATACTCACAAATTTAATTTTTAGTTCAGCTGTAGATCGCTGGCGTTGCCGTCGCTCTTAGTTGTATAATTGCCAATACGATGTCACCTCCGCCTGTATATGTTGTTTTTTGTATCATGTACGGTACGTTGCAGGCTCCGCACATTGGCAACGTTGTGTACAAGACCTAAACCACTCAGGTATATAGAATTCCATCGAAACCAGTACCCCTGGCGTAGTTTCGGCCATTTCACGCTACCTGAATTTTTACAGACACTTTTTGGGTATAGTAGCAGCATTTAAATACATATTTGTAAGCTACTCAGAAAATTTAAGGGATCTCTTGAATTGTACGTCATTTTTAAATAGTTAATGATACTTAAGAACAATAAAATAATAATTTCTATTTCATTTAAAAAGTTTTGAATTGAAAACGACTTTCTTTGAGATATGAAAAAAATTAAATAGGAAATAAGTTTTAGTCGTAATTATGTATAAATAAAAAATTCATCTTTTTACAAAATGATCATTTCGGATTTATTGGATTATTATTATTTAATTATTATTTTAGGAATTGTCATATGACATATGATATATTCATTCTCGCATCCACAAAGAAAGATTTAAAATCTTTAAAATCTTCAATATTTTTAGTATTGCAATTAATAAATTTTCAAAGAAAAATAATTTTTACATGTTTACATTTGATGAAGGAAAGAATAAATCTGAAATACTCATTTTGTAAAAAATATTAACTGTTTATATTTTTACATAATTACGACTAAAACATATTTTCTATTAAATTCCATATGTAGCGGAAAATAAAACCTTACGTCATAATCTTGACATAAAGCTTTACGGTACTGAAAGGCTTAAACAAACGTCAGTTTAACATAAAGTGTCGCATTTTTATTATTAGTATAGTCAATTTTTGCATTAAGTTCTTATTTTTTACTATCTAAAGATAGAGACTTGAAATCTTTTCTAATGCCTTTAGTACTGGACCAATATAAAATGTAATATGTTTAATATGCGGGCACGCCTCCCCTGGTGGCTGAGATCCCCATTTTGTACCCCTGATTTAATAACGCAACCAAATTGAGCAAAGTTTATGTTGGGAGTGTTCTTGGGGTCGCTGATTATGAATCCAATGAGAAAATTAAAAAATTCAAATAGCAGACCCAAAATGGCGGCCCTAAAATAACGGCCTTTGATATTGAGAATGCGATTTACGCCATTTCTATTGATTCTAGAGAGAAATTCAAAGAATCAAAAAGTGTTTATAATGTGATTTTGCAAAGGACTACGCTATTTTGGTTACCTTATTATGTAACCCCTTCGCTCTGCCCTAGTAGTAGAGTCAATTTCTGCATTAAGTTCTTATTTTTTACTATCTAAAGATAGAGACTTGAAATCTTTTGTAATGCCTTCGGGAAGTTTTCAACCAAGTTGAGCAAAAACTATGTTGGAGGGAGCTGTGAGGTCGCTGATTATGAATCAAATAAGAAAATCACAATATTCAAAATGGCGGACACAAGATAGCGGTATTTTAGATTGAAAATGCGATTTACGCCGGTTCTATTGATTTTAGAGAAAAATGAAAAAAGCCAGAAAGTGTTTAGAATGTGATTCTGCATAGGAATACATAATTCCGGTTACCTTATTGTGTAACCCCTTCACTCTCCCCTACTGAGAAGACCAGGGTTGATTGAAGGGGGTTACATAATAAGGTAACCAAAATAGTGTATTCCTATGCAAGATTATATTCTCAACACTTTTTGACTCTGGATTTTTCTCTAAAATCAATAGAAACATGGGCGTAAATCGCATTTTCAATCTCAAATACCGCCATTTTGAGTTCGCCATTTTGTATTTCTTAATTTTCTCATTGGACTCATAATCAGGAACACCAAAAACCCCCAACATGAATTTCACTCAAGTTAATGGAAAACTTCCCGAGTTATTAAATTGGGAGTGTAAAATGGGGGTTTCAACCCCCCGAGGGTTAAAACTCCCATTTTAAACATATTACATTTTATGTTGGTTCAGTACTGAAGGCATTACAAAAGATCTCAAGTCTCTATCTTTAGATAGTAAAAAAATAAGAACTTAGGCGTGTTTTGCAAAAATTTACTCTACTATATAGTATGACTAGATTATTATAAAGCAGGGGATGAATGAACTTTCGTTCAAAGAGAAAAAATTGCAACACATGAAAAAAAAAACGTTATAGGTCCTGTAAATGATTCTCCTTAGTTATCGTTTCAAGATTTCAGACGCGACTTCTGTCTTCCGTCAGAGATCAAACTCGTTCTGTAAAGTTTCATTGCCGGATTTATAACATAAATAACTATAAATCAAAAATGTTTCTTTTTATAACATTCTATTCGTAAAAAGATCCTGTACTAACATCCTATCCTATTCGTTTGTTGGCGAAGGAAATGGACATGAGCTCCAGATCTATGTCGCCACTGATCAAGGAAGACCTTAGTATGAGGACTAGACACTTGTTAACAGCTCGACATAATGAAATAAGAAGAGTTGGAATCAAGTCTCATTTGCAGAGATAGGTGAAAAATCTTCATCGCCCAATCCTGTCTCCCTGCATTTTATATTTGGATTTAGGATTGATGCATTATGATGACAATTAAAGTAATTGTCAAACAATCCACATACGTAGTTGATTTGGAAAACCCGTTTGCACATCGCAGCTAGGATGCGTGAGCTCTCCTAAAGTCATTCTAGATTCCTTATAGGAATCGAGCCCAATTAAGTAAAGTACTTGTATTTACCCTATAGCGGAGTTGTTCACATGATAAGATTATTATTTATCTATTATTTAGGCGGAGTTATTTATCGCTCGTAAATAGCAACAAACAAAGTCATTTTAAATCCAAATAATACATACTATTTTTTTCCACTAGGGTAAAAGTACCTCCTCACTATGATTAGAAGTTTAGTCTAGCAATACCAACAATTTTTTATTAGAAGAAAAAAAATTAAAACAAAGGTCTTTGAATAAACCCCAGCGTGGCTGAATACTGGACAGTCAAATGTCATTTTCTCGCCATTGATCCAAGTGTAGGCGAATTTTCAGATATCGAATCTTGGTTCTCTAACTCATGTTTAATATGTATTTATTTTTAAGCGTTTTGTATGAATATGTATAAAATGATGATGTACTTCAAACAATATTATTGCTTGAGTGATTGTTAAATCTAAGACGGCTGTGAAAGCTGCTGCAGCGCTATATTTCCAGCGGTGTGTTGGACGCACCGATTCTCACCCACGTTTCAAGCAATTTTCAGATTCTGAGTCTCGGTTGTTTAATTGTCACTCGAGGGTTAATCAACAACCTGATACTAATTTTCGGTTCACTAAACGTTGTACAAGTCGGAGCCAATGTTCAGAAACCGAATCAGGGTACCTTACGACTTGCCCAAGCTTCAGCCAATTTTCACCCGTTAGGTCAATGCCAGTTACCCATAGAATATACTGAAGTCAAATATCAGATACTATTTCGCTAATTTGCTTTAGCTAGTCTTAGTCAATCTCTACATATCAACTGCCGGTTACATACGAGGGTGGTTCAAATATAAACCGGAATTTTGCTGTAAAAAATTTTATTATTAAGTTACAGAGCTGAAATGTTTTACAGTTTTTCTAGATAGTCTCCGTCACACTCTACACACTTTTGCCATCTCTCCGGAAGCTTTAGGATGCCTTTTTCGTAAAAATCTTTCGGCTTGTCACGTAACCATTCGCGCACGAAAGATTCTACCTCCGCATTGCTTTTGAATCGCTGTCCGCCAAGTGCCTCTTTCAATGGACCGAATAAATAATAGTCGCATGGCGACAAATCGGGACTATAAGGAGGGTGTTCCAGTGTTTCCCAACCCAATTCGTGCAATGTTTCCATCGTAAGCCGAGCTGTATGCGGTCTGGCGTTGTCTTGCAGCAATATCGCAGTTCGGATTGGAATCTCGCGTCGTTTCGATCTGTAGGCAGGTTTCACCGTGTGTTTTAGAAGGTTACTATAATACTGCGCGTTCACAGTTCGTTGTTTAGTGAGAAAATCGACCGCAATTACTCCTCTCATGTCCCAAAACACGGTACACAACACCTTTCCCGCTGACAGTGTAACCTTCGCTTTAACTGGCGCGCCTTCCTCTTGCTTCCTCCATTCCATAGACGCGCGTTTACTCTCCGGAGTATAGTAGTGCACCCAAGTCTCGTCTGTGGTGAATATGCGCTGCAATAAATTGTCTCCTTCGTCTGCATATCGCTGCAGGAGACGCGTGCAAACTTCCCAGCATGTGAATTTCTGGTCAAAATTCAAAAGTCTTGGCACCCATCTGGCTGATATTTTGCGGTAACCGAGCCGTTCATGAATTATTTGCTCAATACTGCCTATGCTGATGCCCACTTGTGCAGCCATATCGCGTACAGTAATGTGTCGGTCTCCCAAAATGAGTTTTTCTACAGCGCGGACGTTCTCATCGGTAACGCTTGTTTTGGGGCGCCGCGCATGTGGCAAGTTTGCCACCACTTCTCGGCCATTTCGAAAAGCGGAACACCAATCATACACTTGAGTCTTGGAGAGGCACTCATTCCCGAACTGCTCGAGCAATTTCCGATAAATTTCCGCGGTTTTTACATTATCTTTGACCAAAAAACGTATAATAATGCGTTGCGCAACAGACACTGGTACGTCCTTCTCACTCATGGCTACAACTACACTGACAAGCGAAATTACGCGGTCCCAGCTGTTCTCTACGCTTTGTAACAGACTAATCTAACATCCAGTACAGCCACTTTAACGACACTAACTTCTTCGCGCGTTTATTCAAAAATTCCGGTTTATATTTGAACCACCCTCGTACTTATCACTCAAAACCTTAGCCAACTTTGAATCTTAGGTTCGCTAAACTAACTCCAGTTTTAGCAATCTTCAAAATTCAAAATCTTGGTTTCTTACCCTTCGGCTAAGGTTGGGTCAATATTCATATTATATTTTGCTAGATTTCTGTAAATGTGGTTTATTGTAAAGATGGATTAGTGGTTGCTAACCTACTGAATTTTTATGAACTTAAACTTACACTGGCAAGACTAAAGTGTAAACTATATTGACTTACCGACTGTACATATATATTTGCACAAGAAGACGTACACTATGACAGTGTTAGGTTTGTACGGTCTCAATATGTGTTGAGAGTCTAAGACATTAATCATTTATACGAATTTTCGATTTCTTCGTATTTATTTTGTTAATGAACATTTTATATCCAACACAAATTTGACTTTGCATTCAGTTACGGCGAAACAGTAATGGTAGACTTCGTTGCTTGTTTGCACTAGCATTCATTAAAGGAAAAGAATTGTGTAATAGTTGCTTTGTTTCTCAATTACCAGCCTTGGTACTACATTAACATTCAAGATCGGTCCAAGACTAACTTTAGTTTTATTGCAATATCGGTGTCATTTATTGTCCAAAACATTGCATAACGTATAGGTTTTAGCCAATAACATCCAATATTGGGTAACTCTGATCTTTCCATGTCTGAGACCAAGCTTGGTATCAAATTATCATCCCTACTTTAGTCTAGCAGTAGACCATTTTCGGATATTAAGGTTGTGCCAAGGTTGATAAACATTGTTTCAAACAAAAGCTTATAGTGGTATTTTGTTTTAAATGGAGAGCCGCGACTACATTAAGTTAAACCTGTCTTTAATGTGGACTTAAAGTACACGTTCCATAAAACGTTCATGTTTTGTCGTTAGTAAGTGCTTTATTTAAAACATAAGTTAAAACATAAATTTACAAGAGGTAGGTACATGTATAACAGTGTAACATACGTATTCTGTATTTCGTTAGATCAAGTAATGCTGGAAAAAATGTCTTAAGCAAAAATTCTATAAAAATGTTGATTAATTTGTTGTGTTTCGATTTGTTTTAATGTTAATAAACTTGGTAACTCTTTTTGTTAATCAAATCACGGGAAATTCAATGGTCCTACATGATGCGTGCGTGACTTCGGAAACAACAAGCATTTGTTGTAAAAAACACAATATTTAATTTGTTTATATTAAACTCTTATCGAGTTTAGTAAAAATTAAAAGAGTATCTGCCTTTATTTCAATCAAAATGGAATCTGGATAAAAGCATATTCAATTTAACCGTTATTCCCGAGATTAAAAGAAACTTTATAGAATATCATATTTATACAAATACTACGTTACATAACTGATTTATGTCTAATACACCTAAATTTCAAAAATGTGCTATACTAATTATACGCAATATTGGTACTGGTTGCGTTCTTATTGACTTTTATTGACAATAACAAAAGAATTCCCTTTTTCTGGTTTTGTTATATTTTCAATTCATTATAGAAAGAAATTTCTTTCTAATATATCACCGATCTAAGTATTTCTAATCAAATTACTAAAGTTTTCGTTTAAAAAATACAACTTTATGAAGTAAACCAGAAATCAATGATTATAATTAGAAAAGCCTCATTCAACTAGTCAGTGCTACTCATAAAGCTGTAATAATGTCGAAACGGCTTTTTAATATCTTTAATAACAATTCATAAGAAATACAAAAACGACAATTTACTATAATTCAAAAAATAAAAAATAAGTAAATCGAGAATGCTCGCTTGTTTTCTTTTGTTATCTGGCCACTAAAATGCCCTCGGCGAGCAATTTAAACCACCCGATTTCAACATCTGGAGACCCACAAGAGAACCTTTTTATGAAATGTGCATTTATGGAATGTGGAGTCAACGCTCTGTATATATAACTGCACATAACGGTGGTATCTTCTGACCTCCGAACACTTGGCAGCGCTGCTGGAGGTAACAGCGAACTATAAGTATCTTCTTATATATACATTTTGGTGGTCGGTTCGTATCTTCTGTATACTCTATATATGACAAAATAAAACAAGGGAAATAATTTCCCCTTTCTTGAAATTCGGATTCTAGAGGTTCCCCTCATCACAAATATAACAAATTTTTAGCAATATATTCACGGGAATACCCGGAAGTCAGGCCGTCTCCTCTGTATGACGGAGGTGACAGCTTAACAGGCATCAATATATATATATATATATATATATATATATATATATATATATATATATATATATGCTTTTAGTACTTATACACCTCCGAACGCTATATACAGCGTACGAGTCGGACTCAAAATCCGGAGGCAACTCGTCGGTATCGGAGTCGAACGCGCTAACCATGTTATTCGGCATCAGGACACCTCCAGGATCATTTTCCACCTATTTTCAGCCGGAGTCAAACGGGACCTATTTACGTATACTTATATACATTTTAGTTCCAGCGATTGCCGCAGAGTCGCTGCGAGATATACATGTATACGCCACGCGGTTGTGTTTACCTCCGCTTGTATAAAAGCATTCAAAGGATGTTTTTGCCTCCGAATTCGCGGCAACACTGCCTAGCATATTTTTAGTTTATATTCGTGATTTGTTTTGCTGAAGCCCGTTTAAAAACGCGTCATTTCCTTATCTAAGGTATCACGTTTCTGTCTGTATTTCTTAGTAAATATAATTACATCTTTTTAAATGGAAAGAATGATTATATTATATTAAAACTGTACTCTTATTTAAAATTCTTGCAAATTATTACGAAATTAGGACTTATTACAGTAATAAGAATTTATTTTTAATGCATAAATCTTAGATTTGGGACAAAATTCGTGAAGTGGACCCAATTTAACAACAGCTAATGCTTAGTGATTTTATAAAATTATTGATTTATTGAGAGGTATGAACAGTAACGTTTCTACACAACGATTCAGGAAAACATTCGTTTTTAAGATACTCAAACATTAAAATCAATGTTTTTCGGCAAATCTCTGTATAAAGAAATATACAATACGAAGCAAATGTTTTTATCAAATATGATATTTTTATAAACAATAATAGGATACACAAATTTTTACAGCAAACAAAATTAACAAAATATCTTATTTTAAAGGATTCTCTTACAAATTAAGAAAATTGATAATTATGAAGAGAAACGGCAGATTTTGCAGGTGGTCAACTATACAGTGTGTCCCATAAAGTTCGATCCATATGGGAAAACATTTTAATATTCTTTGTTTAAAGGAAAAAACTTTGTTGTTCAATCACTTCTGCTTCCAAAAATACTTGAAATACGCCATGTCAAAGTTTACAAGTGACAATAGGTGTTTAAATCGAGATTACCTTATTTGTTAAAATATAGAAAAATCTTATTAAGAAAAAATATTCCTAATGATATTTTACGTTCACAAACCGGACTTGAAGAAATATCCCGACATGAAAAATTCCTTTTTTAACATTTTTTGATACACCCTCGTTACTGATTATTTTGAAATCATTAAAAATGCTTTAAAGGAGTAGGAAGGCAACAATTGCAGAGCATATTTTCTAATAATATTGAATGGTGTAGGTATTTTTGACAAATATTAAAATTATCAAAAATCAAAATAAAACTTTTTGGCGATTTTCCAATTTACAAGAAAACAACGTATAGTTTTATTAACTTTTTTAAATAATTGTTTGAATAATACAAGAGTTGTTGAAACTACTACTTAAAAACTTAATAAACTAATTCGCAAAGAATAGTACAATTTGAGGTTTTGGAACCGATCAACAAGATTGAAGAAACTCTTGAAAATTTCTATCTAATAAAACATAATGACAAATTTATATCCCAAAATTGAGAAGATATTAGAATGACGTAACAACAAGCTTGTTTCGTTTCCAATAATAACTTAGAGTTTATATATACTAGTTTCACCAATAAAATGACACTATTTTCCCTATTTTCAGTTATGATCATTCTCAATCGTGCTTTCCACTGCACAATAGCTCACGGAATAGTTTCTTGAAAATCTAAATCTCTCCCTTTCAATTCTTCCCTATTTTTAAACGGTTTCAGGATACTGCTCACTTTTCTCTGTAAAGCTTTAACTTAGTAATCAAAAGAATTAAGGTCTGGCGAATTTGAAGGCCAATGTTTGGCTAAAATAAAATTAGGACAACGTTTTAGTAAATTAATTATGAGAACCTTTAAGCTTGTCGAGAAGCATGCGATGTATTGCTATCCAAAAACTATAATAATATTTATCTAGGTGCAGTCGTTCACATTCCGGAAATTAAATTTCCACATTTGTAAATGTCTAATGAAAGTTTCATTGTTGAATCTTGTCTTGTAGATTTACAAGAAACCAGTTCATTTCAGGAAACAAAGCATATACCACAATTTTTAAAGAAAACCTGACTCGGTGTTTGTACAAGCGTAGTAGGGAGATGTAACTTTTTAAACCTCGACTGTTTGTCCGATTATGCTATTTTGCAACTTGTGGGAGCATGCACTATAAAATCTATTTCGTTTTGAAAACGCATTCGTTTGACATCATTGAACATGTACATTCGCTACAGATATGACTATAAATGTATTTCTATCGTCGTTGCATCTAGTAGGGTACAAGAATATTTTTTCTAAGTGTCTGGGGAGAAATAAATCTGCACAAATTTGAAATATGAATAATTCTTTTACTATTGAGTTTAGATAAGCTGCGATTTTTAAACAGATAACTAGATGTTCATACAACAGAATCAGCACCTTAGAAACTTTCGGTTATCTTCTCTTTGGCAACCTATAAAGACCGTAATTTTATAGGTGTCGCATCGGTTAGCATTTGGTACTAATGTTAGTCATTAGCTTGTATATAAGCCAGGAATCTGTGTGTGGGGTTCACAGGTGATTAGCTCCAGCTGATGAGAATGCAACAAACTCAAAACAGTCTGTCCTAGAGTATCACTTGTGAATTCCACACATTTCATTTTTACTCTGGGTTAATCGTCTTAAATAGTCTTAGTAAATCTTTTATATTTTAAATTGTCAATTCCTATACGATGTTTTGTCTTTGCTGATTCACTAGATTTATAAATGGCAATTTTGGAGTTTTTCGGAGTTTTTAGTTAGAGTCAGGAGCCGGGAGAGTCTGGAACATTGGCCACCTTTTTTAATAACATCAACAACAATCAAAATTAACCCTTTTTTATAGAATCTGTTACCATTAGATAACAAATACTATTTTTACTTCTACACCATTGCATTCTAAAACTGAAAAAAATAAAATTATAACAAAGATTTTGGAGTTGGAAAAATTTAAGATAAAAGTGGCCACTGTACCTACAGTGATGGTACAGTGGCCATTAGAGTATGGTACTGTGGCCACTACTGTGTGGAAGATGGGAATAGTAAAGACAAGTACACAGCCATTTACAGAATAATGATTTATTTTGTAAAAAATAGTTTGCATTAAAAAAAGGCAACTTAAATTTAAAAAACCAGGCAAAAGCTAACAAACATTATACATAGATAAATTAATGAAAAAAAACAGATTTGCTGTTCTAGTAGTGCCGCCTATATTTACAGGTTGATATAAATAATGTACAAATCATCAGGAACATCTAGGAAATAATATCTGAAATAAATAAAATATTGTACTAAATAATAGTACAGGGACCTACATAACAAAGAAGTGGCCACTGTACCTACATTTGACATGGCCACTAATCAACTACATGTTTTTAATCATTTAATAATAAAATGTTTTTAACATCAACTTCATGTTTTTTAAAAAGTAGGGAAAAACAAAAACTATCCAACACAATCAAAATATTATTATACCAATAAATATTTACATGAAGTAGGTATAAGCGGCCAACGCTAGTTCCTTTCGACGTTTATTTATTTAGCCACTAACAATTATTATTTCACTTGCCTGTTGTAGTTTACTTCAAGTACAAAATTTCAGGTTGAGTTTGTTTTAAAATAAAAATCTTGAGATTTAAATGGAATTACTTTGTTAATATACTTAGTGTCCTATTGGTACATTCTGTGCTAGATGACAGCACCTAATCTTGAGCAGCACCTAATAAATAAGAAAATGGCGGGAAGGTGGCCACTGTTCCTGCATGGTCAATGTTCCAGACTCTCCCCTACTTTTTCTTTTTAACAATTCCTGTCTTGTAGTCTCCTTATCTGTACAGCGAATTTATTGTTTACAATATTCATGCTATTGGTTGATTTATGGAATTATCAAAAAGTTGTACCGGTTTATAAGAGTAACAAACCTTTTAGTAGGTATTTGATTGTAATTTGGTATATATTTTGGAGTTGCTAATGACAAACCTTACCAAACATGTACATTCGCTACAGATACGACTAGAAATATATTTCTATCGTCGTTGCATCTAGTAGGGTACAATAATATTTTTTCTAAGTGTGTGGGGAGAAAGAATCTGCACAAATTTGAAATATGAATAATTCCTTTACTATTGAGTTTAGATAAGCTGCATTTTTAAACAGATGACGAGATGTTCATACAACAGAATCAGCACCTTAGAAACTTTCGGTTATCTTCTCTTTGACAACCTATAGAGACCGTAATTTTATAGGTGTCGCATCGGTTAGCATTTGGTACTAATATTAGTCATTAGCTTGTATATAAGCCAGGATGCTGTGTGTGAGTTTCACAAGTGATTAGCTCCAGCTGATGACAGTGCAACAAACTCAAAACAGTCTGTCCTAGAGTATCACTTGTGAATTCCACACATTTCATTATTTTTCTGGGTTAATAGTCTTAAATAGTCTTAGTAAGTCTTTTATATTTTAAATTGTCAATTCCTATACGATGTTTTGTCTTTGCTGATTCACTAGATTTACAAATGGCAAATTTGGAGTTTGCCGGAGTTTTTAGTTACTTTTTCTTTTTAACAATCCCTGTCTTGTGGTCTCCTAATCTTTACTGCCAATTTCTCGTTTACAGTATTCATGCTATTGGTTGATTTCTGGAATTGTCAAAAAGTTGTACCGGTTTATAAGAGTATTTTTACAAACCTTTTAGTAGGTATTTGATTGTAATTTGGTATATATTTTGGAGTTGCTAATGACAAAACTTTCTTGTTGTAAATCCTACCATGCTTTATTGCAATACTGAATCTTTGACCGAGGATTTGTATTGTTTGAGCAAGCTTTCCAGAAGCTGCATGTTTACAGCAGAAAAGTTTTTCAAAATTCCATGCCAAGTATAAAATTTGTCAATTTTATGTTCGAGTTAATTCTTGTTTAAATTCTTGATTATTTATGCATTAGAAATTAATTCTACTAGCTAAGTAAACTACACTTTAAATAAAAAAACCCAGAAAGTATCATAGCATTCTAGATGAATGCAAGCAAATTAGAGTTGCAACCAAATTTTGCAGACTTTTCCCCACAACCTTATGTATGGATATCTTGTATACCTTTGAGATTTATATTCACATGCAGTCATCCAGTAGGTACCTGTCAGAGATTCTGTTGAATTTAATTATTTTCTAAAGCACCTTTTTGTCTTGAATAATCGTGTCATTGTCATAGAAATATCCGACTTGGGCGTCACAGAATTTATGCAGAATGGTGTAATCAACAAACAAAATTTGAGTCATTGGACAGGTGAAAATATTGGTAAGCGTTAACAAAAAACCTACATAGCCCGAAAGTCATTGTTTGGTACAGTGTAGGATCGTTTGGAATTATAGGTCAATACTTTTTCAAACACGAAAATGACATTCCGTTACAGTAACCTTCCAACTCTACTCACATATGTTAAAAACCTATGCTGTTCCCGGATTAAGATGCCGGGGACTACTAAATAATGGCCTGTTGTTCCAGCAGAATGTGACAACTCATACAGCTGGAAATTCAATGAAGATCCTCAGGCAATATTTTAATGGCCAAATCAATTCACCTTTTGAATATTTACCGTGGTACGTGTGGTCGATCGATCTAATTAGAATCTAATCTATTTGAAAGCGAAAGAGTCGTCTTAGAACCATTGAGGAACTAACAGCATGCATTTATAGAGAAGTCGCTGTAATAAATGAAGGTTCACTCCACTGGGTAACGAATGTTGGTGAGGGTCACTTAAATGATCTAATCTTTAGAGATTAGGCAAATATCCACCCTGAATGCTAAGTTTCAAAGAATAGGCTTAATTCCATCCAATAAATTTTAAGAAAACTTATGGGTATAAGCTAATCGCCAGGTATGTGGTAGCTACCGTTTCTCTTCTTTCTTGTCCGACATCGGCCCAGAAATCCCTGCTTCGGATATCGCACACCACACCAACATTTTATCCGGAATAGCTTTTGCCTTATAGTTTACATTATCTGGTAGTTCATTGATGTTATCAGATGTTATCAAAGAAACCTTAATTTCCTTTTATTCAGGAATTACCAAGAGTAAAAAATGTCTCATCATTCTTAATAATGACTCTATTTTCGGAAAAGTAGTTTCTGCTCAGTGAACAATAACATACAGGTATCCGTTGCAGCTGGATTTGGATGTACTTATTTGGACATTTTTCCTTTTTCTGTATTTTTGACCATGTCTGGACATCTGGACAAATTGTTGACCTTGAAACATTGAATTGGTGAAATCATTTACGACTTGAAATGACGATCCTGCCTTTGGCTCTATTCAACATTCTGTTTACCACAGGTTCTTCGTAATATATTAATTCGCAGAGAGTAGTATAGTTTGAGGTTTGGGCATCCGTCCAACAAGATTATAGATAAAACTTCTATCTTATAAACTCACAGTTATAAAATTTAATGACAAATTTAAACCCCAAAACTGAAATGACGTAACAACAAGCTTGTTTCGTTTCCGATAACAACCTGTTAAAAATAAATTACAAAGTCCTAAACATTGTGCCAAAACTTTTGAGACATTAGTAAATTACCTCTTTTTTGTAGATCTAGAGCTTCCTATACCGTCAATGCAATTTAAAATTTAACGCTGAAGCATAATTTTAAAAGTCTACATAATTACAATACACATTTAATTAATAACAATTCTAATACAATGTTGGGCTGAAATAAAATTATGATAATGTTCTAGTAAAATAATTTTGAGATAATTTGAGTTTGTAAAGACGATGCGATGAATTGCCATCCAAAAACTAAAATAAGATTTATCTGGATGCACGATTTGCATGTGTTTTACGTGGGGTTCCCATATCAACATACCCCCACGTTCCTTCCAAAGGAGGAAGCAATTGAGATACGCTCAATCAGCGCGCAATCGCACAGCAATTGCTCCCAGTTACTCGCTGGTCAGAGCGAGGTTGCCTATCCACCCTCTATTAGCTAACCAGGCTAGTACCGGAGCGATTAACATATACGTGCTCATGCGCCGGCATCTTCCCGTCCCCTTTCATACGGGGCTAAGTACCTAGTCCAGCAATAGGACTATTCCCCCAACTTAAGTCAGTTCAGTACAACCGAGCCAGAGTTGGGGCCACTGCCCGATCGAATCCAACCTCAAGTGTGGCATGACTTGGTTTTTAAATGGGTTTGCCACCCCGATCTCCCAGTTATAGGCCTGGTATGCCCCCGATAGAGCTTCGTTTCGAGGCTACTTTATAGGGCCCATCAAAGTAGCACCCCGGTGTGTGCCCGTTAAGGTGAAGTTGTCTTGAACGTGAGAGGCTATGTATCTTCGCATCAGCATCCTTTAAGTGTAGGTCTCTAGACGATTTCTCATTTTCAGTTTCTCATGGGTTAGCGAGCGAACTCCCTAACCGAGATAAACCTCACTTGAATCTCCTCCATTCGTCTAGGCCAGACATGAAATGTCAAGGTTGTTTTACGTGGGGTACCTGTGTGCACTTACCCCCACGTTCCTTCCAGAAGGAAGTGATTGGGATACGCCCAATCAGCGCGCAAGTTGCATAACCGGCAGTCGTGCAATTGCTACCAGATTGACTAACTGGTAGGAGCGAGGTTGCCTATCCACCCTCTACTAGCTAAGTCGCGCATAGTGACCGAGGAGTTGACTTAACACGCTGCTCACCCGCCAGCACACTCCCGTCCTCTTTCATGCGGGGTGAAGTACCTCGTCCAGCAATAGGACTATTCCCCAACTTGACGCTGTTATCAAGAGGGACCACTGCCCGATCGAATCCAACCTCAAATGTGACAGGACTTGGTTTTTAAGCGGTTTTGCCACCCCAATCTACCAATTTTAGGCTTGGTGAGCCCTCGACAGAGCTTCTTTTAAGTCTACACGTTATAGACTCCCGGTGCGTACCCGAATTTGGTGAAGTTGTCTTGATAGTGAGAGGCTATGTATTCGCTTCAACTATTCTTAAGTGTAATGGCTTTCAGAGCTTCTCCCAATCACTGTACCCGGCTGCAGTCCGGATCATAGGGTGGTCAGGATAGCTCCTAAGCACATTTACCTGGCGGCTTGCAGTTTCTCATCTGCCCTGGGATAAACCTCACTTCGATTCTCCTCACTTAGGATTCAGTCAAACAGCGGGTTCCTTTGGTGACCATAAATGACCTCGGTCAAACAGCGGGTTCTGTTGGAGACCATAAATGACCTCGGTCAAACAGCGGGTTCCATTGGTGACCATAAATGACCTTATCCAAGGCGAGATTCAAATCCGCCCACACCGGTATCATATACCAGGGCTCCCCCTGATCGGTATGAGTAACCGTCGAGAATTCTCACGAATTTCTCTACCACACACTTGACCTGACAGCTTCATCCATTACCCAGTTTCCAAGGAAGCAAGGATAGGGTAGAAGACATAGAAGCCAAGATTGTTTTACGTGGGGTCCCCGTGTTAACATACCCCCATCTTCCTTCCATGAGGAAGTGATTGGGATACGCCCAATCAGCGCGCAAGTTGCATAACCGGCAGTCGTGCAATTGCTACCAGATTAACTCACTGGTAGGAGCGAGGTTGCCTATCCACCCTCTACTAGCTAAGACGCGCATAGTGACCGAGCAGTTGAAAAGACACGCTGCTCACCCGCCGGCACCGAAGTACCTCGTCCAGCATAGGACTATTCCCCAGCTATGCCCTCTTGCAAAGTGGGACCACTGCCCGATCGAATCCAACCTCAAATGTGGCAGGACTTGGTTTTTAAGCGGTTTTGCCACACCGATCTATTAATTTTAGGCTTGGTGGGCCCTCGACAGAGCTTCTTTAAAGTCTACACGTTATAGACTCCCGGTGCGTACCCGATATTGGTGAAGTTGTCTTAATAGTGTGAGGCTATATATTCGCTTCAACTATCCTTAAGTGTAATGGCTTTCAGAGCTTCTCCCAATCACCGTACCCAGCTGCAGTCCGGATCAAAGGGTGGCCAGGACAGCTCCTATGCGCATTTACCTGGCGGCTTGCAGTTTCCCAGCACATGGGATAAACCTCACTTCTAGTCACCGCACTAGAGATTCCGTCAAACAGCGGGTTCCTTTGGTGACCATAAATGACCTCGGGCAACAGCGGGTTCCTTTGGTGACCTTACATGACCTAGGTCATGCAGCGGGTTCCTTGGTGACCATGATTGCCCTCGGCCAAGCAGCGGGTTCCTTGGTGACCATAAATGACCTCCTCCCTTAGGCGAGATTCGAATCCGCCCACACCGGTCTCATCTACCAGGGCTCCCCCTGATCGGTATGAGTAACCGTCGAGAATTCTCACGAATTTCTCTACCACACACTTTATCTGACAGCTTCGTCCATTGCCCTTGATAGAGATAGGGTAGAAGACAGCCAGTTCTAGGGGTGAACGTCGTGTGGTCTCCCGTTCACCCAAAGGGTAGAAGACAGCGGGATACTTAGCTCCTTAAAAGACCCTGACGTCAGGTAAGATTCAATCCACCCACACCGGACCCCCTTGTTAACAGAGCTCCCCCTGCAACGTTTTAGGGTCATCGTCGAGAAACACTCCGGTGAAACGTAAACGCAACACCTCGGCATAACTCTTCCACACATTTGATTATGATCGCGTCATCCGTTACCCAGACAAGCCTGGGATTGGGTAGACAACGACCAGTTCTAAGGGTGAACGCCGTGTGGTCTGCCCTCAAGCTAGTCTCGAATCCTAGTGCTTCCCGACCCCTCTAACAACTGCACTCCCTCTGTCTTCGGGCTAGTCTCGGATACTAGGAATGAAGTCCGACATCTCAAACGACTGCTTGACCGTTCACCCAGATTTATCTGGATGCAGTCGAAACAAAGCATATACCACATTTTAAAGGAAAATCTGGAACATTGTCTGTACTAGTGTAGTGAGGCGACGTTACTTTTTAAACCTCGACTGTTTATCTGATTCTATCATTTTGCCAATTCGTGGGGGCATGCAATGTAAAATCTATTCTGTTTTGAAAACGCATTCGTTTGACATCATCATTCAGCGTAGATTCGTTAAAGATATGACTATAAATATATTTCTATTGTCGATACATTTAGCAGGCTACAAGAATATTTTTTCATATTGTGTGTGGAGAGAAAGAAATCTGCACAAATTTGAAAGATAACTAATTTCTTTACTATTGAGTTTAGATAAGTTGAAATTTTTAAACTGATGAGATGTTCATACAACAGAATGAACACCTTAGAAACTTTCGGTTATCGTCTTTTTCACAACCAAAAGAGACTGTAATTTTACTGCATGGTGCGGTTGGCTTTTTATTTATAGGTGTCGCATCGGGTACCATTTGGTGCTAATGTTAGTCATTGCTTTGTAAATAAGCCAGGATGATGTGCTTAGGTTTCACAGATGATTAGCTCCAGCTGATGAGAGTACAACAAACTTGAAACAGTCTACCCTGAAGTATCACTTGTGAATTCTAGATATTTTATTATTACTGTGGGTTAATGGTGTTATAAATCTTTTATAGTTTAAATTTTCCATTTCTTTACGATGTTTTGTCTTTGCTCCCTACTAGTCTTACAAATGGCAAATTTGTTGAGTTTGTCGGAGTTTTTGGTTACTTTTTCTTTTTAAAAATCCCTGTCTTGAGGTCTTCTAATCTTTACAGCCAATTTTCGTTTGAGATTTTTATAATATTCATGCTATTGGTTGATTTATGGAATTGTCAAAAAGTTGTACCAGTTTATAAGAGAGATTTTTACAAACCTTTTAGTAGGTATTTGATTGTAATTTAATATAAATCTTTAAGTTGCTAATGACAAACCTTTTTTGTAGTAGATGCTACCATACTTTATTGCAATATTGAATCTTTGACCTAGGATTTGTATTGTTTGATCGAGCTTCCCAGAAGCTGCATTCGCCAATACCTCATCTTTTTTTGGAAAGAGGTTATATGTCTTTCAAAATCTCATCTTTTCTAGTACGTATCTTTTTCTAATACAATACAAATATAACATAATAAATGTTGTTTCCAGAATTTCAATTTCAGAAAAATTTACAATAGAGAAGTCGCTGCAATAAATGAAGGTTCACTCCACTGGGTAATGAATAATTTTATATCCAGACGTAAAAAGTGTATTGAAGTTGGCGAGGGTCACTTAGATGGTCTAATCTTTAAAGATTAAGCAAATATCCACCCTGTTTGCCAAGTTTCAAAGATTAGGCTTAATTTCATCCAATAAATTTTAATAGTACTTATGGGTATAAGCTAATGCTCATGTATGTAGTATTTCGTACATTCGGAATAAATAGATGATAATGATTTATTATAGCGGAAAACAACTTGAGTTAGGTAACATTACTGGGTAGTGGCACTTCCAGAATCGCCTTTTTTCTCGATTCCCCGTGAATTATGCTTTTATCGATACCTATTTTTTCCTAAAATTTCAAAAACTTTACACAGTCTTTCAATATGTAACTTTTTGTTTGGCGTAGATTTCAAAATACCATCCCAAAACAGATAACTCAGGGAATATTAACAAATAAATGATCAATATTTCTTTGAAAGATTGAACCCTGGTATACTTTATGTGTTTGCAACGAGAATGTGTTTATCTATCTAGATTTAAAACCTTTTGGAACTTCGTCCATGTTTGTTTGTTTTTATTTTTAATATATGTATTTCAACGATAATGATTGATGTAATGGTAATGGTTGATGTAATTTTTCTGTTAAATTTGATTGTCGTTTTTAAAATTAAATTGCAACAGACCTTTTAATGCTGTAAACGCCTTAAAAAACCCTGACGCTACACTGTTTATATTTTGGTTATTTACGAGCTGGATTTGTATTTTCAGACCAAATAGTTTTGGTTCAAATTTGACATTGATATTTGCAATAATTTCAAAACTTAACAGGTGTACAGACAAAGACAAAAACAACAGGATTTTTTTCCTCCAGGGATGTCTGTCGTGTTATTTAGGTCATATAACGTCGAGAAATAAAAAAAGGTATTTTTTACAAAAACTCGTTCTCATTCTGTGGACTTGTACATATATTGTGAGAAAGCAAAAGCAAAGAAATGGGTTTAAAGAATAAACTTTAATTGTTTTCAACCACTTTGTTGTTAGAAATGTAGTTCTGATATGATTGTAGCTACTTACCACATCGCACATACCTTATACAGTAAGGAATGTCATCCTTTGTTAATTATTTAAAAATACAAAAAAATTGTAGGCGTGACATTATATTATTCAATAAAATATTAAACATATATGATTTCCTTCCATTAGAATATAAACGAAACAAATTTACATTATTATAATCTGAAAATTCGTTTCTAACAGAACTATATCTCGAAATATCTTATATGTATAAATTTAAAGGTCCGTTTTGTTTAACGGCATACTTTCAGCAGGTGTCCTCGAACTCAGCACTTATAGCAGACATAAACACGGACTTGATAAACAGAATATGCTGAATAGTGATAAGTACCATAGTTTTATACCTTGTAAACTTGACAACGGTGATGGAGGCGTACTCGAACGCTTGATTTGCCAAAATTATATACACGGAGGTGAATACGAGCGGTCTATGTACGGAGGCTGACACGAACGCGCACTATACAGAAGCATGTATATCTAAAAAATTAAATAAAATTACCCCTCTTGGTGTATTTAGGAGTGTTAGTTCAAGAAAAAGTCTGTGACACGAGAATAATTAATATACAATCATTATTAATGGCGGAGTTGTGGTCGTCTGTTCAGTATACGGAGGCAAACACGATACAAAAGCACATATATATATATATATATATATATATATATATATATATATATATATATATATATATATATATATATATATATATATACATGCAGAAAGCACTGATACGCCTCCGAATATATGTCTGTTCATAGCGATCGCCTCCGATTTTGGAGGCGAAGTGGAAAAAACGGAGGCGAAAACGAATCCCCGTGTATATGTAGTTTAAAATGTTGGAAATCATTTATTATGCCGTTTCCCAAATTTTAGGTCGGAGTCGAAAAATACCTATTCACCCAGTCATAGATACATTTTAGTACATCGTGTTATACTCTAGGCGGCGCCTTCGCTGTATACGAGATACGTCTTAACTTAAGTTACAGCATTATACACCTCCCTACATTTAACATGCATTTTTTGTTCATATTAGCGGCAACACAGCGTAGAGGCGAAACCTACCTATGTGCATCTTCAAGAAGTTATTCTATTGTATACACTTGACCATGGGCTTTCAAATTTATTAAAAAATAGATTTTTCATAAGATCAACAAATTAAAATGAAACTAAAATTTTGTTACTAAAAGCTTTACAATTGGTTACTTGCATTATGTATGATTTGGGTAATTTATGTAAATATTAAAACATAGTTTTACACATAAGTTTATAATCACATTTCAAAAACACCTGTTTAAATTTCTGAGGAATGTAGACCGACCAAAAGCTTGTTTCAAAAATTAGCAAAATTCTTAATTATTATGGAATGACCCCGTTTATTCGTATATCCATTATCGGTATACATTATTAAAATCTAATTAGATGTCTAATAAATACACAAATTCTCTGAAATTATTTCAATTGACTGCCTATTTACGTATTTACTTATAAAAAAATTATATGATATTATTTTTTATTTCTTCCTTGGCACTTTAAACGTATTTTAAAAATAATCAAAATACTTTTGCAATGCAAATGCCCTCGCGCGTCCTGCTCGTTTGTTTATTATAGTATAGGAATGAATTTAGGAAATCATTTTAAATACCTCATTGTCAGAAAAGTTTTGTTCGTTATGAAATAAAGTTTAATATTTATGTCTATTAAAATTGTAAGCGTAATTAGGCTATATTAGACGTTTTCTTCTGCATTTTATGATTAAATCCAAACAATCATAAACATTTTAGCACGATTTGAGAATGCTTTGTCACAAATTGTTTGTTTTAGCAACAGTTTGTAAAGTGATACTGTCAAAACTAGAGAGGCGCAGTATTTTACGATGACTTCATAATTTTAAGAAGAACAATTCAAACTCAGCAGTACGTATCACCTTATTATTACTGACCATCGCCGAATCAACGATTGTTGTATCCAATAAAATGCTATTATGTGAATAATTTAACTTTCTACGTCTTTTTAATTATTTTTATTATTTATAATTATCATAATTATATTATTTTCTAACGATAAAAATTGCCATTGTTGGGGGCATACTGTCTTAATAAAACGCTGTTACATAAACCATTATCACTTCCAAAGATTAAGAATGAATGTTTTTACTGACAAACCTTTAATGTGTAAATAACCCACATTATATGTAAGCAAGAATAACAAAATTTCGTTGTGAAAAAATTAAGCTATTATAGAAATTTAATGGTATCTTTCAATTAAAACTACAATGAATAAATAAAGTAACACAATATTTACTATTTAAGATGTTATTAATTATTTGGTTTCACTCAATCCATCTACTTACATACGTAAAATACGCATCATTCCTTATGGACTCTTATGAGAAGACAACGTCATTGGAGGCATACACAACTGATAACTACATACAATATATACTAATAGGAGTTGACAGAGTACGATAAGTATTTATTTAAGTATACATGTCTCCGAGCATTTAACTTGCGTTTTTTGTTCATATTAATCAATTAATCATATTAGCAGAAACAATGTATGAAGGCTGATCATACTAAAACGTTTCTTTAATAATTTATTGTATAATATCCAGGCACAGATTTACCATATTCGAGGCCCCCATCGTATTGTCCATAATAACATTTTAATTGTGAGAAATGGTTTTAGGGAATAATTACATTTTTGACTAAAGATTTCATATTTATATTCGAAATTTAACATTTTTAATAAAAAGCAACTTGAGAAAAAAGTGAAATATTTATTATTAAAAACGTTAATAATTGGAATAACACGTTTTGCTCATTACATAAACATATAACCATCTTCTCCATTGTAATTTAGTAAATCTACTTTGGTACAATAACAACTCAAAAAAATTCTTGTATATCAGTTGCACTTGCAAGAGATTCAGATAATTTATAATCAATTAAATTATAATAATATTGAAAATTATTTCACGAATGACTCTAGAGGTACTAAAACTTTAATTATTATATATTAAAAAAAACTAAAACAAAACCTAACTAAACTTATAAATAACAAAAAAGTCTGAGTCTGAGTAGAAAATTATGCTAAATAAATGTTGAAAGAAAGTATAAAATTTAATTTCAGGATTTTGTAGAATATCCTTTTTGTTTAATTACTTCTAACGTTTTTTTATATTTAAAACTAATTTAGGTTTTCTCCGGCTGTGATTTTATTCCATTCTTCATCCAACACTTCTTTTATAGCAGCTTAGAATGTTATGTAGTGTTATCGAATTGGTCTCTCCAATAACTCTCAAAGGTTCCCAATGGACTTTCGAGCTGGGGGATCTCTAGGGAATTCTAGGTAATGTCATTATTGACCTACTTTGTTTAAAAAAGGATCCACTAATAACTGATAACTGAAGAATTAAAAAATCAACTTCATGAACATGAAACATGAATGGAACATGAGGAAACATGATGGTCAATGATGATCAGTTACATTTTCAGAAGGATGGGGCTCTAAAAGATGGTATCTCAATAACAAGATCAGTTTTTAAAATAATATACTTGAGTTGTCTGTAAGTAAATGACTGAACTGCCACAATTTGGCACCAGTCGGTATGTGAAACGTGTGAGACGTTTGTATGTGAAATAATTTAAATCATATTGAAAATGGGTTGTTAAAAGACTTATCTCTGTATCTCAGCAATCCATGGGCCGATTTCAATTATTTTGCTCCAAAGATTCCTTTTTCCGAGGGGTCTCTCACTCTCGGCAATAGGTGTACAGTTTCTCGGGAATAAATTGCTATGAGTCGGAAATAATGAGCAATATTGGGCAATATGGGAAATAAACGGGAATACAAAGGAATAAGAGGCAATAAACAGAAATAAACGGGAATACGCAGGAATAAGCGACAATAAATAGAAAATACGCGGCAATAAATGGGGAATACGTGGCAATACTGAGAAATAAACTCGGCAATAGGAATAACACGCTCCATTATTCTCGATTTCCATTACGCGTTTTATCTCAAACGCGTTTAAAAATCTAGGTGGTCTTCTGAAGAAGTGAGTATATGTTGTAGTGTGCGCGGAAAAATAATGACGGCAAGTAATTGTTTTTTGTTTGAACATTGAAAATCATTCACCGTTTCTAAGAATCGTGATATGACACTTAACCTTAAAAGGCTAATTGAATAAAGGATTTCTTTATACTATACAGTGTGTAAATAAAGTATGGAATAAAATTCATATTTTCTGTATTACCACGTGAATTTTATTTTCTTTCCTGCGAATTTTATGGACATCAATTTTAATTTTTTAGTTTGCTACTGTATCACGGCCGATGATTTTAAATGGAACCCCCTTATTATCTTGCTAGAAATGAAAAGTATATATTTTTTTGAGTTCTGCAATACCCCATATGTGGTATTTAAAATTAGTATTTTTTGAAATTTGGAGGACCAAATGTGATAACTTTCACGAAAATAATAATTAATCTTTCAACTCTTATTATTATTTTCGTGTCAAAGTTTATGAAAAACAATTAGCAAATCGGTCTTGTAGAACTCGTATAGGAGAACTATGGCGGCATGCAAGGGTTTGTCTATACATCAGAACAATACGAATATTAAACACTCAATGATGGCTATGGCTAGACTGTAAGGACTGCAGTCGATTTAAAACACAAGGCTGTTTTTTGTTCCAGTTCGTTTGAGAGTTCTACTGGGACGATTTACGTGATTCTTATTTTACAGTGAAGCTTCCACTGTGTGCATTAGTATTTTTTATAGTTTTAAATTTTTAAATCCAAAAATTAAAAAAAATATTTCGAGAAAAGCCATCCACTTGCAGCGCCCTCTTGTTAGTTCCCAGCGTGTAAACCTTTGGAATTGCGCTTAATAGACAAACCATTTCTATCACTAGCATCTAGGTGTTGAAGTCGCCTATATGCGCTGTAGCTGTTTCTAGCAGTTGTAATTTTATATTTTAGTGGTTATAATAGTAAACAAAAATCAATTCAAAATAGATAAAATAGTACTAAGATTACCACGTGAATGATAAGAGAATAAGAATAATTATTTTCTGAAATTGTGAAGTTATAGAAAATTTAAAATGACAATATTTAATTTTTAGGTTAGTTCACTACGAACATAACTATAAAAACTGCAATAAACGTATGTATAAAATAGTATTTGCAACAAAATGCTATAAACATCTACTTGTTTATTAATAATTCTTGTAACTAAACAATTTTGGTTTGAAGTAACAGTTTCAACTTGCATAAAAATGTACAGTAACGAAATATTTGACTGCCAATTTCAAACACATATTTTTCATCAGTCATGTTTTTGAAATACTAATAAACGTGTTCAAGAAATTTGTTAAACAAGATCTCTAGATTCTCATAATTTCTGTATTTAAACGCGGGCAGTATTTAAAAGTGCTACAATAAATTAATTACAAATGCTAGGAATAGCTAGGGCATGTCGGTGGCTGCAGCCCTTGCAGTCTAGTCTTTCATCATCCATCATCGAGTGTTTAATATTCGAATTGATCTGATGTATAGACAAACCCTTGCATGCCGCCATAGCTCTCCTTTACGAGTTTTCCAAGACCGCTTTGATATTCTATTTTCTTTAGATTTTTATACCATGAATTTAAAATACTTTATACCTATTTAAAACACAAGGCTTATTTTTGTTACGCTTCGTTTGAGAGTTCTACTGGGCCGATCTGCGCAATTCCAAGTTCAAAGTTTTATGATGTAGATTTGCCAGGTATTTTTAGTTTTGCGAGTTTTTAATTATTTATATTTTTAACAGAGTTATTTGTAACCGATGCATTTCTATACGCTCGAGACCGATTGTTCACTTACACCGAAATCAAGCGAATCTCTTGAAGTAATTTCAGTTTCATCAGAATCAGAATTTTTTGAATCAGAAAAATCAGACTTAGAGGAAGGAAACATGCAAGAAAAAAAATGAAAGATAAAGCTGAAATTAGAAAAATATTATGTAATGTTTTACGACACCCGATGGTACATTGGACGAATTTTGGATATTGATAAAGAAAAATTCTTGAAAGAATATTTGGAAAACTTCATACAGCCCAAGGAAAACGACATTCAAAAAGTAGATTCGGAATTTATATTTTATAGTCCTGTAAATTTTACTGGAGTTCTGGAATTCTTTTTGAATTTTATTTACTGCCGTGCATTGGGATTCTCACTTTTCAAATAAATTTTTGTTATTTATCTCAATGTGGCTTTTTTTGTATTTCTTAGAGTCGATCTATCTGATATATATGTTCTTCGTTTCACGTATTCGGTTCGCAGTTACTTTAACAGCACTTAAAAATGTGATGTACATATATTATGATTGAACAAAAAACTACTTTTTTACAGATCATTTTTTATTTGTGAGGAATTTTGTTTACATTTTTCTTAGTGGAGCTACGACCTTTTGTAAAATTATCAAAAAAACCAATAATAAACACCTTTCATTCAAATACACCCACTGCTAAAATCATGCATGGAATACGTAAATAAACACGGCAATAGGAAAATTAATGCAGCAATACAGAAATAAATACGGCAATACGGAAATAAATACGGCAATACGGAAATCGAGACGGGAATACAGCAATACAGACAAGAATAAAGGAATAAAAACGGCAATACGGGAATAACAAGTGAGAATACGGGAATAAAGACAGTTATTGCCGTAAAGCGGCAATAGGTGTACATAATTTCTGGGAGTGAGAGACCCCTCGCCTTTTTCATTCCCTTTAAAATGATCTGTCACAATGGGGGGGGGGGGGTCAAAAAGTTGGTGGAGTGGGGATAAGGGTGTGAGATGCAAAATTTTGACAATTCTGTATTTAAATGTCCCCATCGAAAAATAAATTGACGTGTTTTTGCTGAAATCGATATTTTGTTTAATTTAGGAGATTGTCACGTGGGGTTTCGTGACTGGAGGACGTAGTCAGAGGTAGAGAGAAATTAAACACAAGTTGTAAAAAACAACTATATACTAAAGACAATAAAGACGGTACAAAAGGTTAACACACATGTTGACATATTGATACATATTGTGAAGACGTATATGTCCTCCAAAACAAGTACAATCAAGGGGAGGTCGGAACCAACCCTGTTCTAGCACTAAATCTACTAACTAAGCGTAGGAGCTAGACTCCTAGTAATTTATAAAGCTAGGGATTTTTTTTGTTTGTCGGATGGTAACAACTTTTACTAAGTCTACAAAAGTCAAACAGAGATATGACAATTTAAATTCAAATGTTTTGTTGTTACCAACATGAAAACAAAAAAAGTCCGTATAGCACTCATGTCATCTAAAGAACAAGTTAATTTTATTTAAGAAATTTCTGCAGAATTCGGCACAAAAGAATTCGCGGATCACGCGCCCAGAAACTACGTTGCAAATACTCGTTATTTGTTGTGTTGCAACACACTCGTACGCAAACATTGACTATTACAAACAAATTACTATGAATAGAACGCCGGACCCGATTGCAAAGTATACGATACAACGAGCGGGCGCTATAGACTATAACGCTCGTTTATAATGCCCTGGTTGTTATACAGTTGTTTATATAGTTCGTATCACAGGTATAAACAAAGAATAATATGTAAGTGAAACATAAAAGATTTTTATTTTCAAAACAACTCGACATTGGAAATTTACCCGACTTAGTCTAGAAATCTCATAAGGTGTATTTGAGGATAGCACTAATTAGGAAAGCCCGATCAAGTTCCTATGAGTACTCGATTACGTCAGCCCCAATTTATTTCAAGGATAAGTTACTTAGGGAAGCTTGATTAAGACCTCATGAAGACCCGATCGGGATAGCTACAGTTTTTTCTGGATTAAACTACATAGGGGAACCACTTAAGATCGTTGTGAATTTCAAAAGGGGCAATCTGAGCTAATTTTACAATTAAATAACTTAAGAAAGCCCGATGAGGCCCCCACGAAGGCCCCAAAGAGACAACCTCAGTCCTCGTAAGGTCCGGATAAGATGTCCTAATACGGTTCTTATAAAAGGAAATTGCGTTACTTGGTTTCACAATGTTCTAACAACAAATACGATTGTTTTATTATAACAAAGGTTAAATAATTTGCACTGTCTCCGATATGAGTTACATTTTGTCCTATCTCACATCCAAAAATACTGCAAAACACGAACGAATTCAATTTTTCATATATAATTTAACAAGTGGTCTAATTTTTTCCGATAAAATTTGTCATTTCAGAAATGAGTATCTTTTGCAACTAAAACTAGACGATTCGACGAAGGAGACGACTGTAATTTTATAAAAGCAAAGCTACGAATGTCTTAAATGACAAATTTTGCAAAAAAAAATTAGATCACGATTTGAATTCGGCTTGACAATCCATCGAGCAAATTTGACATTTCATTTTGACATACATTTTTTCACTGAGAAAAAACCACTACTGGTTTTTTCACTATAAACTAATTTCATTTGTCCTAATTTGAAAAATTCTGTAATTTAATTGGTTAAAAATTTTCGAGTTGGATTGTCAAAATAATCTTGACTATGGTGCAAATGTTTCCTCTATCATTCTAATATTTTCATTAATAATATAACAAGTGGTCTAATTTTTTCCGACAAAATTTGTCATTTCAGATATGAGTAGCTTTCGCAACGAAAACTACACGAGTCGACGCAGGAGACGAGTGTAATTTTCCAAAAGCAAAAGTTACGAATGTCTTAAACGATAAATTTTGCAAGAAAAAATTAGACCACGAGTTGAATTCGGCTTGACAATCCATCGAGCAAATTTTTATTTAGCGTGTGTAGTTAATATTAATTTAATTAAATTTGACATAAATTTTTTCACTAAGAAAAAACCACTAGTGGTTTTTTCACTATAAAACTAATTTCATTGGTCCCAATTTGAAAAATTCTGTAATTTGATTGGTTAAAAATTTTCGAGTTGGATTGTCAAGGTATAATTGATTTCTGATCGTTGCAATATTTCCAAAGCATAGCTATGTTTTGCAGAAACGGAAGTTCTATTTTCTTTACTCTTCTACAAATGTAATCCGTAACCAAAGGTTTCTAACATTCTAATATTTTCAAGGTATAATTGATTTCTGATCGTTCCAATGTTTCCAAGGCTTAGCTATTTTTGCAGTAACCAAAGGTATCATTCGATTCATATATATTTCTTTTCTTTATAACACTCCCGAATATTTTTACTGTAAAAGAATTAGGGGAGATAGTATTAGGGTTTGAAATAAAATGCACATAAAACTGTATCGTACGTGAAGCGATTTTACACCTTGTATGCTGCACTTGCTAAATTAAATATTTTAAATTAATGGAAAATTAGTCCTTTATGCTTAAAGTAGTCATTTTTGAAGAATAAATAAATGTACTTCCCTAACTGAATAAATAAAAAGTTAACTTCTAACAAAAACTTAAGCTTTTTAAATTAAATTAATTAAATTAAGTCTTTTAACCAATTCATTTAACTCTAAATACATGAAAGTACGTGATAAAATGATATAATATTACACGCCAACGATACAAATATAATCAACCGTCCTTCTAAAATATGGCATATCTCTATTAAATTAAATATTATCATTAGTAAGCAGACGACTTATAGACAACAATGCAAATAATACTATTTATAACAGAGGTACTCAGCGAAGCTGTTAAACAACAAGGACAGAAGAACCGTGCGTGTTTTAGTAATATGGTTATAATATCTAAGAGATACAAATAATACATTTTCGACTCCGAAATAATAGCAACGCCGCTGGAGGCGAACGCAACTGGTTGTCATATATAAAATATACAAATAGGAGTTAAAAGCGCATGTTAAAGATTCAGAGGCGAAATGGTACGGTAATTTGTTCACTCTAAGTATAAAGAATTTACAAAAAAAAAATTCCCCTCTCGACGTGCTCACCATCAACAAAGCTGTATAAAGCAATGGCAATAACTAGTTTGTCCGTATCTGTATATTTAAGGCCGGAGTCGCGGGCGCCTTATAGGCTGTCGGAGTTGAAAAAGATAGATAAGCACGTATATATATATATATATATATATATATATATATATATATATATATATATATATATATATATATATATTCGTTACAAGTCGAGATCATTTGGAGTTACAAACTATACAAGATGAGATCCCTTTTGCAAGGCGAGATCCGATTTTGGATCTCGTTTTGTATCTGTGTGTATATCTTACTCAGTCAATGGGCGATGTGAAGGGAAGAAGAAATTCAAATTTTTGGTAGGATCTCACTTTGTACCCATTTCGTGCAATTTTATACTCTGGCAGTTCATCTAACCTTACTGTAGGGGGCACTGCAGCGCCTTTTATGTATAAAACAGCAAAATGTATGTTACAGTCAAGTCGAGATCCGGTATGCTTGACAACATCGCAGATGTATTTGCAGCTTGAATTCTTGGAAAACAACATTGTCACGCCTTCTTAGTCATCGAACTGGGTTGTTTATTTTTAAAATTACTTCTATACATGGGCATGCGGTTCTTAAAAATAGCGATAGTATAAATTCTGTTAAATGGGAAGAAAGTGCTATCCCAAGTATTATTAGCTTTATTTAACTAACATTTGAATAACAGAAATATTTTTAGTTTTGTCTAAAGTAAGAAAAAAATTCCAATGTTTTATTTATAAAAAGCACACATTTGGGCACTATCACTCTTGTTTTAAATACATGCTGTATGTTTCTGTCCAGTCCATACATAATGTTTAACGTAATTTATAGATTTTGTTGATATCACGACTGTTGCAATTAATTTTAAAAGGGAAACTTTTCCTTTTAAAAAGGATTTCTTGTCTTTATCAAGATCTAAAACAATTTTAAATATAATTACACATAAGTTAAAACCTTAATTAAAATTATAAACTTGGCACTTAATGTTATCATACGTTAAAGTTTTTTTTAAAAACGATTGTTTATTTTAGTCAATACTTACTTTTGTTGATTTTTAATTTAGAATGTGCAATGTTGAGAATCAATTATATTTGTACTTCAATTACTTAATCTATTAAAATGTTAGATTTAAACTTTAAAGAAAACTTTAACCTATGATAACATTCAGTGCCAATTTTTCATTTTAATTAAGGTTTTAACTTATGCGTAATTGTATTTAAAATTGTTTTAGATCTTGATAAAGACAAATCATTGTCGAAACGTTGATATTTTGATGGATTAATTAATAAAATACATCAAAGACTGAACCCCATGAAGTTTCCTTTTTAAAATTAATTTATAGAATTAACAAAATTCCAGCTGAAAACTATTTTAATATTGGTAGGCCTTGGCTAATTTTTGCTTGAAAATAGTATAAATTGAAAAATGAGCATACGTGTGCAGTTTTTATAATAAATTGTATGTAGATATCCCAGTAGCACAATTAATGCGTTGCCTCAAATGGGTTGAGTAGGGTCAAGTCAAAAATTGCCGTATTTACTTAAGAAATGTATAAATCGATTTCCTTTCTTTAATTCAAATGTTTTTTTATAACTTATACGTACTAATTATTAAAATAAAATACAAATTCACTAAAGTAGTTCATCAAAATAACCTATCAAATTAATTAATAACCAGAATTTCCGTTCAATACTCTTTTGGATATACACCATTGTAATAATTTTCTTATATACTGTTAACGGAATATTGTATTTATTTATATTCTTATCAAGTATTATTTGCACATGATGGCGTACAGTTTTTAAGATGGTATGTATACAAGGTTAATTATCACTATTTCAGCATTTCTTTTCGGAAAGTAAGTATCAAATCCAACGATGGAGCTACAATTACCATTGCGGAACCTTCTATAATATTTTTGCATAACTATCAGGACGTTTAGTAAGTTTAAGCGTCACCTACAAAGAGAAAATATTGATATAAGTATCGGAATGGGAATTATGTTGCCCTTTTAAAAAAAGTGGGATTAAATGATCTAAACATCTGATTACAGTAATTTATCTACAATATTATAGGAAATTTAGTTTTTTAAGTAATTCACAATATAAAAGTACTATTTTTATTGTTAAAATAAACACTAGTTATCAGAGAGTTTCATTTTTATCTATATGTCGATATATTTACAATACGGGCTTTTACTTATTCCGTAAATTTAACTGCTTCTGACATTGACCGTAGTCGGAAACTGATTATAGTTATTGTTAGGTTAAATATAATATAGTTATCTGTTAATAATCTTATACAATAATTTGTATTCTAGATAGAGTCCAAAATATCTATCATCTCATTACCAGCGATAATAATACAAATGTCACCAATACCGATCAATTTTTGAAAAATATTCGTCTCTAAACAGATTACTCAAAATTGTTGCAGTCTGTTTCAGATTCAAAAATAACTGTTTACTTCCATCAGAATGTCGAAATTTTAACAGAAATTCTTCAATTGCTGAACTTGATAATGCTTTAAATTCATTAATAAGACTTCTTCAGAATGTATGCTTTTCTAAGGAAATTAACAATTTAAAACAAGGCAAAATTAGAAAAAAAAAACATCTTTTAAGCCTCTCACCATTCATTGACAATCAGGGTCTCTCGAGAGTAGGTAGTAAACAAAATTACCTATCACAAATTTTCTTTTAATAAAAACATATTTTATTTCATAAAAATAATTATCTAATTAAATGACTTTTTGAAAGCGAGCATCTAAAATTATATGCATACTGGCCCAAAATTATTATTAAGTACTATACATGAAATATTCTGAGCTATTTTTGGAAACAGCATATTTGCTATGCTGTTCCCAAAAATTACCATCATTTTGGCAATGACGATAAGAAATTGCTGCAAATGCTTTAGGATTAAGGCTCAACCTGTTGCACCAATCATGGGCAATTTACCCGTTCAAAGAACCGCTGTGACTTATCCATTTCACTCAATCGGCATCGACTAGGCAAGACAAACGGTGCATTTTTAGCCACGTTCAAAAGATTTATTTTGCGCCGAGGAAAGTCTTTAGAGATTTTTAGCTATAATGGTACTAAGTAATTTCGTTGGAGCCAAAAACGAAATAAAAAAACTAGGAGAGTTTGTAAACAACAATTTTGATCAAACAATACAATCTTTATTGCATGGAGGTATCACTTGGCATTTTCTTCCCTACAACTTGCCACATTTTGGAGGTCTATGACTTCTGAGAGAGGCTGGAATCAAAAGTACTAAACACTATTTGAAAAGAGCAATCCAGGTATGTCTAGGAAAGGACAATCTTATACGTGTAGTAACTCTTAAAATAAAAGGTGAAGAAAAAACGATTAAACTGGGCGAAGTTCAGAGGCTTTATTTGTGTTATTCACTTTAGGTATAGGTGTAACAGTATTAACTTTTAAACTATCTGGAAAACAACCAGTTTCCAGGGAAGAATTAATAAGATGCATTAATGGATAACTTAAACTGTCGATGAGTGGCTTAATAATGGACAGCCCAAATTCATCTGGACTTGACTTGACCTTTTTAAGTTTTATAAATTTTTCATTTAATATAATTTTTTTCAAATTTTACTAACCTACAACATCTATTATTTAATACAGGAGGATTATCACAATTAAGCGGGGTTATGCTATTAACAGTATCATTTAAACTCCCAATAAAGTATTCATTTAATTTATTCGGTATTGTAATTTCATTCAGTTTAGAATTTTCAAAATCAATGTCATCTGGGAGATCGTTGTTTGATTTTCCAAATAATGTTTTCCACATAGCGCGAGAATTCCCCATATCGTTATCAATCTGTAATCTATAATACTCTAATTTTTCTGATCTTATTATACTAACGAGTTCATTCCTCAAAATTTTATAATTAATCCAGTTTTGAGGATCATTAGTAGTGTTAAAAGTTTTATATGCTTTATCCCGCTTTATTTGAATTTTCTTAATGTTATTATTGAACCATGGTTTTAAATTACTTCTAATTTTGTACGTTTTAAGTGGAGCATATGTATCTAACAAATTGACAATATTGTTACGAAAATTATCAATAATAACATCATCATACTTCCAGTTACATTCATATAGTTTGTTTCTCATTTCCGCTATCACCTCATCGTTTATTACACTTTTTTATATTTTTCTGTTTCAATAGACGCAGATTGATTGTTAATAACTATTACAATCGCAATATCGTGATCTGTAATTTTTGGCGTATCTTTTACTGTAACGTTTAGTAAGGATCGTTCGTTATCACAAGATCAATTGTAGTTGCGAGTTAGGTGTAGTACGAGTGGGAACGTTAACTATTTGTTTCATACCTATATTATTAACAATATGTTTAATTTTCTGTTGTATAAATTGTCTATCCTCATATCAATATTAAAATCTCCTGTAAAAATAACACGACCTTTATAGTAAGACTCCTCATCCAACAAGTTACTGAAATAATTTATAAAATATATAGCACTTGAACTCGACGAGCGATATACAATTCCAACCATTATTTTATTTACGTTTACAACTAACGACGAAAACGTATTGGCAACACTAATATTATGAATAATCTTAAAATTATATTTACGGTTTATAAACATTATAACACCACCTGTGTACCTATTATCAGAAAAGCATACAACAACGTAATACCCCTTTATTTCTGTCTCACATTCTAAAATATCCGCAGTAACTCTAGTTTCTGATAAGCACAATACTGAAGGTTGAAACTCAGCTATAAATTGATGTACTTCATATTTGTGTGCTAAGAAACTACAAATGTTTAAGTAATATATCCCAAATGTAGGTTCCCATTTGCTTGAACGTATTGACGACGAACAATTAAAAAAAGACCGATTGTTGAGCAAAGTTGGTTGTTGTAATTCTTCATTCGAACGTGGTAGATTAGGATAATGTGATGCAGTTTGTCAGGAATATGAGCCGAAACTGTTGTTGGCACTCACATTTCGGTTACCATTAATAGCAACTATTAGATTTGAATTGTTTATCCATGCACATTTGTTATCTTTCGCCTTTGTTTCACTTTTTGTTGAGGCTTTAATGTTCATAATAAAATTAACCAAATTACAGCACAGTTTTTCTTTACCGTTGAAATTAAGATGACGTTGAATAGTATAATCAGCTTTCGCAACTATTGGATTTAAATCAAACAGAAGAAAATTAGTTTTTACAATAATTTCACTGTACAACTGCACGTTATTTTCGTAGATGAAATTATTAAATACCCGTACGATTGAAGGTCCTGTACCGAACAGTTACAATTATCACGTTTGTATTTAGTAAGTAATTTTAGGTAATTTCGGTATAGAATCAGCCCTAATCTTATTGCCTTTTACTGAATTATTTGAACCTGGAAGATTCTGGAAATAAAGATTCTTAAAGGTTGCGAAAGCAATGATTTTATTCGACCATATAAACATTATAAACAAAGTACATATTAGATTCAAAAATACCGCAAAACACAAAGAATTCAATCTTTCAAAATAATTTTGACGTATGAAGCAAATATTTTCTCCGCCATTCTAATGTTTTCAAATTGAAATAAGTGATTTATGATCATTCCAATGATTCCTAGGCATAGCTGGTTTTTTGCATAAACGGAAGTTTTATTTTCTTTACTTTTTCCGGTTATAATCAAATGCAATCCGTAACCAAAGGCATCATTCAATTCGTAAATTTTTCTTTATAGCATTCCTTAATATCATTCATTTGACATAATTAGGGGAGATAATATTAGGGTTTGAAACAAAATGCATGTAAAACTGTATTTTGCGTGATGCGATTAATTATAGTACATATGTGCAAAAATAATATATGAAAATGGTAGTAATTAAAAACAATCTTATACTTTAGTCTTTCAATTTCAATAATCTTTATTTGCTTTATTTTTAAAATCAATAGTTTCAAGGCGGGTGGCATGTTAGGTTTAATATAATATAGTTATCTGTTAATAATTTTATATAATGCAATTTAAAGATGTACATATTAACCTTTCATATTTGTAACTTTTTCCCTTTTTTCTCTTTTAAATAAAATATTTTTAAGGAAGTTAAAAACATTAAAGGTTAATATGTACTATTGATTTCATAATGATCTCGGGCAACAAGGCTAATATAATGCTATTTAATTCATTTCTTTTAGTGTAAACGTATAGCATAAAGTAATAAAAAATAGCCTTGCTGTCCTAGATCATTATGAAAACAATAGTACATCTTTAAGTAATTGTATTCTATAAAATTATTAACAGATAACTATATCATATTAAATCTAACATGCAGAATAACATGAATAATAATTTTATACTTTCAAGCAAAATTCGTCCTTTTTCTATTGTATGAAATTCCAGGTCAAGTCATTTTAACAGTCCCTTTTACAACATCTGGTTGTCATAATGACCCTCGTTTGTGAGTTTTGTGGTAAATATCTGTCAAATACGGTGGCAACGCTGCAGGATCTCACGTTGGTATACATATTATGCTATATACAAAAATGGACCTCGACTTGTTGCGGATCTCGCTGCGTTATGGATTTATAAATAAAATTTTAATTGCAAAATCTGTTCCCCTCTGAGGGGGTAGTGGTTAAGTAGTAAATTATAACTGTATCAACAGGAAATATACATGCGTAACTGCTAACCTTTTGGTGGATCTCGGGTTGTCCTAAATTTATTCGGATCTCGACTTGTTACGAAAATAGATATATATATATATATATATATATATATATATATATATATATATATATATATATATATATATATAGACTATAGAGTAATAACTCTATAAAAAACCTATCATTGGAAATTTGTTCCCAAACATTTGAACATACGCTTTTATAAACTTTCAGCTTCGTTGTGGGAATGTATTCTATACATAGATCAATCATCTTTGATCTGTATTAATAATAAGATATATATATATATATATATATATATATATATATATATATATATATATATATATATATATATATATATATATATATATACGAGGGTAGATTGAAAAGTTTCCGGAATGGGCAAGAGATGGCGCGCGTATCGTGAAATTGTTATGATGGTTGTCAAGGCTAACCTATTTTAGGAAAGCTGTCAAATTTTCAGACACGTGCGTCGTTCCGTTTATGTTTACTAGGATATCTTGTGAAGCAATTCAGGCACTTTTGCAAAAATGGATAAAAACGAATTTCGTGCAGTCATCAAACATTTCTGGATGGACGGGAAAACGGCGACGGAGATACGAGATATTTTGCAGAAAGTTCATGGCACATCCACACCTTCATTTTCGACTATTAGTTTCTGGGTGAGCGAGTTCAAACGTGGCCGTACGAGCACCAAGGATGAACCACGCAGTGGACGTCCAAAAACGGCCACAAATGAAGAAATGGTCGATAAAGTCCATGATCTCGTGTTAGCCGATCGACGAGTGAAGTTGCGCGAAATAGTAGAGACCACGGGCATCTCATATGAACGTGTGCAAAATATCGTGCACGAACATTTGGGCATGATGAAGCTCTCGGCGCGATGGGTGCCGCGTTTGCTGACTACGGACAACAAGCGAAATCGTGTGACCACTTCGAAAGAGTGTTTGGCCTTGTTAAATCGTAATCCAACTGATTTTTTTCGCCGATTCGTGACCGTGGACGAAACATGGATCCACCACTACACACCAGAAACCAAGCAGCAGTCGAAACAGTGGATTTCTCCAGGCGAATCTGCTCCGAAGAAGGCAAAGACTGTCCCATCTGCTGGAAAGGTCATGGCCACCGTTTTTTGGGATTCGCAAGGTGTGATACACATCGACTTTTTGCAGAAGGGAAGAACTATCACGGGACAATACTACAGCGATTTATTGGATCAATTCAACGGCATTTTGAAGGAGAAACGGCCTCATTTGCAGCGAAAAAAAGTGCTCTTCCACCACGACAACGCGCCGGCCCATTCATCCCGAATCGCCAATGCTAAATTGGTTGAATTGGGCTACGAGGTGGTGCCGCATCCCCCGTACTCTCCAGACCTGGCCCCGTGCGACTTCTTTTTGTTCACAAACATGAAGACTTGGCTCGGAGGCAAGCGCTTTACGTCAAATGAGGAGGTCATCGCCGCCACTAAAGCTTATTTTGCAGAGTTCCCGAAATCATATTTTTCTGAAGGCTTAAAAAAGTTGGAGCACCGCTGGGAAAAGTGTATCGCCCTGCAAGGATATTATGTTGAAAAATAAAAACAAAAACCTGTTCAATTACTGCGTTTTCTTGCCCATTCCGGAAACTTTTCAATCTACCCTCGTGTATATATATATATATATATATATATATATATATATATATATATATATATATATATATATATATATATATATATATATATATATATATATATATATATATATATATATCTATATATATTGATGCCTGTTAAGCTGTCACCTCCGTCATACAGAGGAGACGGCCTGACTTCCGGGTATTCCCGTGGATATATTGCTAAAAATTTGTTATATTTGTGATGAGGGGAACCTCTAGAATCCGAATCTCAAGAAAGGGGAAATTATTTCCCTTGTTTTATTTTGTCATATATAGAGTATACAGAAGATACGAACCGACCTCCAAAATTTATATATAAGAAGATACTTATAGTTCGCTGTTACCTCCAGCAGCGCTGCCAAGTGTTCGGAGGTCAGAAGATACCACCGTTATGTGCAGTTATATATACAGAGCGTTGACTCCACATTCCATAGATGCACATTTCATAAAAAGGTTCTCTTGTGGGTCTCCAGATGTTGAAATCGGGTGGTTTAAATTGCTCGCCGAGGGCATTTTAGTGGCCAGATAACAAAAGAAAACAAGCGAGCATTCTCGATTTACTTATTTTTTATTTTTTGAGTTATAGAAAATTGTCGTTTTTGTATTTCTTATGAATTATTATTAAAGATATTAAAAAGCCGTTTCGACACTATTAAAGCGTCTTTATGAGCAGCACTGACTAGTTGAATAAGGCTTTTCTAATTATAATCATTGATTTCTGGTTTACTTCATAAAGTTTTATTTTTTAAATGAAAACTTTAGTAATTTGATTAGAAATACTTAGATCGGTTATATATTAGAAAGAAATTTCTTTCTATAATGAATTGAAAATATAACAAAACCAGAAAAAGGGAATTCTTTTATTATTGTCAATAAAAGTCAATAAGAACGCAACCAGTACCAATATTGCGTATAATTAGTATAGCACATTTTTGAAATTTAGATGTATTAGACATAAATCAGTTATGTAACGTAGTATTTGTATAAATATGATATTCTACAAAGTTTCTTTTAATCTCGGGAATAACGGTTAAATTGAATATGCTTTTATCCAGATTCCATTTCGATTGAAATAAAGGCAGATACTCTTTTAATTTTTACTAAACTCGGTAAGAGTTTAATATAAACAAATTATATATTGTGTTTTTTACAACAAATGCTTGTTGTTTCCGAAGTCACGCACGTATCATGTAGGACCATTGAATTTCCCGTGATTTGATTAACAAAAAGAGTTACCAACTTTATTAAGATTAAAACAAATCGAAACACAACAAATTAATCAACATTTTTATAGAATTTTTGCTTAAGACATTTTTTCCAGCATTTGTTGATCTAACGAAATACAGAATACGTATGTTACACTGTTATACATGTACCTACCTCTTGTAAATTTATGTTTTAACTTATGTTTTAAATAAAGCACTTACTAACGACAAAACATGTACGTTTTATGGAACGTGTACTTTAAGTCCACATTAAAGACAGGTTTAACTTAATGTAGTCTTTTTTGTTAACATTGTATAAACCATAGATAAATAGTAGGTATATTGCGTTATCAGAATTAAAAGTGGCAGTTTATTTGACGCTTAATTATGTTAGCAATCGCGGCTCTCCATTTAAAACAAAATACCACTATAAGCTTTTGTTTGCAACAATGTTTATCAACCTTGGCACAACCTTAATATCCGAAAATGGCCCACTGCTAGACTAAAGTAGGGATGATAATTTGATACCAAGCTTGGTCTCAGACATGGAAAGATCAGAGTTACCCAATATTGGTTGTTATTGGCTAAAACCAATACGTTATGCAATGTTTTGGACAATAAATGACACCGATATCGCAATAAAACTAAAGTTAGTCTTGGACCGATCTTGAATGTTAATGTAGTACCAAGGCTGGTAATTGAGAAACAAAGCAACTATTACACAATCCTTTTCCTTTAATGAATGCTAGTGCAACCTAACACTTTCATAGTGTACGTCTTCTTGTGCAAATACATATGTACAGTCGGTAAGTCAATATAGTTTACACTTTAGTCTTGCCAGTGTAAGTTTAAGTTCATAAAAATTCAGTAGGTTAGCAACCACTAATCCATCTTTACAATAAACCACATTTACAGAAATTTAGCAAAATATAATATGAATATTGACCCAACCTTAGGCGAAGGGTAAGAAACCAAGATTTTGAATTTTGAAGATTGCTAAAACTGGAGTTAGTTTAGCTAAGATTCAAAGTTGGCTAAGGTTTTGGGTGATAAGTATGTAACCGGCACTTGATATGTAGAGATTGACTAAAGGTAAGTACTCACAGCAGCGGATCCGCAGGCGGATGTCATACGATTGGTCGGTTTGAGTCAAATCGACTCAATCCGCTTGGGCAAGTTGTAAGGAACCCTGATTCGGTTTCTGAACATTGGCTCCGACTTGTACAACGTTTAGTGAACCGAAAATTAGTATCAGGTTGTTGATTAACCCTCGAGTGACAATTAAACAACCGAGACTCAGAATCTGAAAATTGCTTGAAACGTGGGTGAAAATCGGTGCGTCCAACACACCGCTGGAAATATAGCGCTGCAGCAGTTTTCACAGCCGTCTTAGATTTAACAATCACCCAAGCAATAATATTGTTTGAAGTACATCATCATTTTATACATATAAAACGCTTAAAAATAAATACATATTAAACATGAGTTAGAGAACCAAGATTCGATATCTGAAAATTCGCCTACACTTGGATCAATGTCGAGAAAACGACATTTGACTGTCCAGTATTCAGCCACGCTGGGGTTTATTCAAAGACCTTTGTTTTAATTTTTTTTCTTCTAATAAAAAATTGTTGGTATTGCTAGACTAAACTTCTAATCATAGAGAGGAGGCACTTTTACCCTAGTGGAAAAAATAGTATTTGGATTTATTGTTTTATTTGGATTTAAAGTGACTTTGTATGTTGCTATTTACGAGAGATAAATAACTCCGCCTAAATAATAAATAAATAATAATCTTATCATGTGAACAACTCCGCTATAGGGTAAATACAAGTATTTTACTTAATTGGGCTCGATTCCTATAAGGAATCTAAATAGAATGACTTTAGGAGAGTTCACGCATCCTAGCTGCGATGTGCAAACGGGTTTTCCAAATCAACTATGTGGATTGTTTGACAATTACTTTAATTGTAATCATAATGCATCAATCCTAAATCCAAATATAAAATGCAGGGAAACAAGATTGGGCGATGAAAATTTTTCACCTATCTCTGCAAATGAGACTTGTCTCCAACTCTTCTTATTTCATTATGTCGAGCTGTTAACAAGTGTCCAGTCCTCATACTAAGGTCTTCCTTGATCAGTGGCGACATAGATCTGGAGCTCATGTCCATTTCCTTCGCCAACAAACGAATAGGATAGGATGTTAGTATAGGATTTTTTTTACGAATAGAATGTTATAAAAAGGAACATTTTTGATTTATAGTTATTTATGTTATAAATCCGGCAATGAAACTTTACAGAACGAGTTTGATCTCTGAAGGAAGACAGAAGTCGCGTCTGAAATCTTGAAACGATAACTAAGGAGAATCATTTACAGGACCTATAACGTTTTTTTTCATGTGTTGCAATTTTTTCTCTTTGAACGAAAGTTCATTCATCCCCTGCTTTATAATAATCTAGTCATTCTATATAGTAGAGTAAATTTTTGCAAAAAACATGCCTAAGTTCTTATTTTTTACTATCTAAAGATAGAGACTTGAAATCTTCTGTAATGCCTTCAGTACTGGACCAGTATAAAATGTACTATGTTTAAAATGGGGGCACGCCCCCCCAAGTGGTTGAGACCCCCATTTTGTACCCTTAATTTAATAACGCAAACAAATTGAGCGAAATTTATGTTGGGAGGGTTCTTGGAGTCACTGATTATGAATCCAATGAGAAAATTGAAAAACTCAAAATGGCGGTCCTAAAATAACGGCCTTTGAGATTCAGAATGCGATTTACGCCGTTTCTATTGATTTTAGAGAAAAATTCATGTGATTTTGCAAAGGAATACACTATTTCGATTACCTTATTATGTAACCCCTTTGCTCTGCCCTAGTAGTAAAGACAATTTTTGCATAAGTTCCTATTTTTTACTATCTAAAGATAGAGACTTGAGATCTTTTCTAATGCCTTCAGTACTGAACCAATATAAAATGTAATATGTTTAAAATGGCGGTTTTACCCGTCGGGGGGTTGAAACCACCATTTTACACTCCCAATTTAATAACTCGGGAAGTTTTCCATTAACTTGAGAGAAATTCATGTTGGGGGGGTTTTGGTGTTCCTGATTATGAGTCCAATGAGAAAATTAAGAAATACAAAATGGCGAACTCAAAATGGCGAACTCAAAATGGCGGTATTTGAGATTGAAAATGCGATTTACGCCCGTTTCTATTGATTTTAGAGAAAAATGCAAAGAGTCAAAAAGTGTTTAGAATGTAATCTTGCATAGGAATACACTATTTTGGTTACATTATTATGTAACCCCCTTCAATCAACCCTAGTGGGCTTCTCAGTAGGGGAGAGTGAAGGGATTACATAATAAGGTAACCGGAATTATGTATTCCTATGCAGAATCACATTCTAAACACTTTCTGGCTTTTCTCATTTTTCTCTAAAATCAATAGGACCGGCGTAAATCGCATTTTCAATCTAAAATACCGCCATTTTGAATTTTGTGATTTTCTTATTTGATCCATAATCAGCGACCTCACAGCTCCCTCCAACATAGTTTTTGCTCAACTTGGTTGAAAACTTCCCGAGTTGTTAAATTGGGAGTTTAAAATGGGGATTTCAACCCCCCGAGGGGGCGTGTCCCTATCTTAAACATATTACATTTGATATTGGTCTAGTACTGAAGGCATTACAAAAGATTTCAAGTCTCTATCTTTAGATAGTAAAAAATAAGAACGTAATGCAGAAATTGACTCTACTACTAGGGCAGAGCGAAGGGTTTACATAATAAGGTAACCAAAATAGCGTAGTCCTTTGCAAAATCACATTATAAACACTTTTTGATTCTTTGAATTTCTCTCTAGAATCAATAGAAATGGCGTAAATCGCATTCTCAATATCAAAGGCCGTTATTTAAGAGCCGCCATTTTGGGTCTGCTATTTGAATTTTTTAATTTTCTCATTGGATTCATAATCAGCGACCCCAAGAACACTCCCAACACAACTTTGCTCAATTTGGTTGCGTTATTAAATCAGGGGTACAAAATGGGGGTCTCAACCACCAGGGGGGCGTGCCCCCATATTAAACATATTACATTTTATATTGGTCCAGTACTAAAGGTATTAGAAAAGATTTCAAGTCTCTATCTTTAGATAGTAAAAAATAAGAACTTAATGCAAAAATTGACTATACTAATAATAAAAATACGACACTTTATGTTAAACTGACGTTTGTTTAAGCCTTTCAGTACGTAAAGCTTCATGTCAAGATTATGACGTAAGGTTTTATTTTCCGCTACAATATGGAATTTAATAGAAAATATGTTTTAGTCGTAATTATGTAAAAATATAAACAGTTAATATTTTTTATTTCATTTCGTATTTCAAACAATTCTTTATATACCACAATTAGTAATATAAAGTATATCTTGATCTCCGTTGTGAATGATACCGGAGTTCAAGACGTTCTTGATCTCCGTTGTTGTTGGCAACGTAAATAATTTGATGTTGCATTATAGCCACATGCATGCATGTATGCTGCTTTTTATCTCCTTAGTTACGCGTATGATGACACAGACAAGGCAACTTGCTTCTTTATACAATAAATTCGGATGGATTTTAAAAGGGAGAAATTAGGATTGAAATACGAAATCAAATAAAACAACTTATGCAATACGGAGATCAAGCTTCTTTAAATCCTCAAAGATGTTATAACACCTCGGCTGGCGCCTCGGCGTTAAACATCTTCTTGGATTTAAAATATCGCTTGATCTCCTAATTACATAATATATATTACAAAATGAGTATTTCAGACTTATTCTTTCCTTCATCAAATGTAAATATAGTTAGAATGTCAATGAAAACTTTATTAACCGGGTAATTTGGTGAAATTTGAAAACTACATACCAAATGTTACATTATTTTGCTTAGTAAAATTATTTTTCTTTGAAAATTATATTAATTATTATATTAATTGTAATACTAAAAATATTGAAGATTTTAAAGATTTTAAATCTTTCTTTGTGGATGCGAGAATGACTATATCATATGTCATATGACAATTCCTAAAATAAATATCAAATAATAATAATCCAGTAAATCCGAAATGATCATTTTGTAAAAAGATGAATTTTTTATTTATACATAATTACGACTAAAACGTATTTCCTATTTAATTTTTTTCATATCTCAAAGAAAGTCGTTTTTAATTCAAAACTTTTTAAATGAAATAGAAATTATTATTTTATTGTTCTTAAGTATCATTAACTATTTAAAAATGACGTACAATTCAAGAGATCCCTTAAATTTTCTGAGTAGTTTACAAATATTTATTTAAATGCTGCTACTATACCCAAAAAGTGTCTGTAAAAATTCAGGTAGCGTGAAATGGCCGAAACTACGCCAGGGGTACTGGTTTCGATGGAATTCTATATACCTGAGTGGTTTAGGTCTTGTACACAACGTTGCCAATGTGTGGAGCCTGCAACGTACCGTACATGATACAAAAAACAACATATACAGGCGGAGGTGACATCGTATTGGCAATTATACAACTAACAGCGACGGCAACGCCAGCGATCTACAGCTGAACTAAAAATTAATTTTGTGAGTATAAGTATGACGTTATCACCTCCAGACAAAAATTTGAATTTAGGCTTCTAACACCATTTATATGCTTATACAGTCGAAAACAGGGCAAAACGTTGTGACCTCCGAAAACGGAGGTCACAACGTTATATATGAGGTGACAACGTATGCTGGGTATCTACTTTGGAGGTGACAAGGTACCCTTTATCAATATATATATATATATATATATATATATATATATATATATATATATATATATATATATATATATATATATATATCTATAGAGGCCTACCATGCGTCCGGACCAAAAGCGTAGCGCCCAGCGTCCGGCGTATATAAGTGTATATAAATGATGGTATCAGTCAGCTTCTTTTGCAAGCTATAGGTTTATTCAGCGTCTGTTTATTTTATGCAAGCTATAGGTTTATACAGCGTCCATTTATTTTTTCAGTATTGGCCAGCCTGCTTGAATTCCTTTGCCTGTCTGCGGTGTCGAGTTACTCTCTGCATTTCTGAGTAAAGATTGCGTCATTTAAACTGGCAAAAATAATTCTATTTTATTAACGCTATGTAATAAATACTTTTAGTTTCGTTTCTGTATGTGTATGAATTTTATTTAAAAGGCTTTTAGATTTAAAATACTATATGCATAAAAACATCATAAAACTCGAAATATTATTGAATTTGTATGAAATTTTCTACAAAGGGGTTTTTCAGGTCGCTGATTTCAAATTTGATGTCAACGTTTGCAAATTTTAAAGGGCGGATGAGATATGGTGGCCATAATAATTAAAATTTGATTTATTTGCATAAAACTTAACATCTGGGAGTAATTCGAAATAGCGGATAAGTGATTCATAAGTCATTTAAAGTGACAAAAATAATTGTTTTATTACAGCTACTTAATAAATCTTTTACTTCCATTCATTGGTGTCTGAATTTTTTTAAAACGTTTTAAATAAGTTTTATTAAGGTACCATAAACATAAAAATGTTGTAAAATTAGAAATTTTATTGGATTTGGATGAGATTTTGTACAAAGGGGTTTCTAAGGTCGCTGATACCGAATTCGACGTAATAAGATTTACAATATGACGATTATATGTTATCATGTCACCCCCGTACCTCCTTTTAGGGGTTGTAAAGATCTTAGATGACTTACAAATTTGAAATTTGGTGTAATTATAGGATTTAAGATTCTTGTAAAAAAATATTTAAAAAATGTTAATTATGTCAACCTCTGCATCCCGTTCGGGGGTTGTAAGACTTCTAGATACATAAAAACTTGAAATTTGGTTCAGTTATAGGGTTTAGGGTTCTCGTAAAGAATGATATAGAAAAATGTTATTATGTTAACCCTCCGCAACCCCTTTAGGGTTTGTAAAGCTTCTAGATGACACAGAAACTTGAAATTTGGTACAGTTATAGTTTAAGATTATAGTAAAAATTATATAAAAAAATGTTGTTATATCATCCCCCGCACCCTCTTGTATGATTGTAAAACTTGCAGATGACACAGGAACTTGAAATTTGATATAGTTATAGTGTTTAAAATTTTCCTAAAGGGAAAAATCAAAAATATTAAAATGTCAACCCTCCCGCCCCCTTTTGAGTTATAAAACTTCTAGATGACGTACAAACTTGAGACTTTGACATAGTTATAGAGGTTAGAATTCTTGTCAAAAGAAAAATAAACAATGGTAAAATTTCTACCCCCCCCCCCCAACCACATTGGGGGTTGTAAAACTTCTATGAGACATACAAACTTGAAATTTGGTATAGTTATAGAGTTTAAAATTTTCCTAAAGTGAAAAATCAAAAATATTAAAATGTCAACCCTCCCACCCCCTTTTGAGTTATAAAACTTCTAGATGACGTACAAACTTGAGACTTTGACATAGTTATAGAGGTTAGAATTCTTGTCAAAAAAATAAACTGGTAAAATTTCTACCCCCACCCACATTGGGGGTTGTAAAACTTCTATGAGACATACAAACTTGAAATTTGGTATAGTTATAGTTATATTAAAATGTCAACCCTCCCACGCCCTTTTGAGTTATAAAACTTCTAGATGACGTACAAACTTGAGATTTTGACATAGTTATAAAGCTTAAAATTCTTGTCAAAAGAAAAATAAACAATGGTAAAATTTCTACCCCCACCCACATTGGGGGTTGTAAAACATCTATATGACATACAAACTTGAAATTTGGTATAGTTGTGGTGTTTAAAATTTCCCTAAAGGGAAAAATCAAAAATATTAATATGTCAACCCTCCCACCCCCTTTTGAGTTATAAAACTTCTAGATGACGTACAAACTTGAGATCTTGACATAGTTATAGAGTTTAGAATTCTTGTCAAAAGAAAAATAAACAATGGTAAAATTTCCAACCCCCACCCACATTGGGGGTTGTAAAACTTCTATATGACATACAAACTTGAAATTTTATATAGTTATAGTAGGCCAGTAACCGGGTAATTTATTTCTGCAATCTTCTACAGAATTGATTTTCTTGTTGGAAAATGTTCGGAGGTTTTCCCTGAATGTAACGGTTGGAATGAAGTTGTCGGGACGGGGGCGGTTGAGCGCTAGTCGCCATCTTGGAAAACACGTTTTATCAAATATCTCGTGAACCGTGCATCGTACGACAAAAATAGTATAGATCGTTTTTTTGAAATTCTGTTTAATGCTTTATATAAATGGAAGTATATCTGATTAACGTCCAAGTGTACGCAAAAAACGTGTGTGTCTTTTTCTTAAATAATATAATAATGTAATAACTTTGGTTTTAAATTAATACTCTAGGAATGTTAAAACTTGCTTACTTTCTCCTAAATTCCAATATCATAAATTTTATACTTTAATATACACAACTGAAACTAATTTCTTATGAAACATAGGGTTGTAGTGACCTGTAATGTCAGTGATCCGTGGCTTAGCTGAACTCTACTAATACCTATTAAGGGAAAACTAAGTCTTTACATTTTTTCGTTCTTGGTTAATTTACTATCTCGATACAGGAGAGGATACTAGCCAAAAAATAAAAAGTTACTTGCGAGATTCTTTGGTATCAAGTATTTGAAAAAACATAAATGTCTATGTTATAATTTTAACTATTTTGGAGTACTGTTTTATTATTATTAGGCAATGGGTAATTAACGAAGATATAAAAATATTATTCTATTTAAATTATTTATTTTTAAAAAATGCTTAATGCGATTAAACTTATATTAGGCATCTATTAATTAATTAAAGAAAAAGGAAATACATTTTTAGGTGTATTTATTTAATCAAGAACATAGACAACTGCTGCGCGAGGAGGTCCGAAACGTAAGAGGGGCTTATCGAGGAGTAGAGACGTCGATACAATTTAAATTGTGTTTGGTATTAAATTTTATTCTTTTACGGAATTATTGTAATCTCTAAAAATATAAAAGTGGCGCCGTTAGAAGCGAAAGATCGCGGTCTACAATTTTATAAGAACGACTTTTTTCGATTAAAGGCTTCGTTTCTGAAATATGAGTTGATAAACGCGAAAGTACCCTAAAATTAGTTAATTTTTGAAGCTTCGTAAACGAAGTTACAAGCATTTAAAGTTTATATTTCCCGTAAGACTCAATGCTTTGCAAAGATTTGTTTAATTTTTTTAGAAAAACGACTATAAACTTCGTCGTAATTCGTAAAAGAACTATCTAATTTTTTTAACTTAAACCTTTGTAATAACTAACACGAATCGTGAAATAGCAATGTAATAATCACTGTTATAAAAAATACATGACTTTTTATAATAAAAAGTGGTCAGACATAAATAAAATAAAATATTATATGCCTTTTATTCTACAACGGTAGTTTAGAATCAAATTACACATGTGGATATCCGTTGCATTTTGTTACTATAAACAAGCCTTGAGGAACAAAAACAACTAATTGTAATAAAGTTCGCATTTTGACTACATAGAATTCTTAGAACGTGTTTATTTTAAGATATTTAATTTTTAAATGACCCGAATGAGTGTTGCACAAATAAATTATCTTTTACAAGTACTTTATATGAACTGCAGCTGTAATAAGGTTTATCAAATTAATATTTGCAAAAGAGAACCTATATGGAATATCCCTAAAAAAACGAATGTTAAAAGAAACACGTTTAAAATTTTTTAAACATAACTGACCTTGAATTTGTCAAAAATAGTTTACTTTCATTAAAGATAGGAAATATATATTTGTCTTCTTGAAAATGTTTTGCGTAAATTTTGTAAATATTGTTACTACAAAACATATGGCAACTATCCAATTAGGCATTGTAATCACCAGGCTCTGCTTAGTATTGATAATGAAACTTCACTCCTATCAAGAAAAAGTCTTTCTAGTCTTGTATTCTTATTTTACAAAACATTACTAATGGTCGTATACTAATGGTCGTATTGTTATACAGTTATATTGTATTATGTTTATTGTTTTGTTGACGAGTGTAAACAAAGGTATTTTGTACTGCTGCACCAATAAATTATTCTTATTCTTATTCTTACAGTGTTCTGGTCTTCTTAGTCAAATTTACTTTTATGTACCTAGATCTACTAACCGATCAACAATGGTCTTTTATTATAGAATACCAAACACTTTTCACCATTGTTTATTGTTTCCAGCCTTACTTTGTGGAACTCCATAATCATGAAATAAATAAAGATTATTAAAAGTTTCACAGTTTTATTAAAATACAACCTGACAATATTGTTTCGACAGCTATGCTGTCATTATCAAAGGTAATATAATTATAAACAAACACGTCGCTAAGGTAGATACAAAAACAGGTAACTAGATAAAATAATAATAATAATCAGAATTAAATATCTAATACTTCCAGTAACGGAGAATTACTGAGCTCAAGTTGTTCATTCATTAAAGGTACCCTGAGTTTGTGTTTGTATACCTATCTCAAAGGCTTCTAAAATGTCTAATTTGCGTTTGTTATTACAAAAATGTAGGAATTTAATATTATTTTGAGGAGTCATTGTGTGATTTTGTTCTAAAAGGTGTTTGGCGTAATTCGATTTTTCAGGATGTTTATTTTTGTAATGACGTACGTGTTCTTTATATCTTATGTCAAAATTTCGAAGTGTTTGCCCCAATATATACCGAACTACAAAAAGAACAATTTAAACGGTAAATGCCCGATTTCATGATATCATGTGTTCTGTCTTTAGCATTAAATAAAAATGAAAAAGTGTTAGTGTTGATTTTAAATGTTATTTTATAATTGTTGGTTTTTCTTAGTATATGTGCAATTTTTTCTGATATTTTGCCAAAATATGGTATAGATATGTAATTTGTGTCTTCTGTTTGATTGTCAATGGGATATATTCTTTTGATAGCTAACCTATAATCTTTTTGTTTAATTAAAGTGTCAATCATGTTCGGATTATAATGATTTGCATGTGCTAGTTGTTTAATGGTTGATATCTCTTTGCTAAAATCTGATTTTGTTAGTGGAATAGTTAAAGCTCTGTGTACTAATGATCTGTAGGCTGCTATTTTATGTGTATTATGGTGACAAGATTCATTTGGTATTGTTATGTCTGTGTTGGTTTTCTGTATATGGAAAATTCAAATAGATTGTCTGCGTTAATCTTGATATTTAAGTCTAGAAAGTTTATAGCCCTGTTTTGTTCTGTTTCTAGTGTAAATTTTATATTAGGGTGGATACTGTTAATAAGAATTAAAAATTCATTGATAACCTCAAAAGAACTGTCAAAACAAGCTAAAATGTCATCAACATAACGAAACCAGAAGATAATGTGTTTAGAGGGGTTTCATTCAAATATTCGATCTTCAAACTTGTCCATAAATATGTTAGCTAATAGAGGACTTAGAGAATTACCCATAGGTAAACCATCCTTTTGTAAATAAATTATGTTATTAAAAGTGAAATAATTTTGACTTATACAAAGGTCAAATAATTGAATTAACTCTAACCTTTTAACTAATTCTATATTACTATTGATCAAGAAACTATCTAATAAAGGAATACATTCTTGTGGGGGTATTCTGGAGAACATGTTGCAAATATCAAAACTGACAAGTTTTGAATGTGGTGGAAGATGTATGTTTTGCTGCTTATCTACTAATTCTAATGAATTTCTAACAGAGTATTTCGATTTGTAACCTATCGTGTTAATAATCTGGTTCAGTTTTTTGGATAAAATGTGATTAGGTGCATTGATGTATGATACAACTGGTCTTATTGGCATATTCTGTTTATGTGTTTTGACTAGTCCATATAGTTTAGGTATTTGTGGGTTTTTATTAATGATTTGTTGCTTTTCTAATTCTGAAAAGCAGATATTGCAGTTTTCTAAACCTTGTTTTACTTCTTTTTGGAATTTTGTGGTTGGGTTTTTGTTTAAAGTTTCTAAATTTTCTTTATTAATAAATTCATTAACTTTTTGTATGTAAATATCTTTTGAAAGAATTACCAAAGTGTTACCCTTATCTGCTTTAACAGAAATTATGTAGATTGTTCTCTGTGATTTTCTGTTTTATAGATTGAAGAAGTGATATGTTAGATGTGTTGTACCTACATTTTGTCCTGTTTTAAAGACATCTCTTTTAACAAATTCGAAATTTGGAATTTTGCATTGTTATTATGATCTTTCTTAAGTATAGTTTCGCATTCAACGGCCAAAATTTCTTTAATTTTGTTGGTAAATTTTGGAAAAGGACAAAATTTGAAACCTTTGTTAAGAAATTGTGTTTCTCTGTCATTGAATGTTATATTCGACAAGTTTATGAAACGAGGATAAAAGTTTGCAGTGTTCTGACAATTAAGGTTATTTTGTAGTGTACGTTTTTGTTGTACAAGTCGATGAAGTTTATTTTTCTGTGTGGTGTATTTTTTGAATTTAATGTGACTGACGGTTTCTCTAATGTCAAAATCTAAGATGTCAAACTGGATATTGTGTAATTTATCAGTAAGTTCTGTATGGAGTGAGTACCTTTATATAAACGTGCATATTGTCTCTTATACTAAACCATTTCTTCGATTCTTCTTTGAGCCATCTTCTTTTGGCATTCCTAATCACTTTTTCGGTAATCGAATTCTTGGTTCTGGTAGTGATGTTTACGTTGTTAGGACTAACCTGACGTTTCAGACATTCTTGGTTAAACCAAACATTCTGACTTGCGATGTATTTTGGCAAAATATCAGAAAAAATTGCACATATACTAAGAAAAACCAACAATTATAAAATAACATTTAAAACCAACACTAACACTTTTTCATTTTTATTTAATGCTAAAGACAGAACACATGATATCATGAAATCGGGCATTTACCGTTTAAATTGTTCTTTTTGTAGTTCGGTATATATTGGACAAACACTTCGAAGTTTTGACATAAGATATAAAGAACACGTACGTCATTACAAAAATAAACACCCTGAAAAATCGAATTACGCCAAACACCTTTTAGAACAAAATCATATAATGACTCCTCAAAATCATATTAAATTCCTACATTTTTGTAATAACAAACGCAAATTAGACATTTTAGAAGCCTTTGAGATATACAAACACAAACTCCTTTAATGAATGAACAACTTGAGCTCAGTAATTCTCCGTTACTGGAAGTATTAGATATTTAATTCTGATTATTATTATTATTTTATCTAGTTACCCATTTTTGTATCTACCTTAGCGACATGTTTGTTTATAATTATATTACCTTTGATAATGACAGCATAGCTGTCGAAACAATATTGTAAGGTTGTATTTTAATAAAACTTAATTTTAATAAAAAAAATTATACAATTGTTTACCTAGTAACAGATTTGACATATTTATAGATGTTTTCACATCGAGAGGTACTAGATCTAAGATAATTAGTATTTATGAGCAACCACATAACAGTGCAATTTAATGTATTATTATTAACCTAACTATCTCACTTTGGCATATTGTTCACACACTAGTACTATGTTATTATATTATTTATTTGTGATATTATTTTATGGAACATCTACTTTTTCATGTTATTTGTATAATGTTATTGTTAGCTTATGTTTCCACCATAGGCATTTTGTCTGTTGGGAAAAATAAATATTACTATTACACAAATCTAAAGATTTAAAAAAATAATTACGTGTACAACGAAAATTACAATAAACAATCTTACGAAAACTCACAGACCAGGAGCAGATTTGTAACACACCCAACCCGTCTATAGAAGGGTCACCTGTCCTGAAGTTTCATTTTTATAACAATATAGCAAATTCTTTGAGTAATTTTAAGGTCCAAATGTACCCAGAAAAAATTTAACGGTACATTAAAAAATCTAAACAAAACCACAGTGGATTTACTTATATGTATTGTGAATAACTATTCCAAATTTAACAATAAGTCAGTACAAAGAAGCCATTTAGACACTCAAATACGGTGAATAAATCTTAACCGCATGATCAATAATCGTCGTTTTTTCATAAATAATCTAATAATGTGATAACTGTGGTTTTAAATGAATAGTCTTGGAATGTTAAAACTTGCTTACCTAACTTGTTTTGAAAAACGATGTTTATTAATTAAATTATTTGACATTTTTTATGTGAAAAATAAATTTTAGAAAAACTGTACATTCAAAGTTAACCAAAAAATACAGCTTAAGTCTCATAGTATTTGAAATTTTTTTTTCCAAACTTTTAGGAAAGTTGTATGTCTAATGTAACTTGAACGAACAGTTTCTCTAAAATTAATTTTTCACGTAAAAAATGTGACATAATTTAATTAACAAACATCGTTTTCCAAAACAAGTAAAGTAAGCAAGTTTTAACATTCCTAGAGTATTAATTTAAAACCAAAGTTATTACATTATTATATTATTTAAGAAAAAGACAAACACGTTTTTTGCGTACACTTGGACGTTAATCAGATATACTTCCATTTATATAAAGCATAAGGCAGAATTTCAAAAAAACGATCTACACTATTCTTGTCGTACGATGCGCGGTTCACGAGATATTTGATAAAACATGTTTTCCAAGATGGCGGCTAGCGCTCAACCGCCCCCGTCCCGACAACTTCATTCCCAACCGTTACATTCAGGGAACACCTCCGAACATTTTCCAACAAGAAAATCAATTCTGTAGAAGATTGCAGAAATAAATTACCCGGTTACTGGCCTTCTATAACTATATAAAATTTTAAGTTTGTATGTCATATAGAAGTTTTACAACCCCCAATGTGAGTGGGGGTTGTTTTACAACTGTTTATTTTTCCTTCGACAAGAATTCTAATCTCTATAACTATGTCAAAATCTCAAGTTTGTACGTCATCTAGAAGTTTTATAACTCAAAAGGGGGTGGGGGGTTGACATTTTAATATTTTTGATTTTTCTCTTTAGGAAAATTTTAAACACTATAACTATACCAAATTTCAAGTTTGTATGTCATGTAGACGTTTTACAACCCCCAATGTGGGTGCGGGGTAGAAATTTTACCATTGTTTATTTTTATTTTGACAAGAATTCTAAACTCTATAACTATGCCAAATTTCAAATTTTTACGTCATCTAGAAGTTTTATAACTCAAAAGGGGGTGGGAGGGTTGACATTTTAATATTTTTGATATTTCTCTTTAGAAAAATTTTAAATACTATAATTATACCAAATTTCAAGTTTGTATATCATATAGAAGTTTTACAACCCCCAATGTGAGAGGGGGGTAGAAATTTTACCATTGTTTATTTTTCTTTTGACAAGAATTCTAAACTCTATAACTATGTCAAAACCTCAAGTTTGTACGTCATCTAGAAGTTTTATAACTCAAAAGGGGGTGGGAGGGTTGACATTTTAATATTTTTGATTTTTCTCTTTAGGAAAATTTTAAATAGTATAATTATACCAAATTTCAAGTTTGTATATCATATAAAAGTTTTACAACCCCCAATGTGAGTGGGGGGTAGAAATTTTACCATTGTTTATTTTTCTTTTGACAAGAATTCTAAACTCTATAACTATGTCAAAACCTCAAGTTTGTACGTCATCTAGAAGTTTTATAACTCAAAAGGGGGTGGGAGTGTTGATATTTTAATATTTTTGATTTTTCTCTTTAGGAAAATTTTAAACACTATAACCATACCAAATTTCAAATTTGTATGTCATATAGACGTTTTACAACCCCCAATGTGAGTGGGGGGTAGAAATTTTACCATTGTTTATTTTTCTTTTGACAAGAATTCTAAACTCTATAACTATGTCAAAACCTCAAGTTTGTACGTCATCTAGAAGCTTTATAACTCAAAAGGGGGTGGGAGGGTTGACATTTCAATATTTTTGATATTTCTCTTTAGAAAAATTTTAAATACTATAATTATACCAAATTTCAAGTTTGTATATCATATAGAAGTTTTACAACCCCCAATGTGAGTGGGGGGTAGAAATTTTACCATTGTTTATTTTTCTTTAGACAAGAATTCTAAACTCTATAACTATGTCAAAACCTCAAGTTCGTACGTCATCTTTAAGTTTTATAACTCAAAATGGGGTGGTAGTGTTGATATTTCAATATTTTTGATTTTTCTTTTTAGGAAAATTTTAAACACTATAACCATACCAACTTTCAAGTTTGTATGTCATATAGACGTTTTACAACCCCCAATGTGAGTGGGGGTAGCAATTTTACCATTGTTTATTTTTCTTTTGACAAGAATTCTGAACTCTATAACTATGTCAAAATCTCAAGTTTGTACGTCATCTACAAGATTTATAACTCAAAAGGGGGTGGGAGGGTTGACATTTTAATATTTTTGATTTTTCCCTTTAGGAAGATTTTAAACACTAACTATACCAAATTTCAAGTTTGTATGTCATATAGACGTTTTACAACCCCCAATGTGGGTGCGGAGTTGAAATTTTACCATTGTTTATTTTTCTTTTGACAAGAATTCTAAACTCTATAACTATGTCAAAATCTCAAGTTTGTACGTCATCTAGAAGATTTATAACTCAAAAGGGGGTGGGAGGGTTGACATTTTAATATTTTAGATTTTTCTCTTTAGGAAAATTTTAAACACTATAACTATACCAAATTTCAAGTTTGTATGTCATCTAGAAGTTTTACAACCCTAAAAGGGGATGCGGGGTTGACATAATAACATTTTTTTAATTTTTATTTACGAGAATCCTAAACCCTATAACTAAACCAAATTTCAAGTTTTTATGTCATCTAGAATTTTACAATCCCCAAATAAAGTGCGGGGGTTGACTTAATAAGAAATTTTTATATTTTTCTTTACGAGAGTCTTAAACCCTATCACTATACCAAATTTCAAGTTTGTATGTCATCTAGAAGTTTTACAACCCCCAAATGGAATAGGGGGATTGATTTTATTATTTTTTTTTATTTTTCTTTATAAGAATCTTAAATCCTATAATTACACCAAATTTCAAGTTTCTAAGTCATCTAGAAATTTTACAACCCCTAAAAGGGGGTGCGAGGGTTGACATAAAAATATTTTTTTATTCTTCTCTGTACAAGAATCCCAATTCCTATAATTGTGACAAATTTTAAGTTTGTATGTCATCTCGAAGTTTTACAACCCCCGAACGGGGGTGCAGGGGTTGACATCATAACATTTTTTTATATTTTCCTTTATAAGTATCTTAAGTCCTATAATTACACCAAATTTCAAGTTTCTAAGTCATCGAAGTTTTACAACCCCTAAAGGGATGTGCGAGGGTTGACAAAAATATTTTTTTATTTTTCTCTGTCTGTACAAGAATCCCAATTCCTATAATTGTGCCAAATCTCAAGTTTGTATGTCATCTAGAAGTTTTACAACCCCCGAACCAGGTGCAGGGGTTGACATAACATTTTTTTATATTTTTCTTTATAAGAATCTTAAAACCTATAATTACACCAAATTTCAAGTTTCTAAGTCATCTAGAAGTTTCACAACCCCTAAAAGGGGGTGCGAAGGTTGACAAAAATATTTTTTTATTTTTCTCTGTACAAGAATCCCAATTCCTATAATTGTGCCAAATCTCAAGTTTGTATGTCATTTAGAAGTTTTACAACCCGCGAACGGGGTGCAGGGGTTGACATCATAACATTTATTTATATTTTTCTTTATAAGAATCTTAAATCCTATAATTACACCAAATCTCAAGTTTCTAAGTCATTTAGAAGTTTTACAACCCCTAAAAGAGGGTGCGAGGGTTGACATAAAAATATATTTTTTTATTTTTTTCTGTACAAGAATCCCAATTCCTATAATTGTGCCAAATCTCAAGTTTGTATGTCATTTAGAAGTTTTACAACCCGCGAACGGGATGCAGAGGTTGACGTAATAACATTTTTTAAATATTTCTGTTTACAAGAATCTTAAATCCTATAATTATACCAAATTTCAAGTTTCTATGTCATCTAAAAGTTTTACAACCCCTAAAACGGGGTACGGGGGTTGACATAATAACATTGTTTTATTTTTTCTTTACAAGAATCCTAATTCCTATAACTGTGCCAAATCTCAAGTTTGTATGTTATTTGACAATTTAGAAGTTAAAAAAGTTTATTTAATTTCAATATTTTAATGCGTAAGAAGTTCCGTTTGAAATGATGTCACTGTCTGCCTCACAAACAAATAATTTTTAAAAATTTTAAAAGGGGATAAGATTTATTATTAGCCAACATCATCAGTGATTGATTAAATACTGAATGATAATATAATAATGGTTACGTTTGTTTTACTTAAATCAATAGAGCTTTGAATTAAATCTTACGATTTTATTAAAATTATCGCCCATTTGTAAAGCAATTAAAACCGGTTTAAACGAAATTTACATGACGCATAAATGAAACGTAAAGTGTTTATTAAACAGCTTTAACAAAATATAATATGTAAGAATTTGTGTCACCTTAAATGACGCAATCTTTACTCAGAAATACAATGCATAAGTGAAGTCCCGTTGAAATGACGTCACTGTCTAGCGACAAAACCATCAGTGTTACCAACACAATTCTTGTTAAATATGCGGACGCAGGGTAAACCTATGCCATAAATTTGTATACAAATGTATACAAATCCCGCGCTATATATATATATATATATATATATATATATATATATATATATATATATATATATATATATATATATATAAATGATTAGAAGTAATAATGCGCGTAGAGATATACAAGAAGGAGTTATAATAATGGGATATCGCGCAACAGAGAAGAAAGAAAAAATAAGTTGCAGCCGTCTACACGTGTTTCACACTTATTAGTGATCATCAGGACGGCATAGCAGATGGAATAAATATAAAAGCAACTAACTCAGAAAGATGTAACAACACAAGCCTTCAATGATAGCAGCCAACCGCACATTTGCAGTATCGGCCTGAAGACACTGAGTTTTCAGTGCAACAACAAACGTCACTACGGAGGCAGCTAAAGCCACTACCGTGAGACAACCAATCCCAAAGTATAATATCAATGATTAGAAGTAATAATGCGCGTAGAGATATACAAGAAGGAGTTATAATAATGGGATATCGCGCAACAGAGAAGAAAGAAAAAATAAGTTGCAGCCGTCTACACGTGTTTCACACTTATTAGTGATCATCAGGACGGCATAGCAGATGGAATAAATATAAAAGCAACTAACTCAGAAAGATGTAACAACACAAGCCTTCACTGATAGCAGCCAACCGCACATTTGCAGTATCGGCCTGAAGACACTGAGTTTTAGCTGCCTCCGTAGTGACGTTTGTTGTTGCACTGAAAACTCAGTGTCTTCAGGCCGATACTGCAAATGTGCGGTTGGCTGCTATCAGTGAAGGCTTGTGTTGTTACATCTTTCTGAGTTAGTTGCTTTTATATTTATTCCATCTGCTATGCCGTCCTGATGATCACTAATAAGTGTGAAACACGTGTAGACGGCTGCAACTTATTTTTTCTTTCTTCTCTGTTGCGCGATATCCCATTATTATAACTCCTTCTTGTATATCTCTACACGCATTATTACTTCTAATCATTGATATTATACTTTGGGATTGGTTGTCTCACGGTAGTGGCTTTAGCTGCCTCCGTAGTGACGTTTGTTGTTGCACTGAAAACTCAGTGTCTTCAGGCCGATACTGCAAATGTGCGGTTGGCTGCTATCAGTGAAGGCTTGTGTTGTTACATCTTTCTGAGTTAGTTGCTTTTATATTTATTCCATCTGCTATGCCGTCCTGATGATCACTAATAAGTGTGAAACACGTGTAGACGGCTGCAACTTATTTTTTCTTTCTTCTCTGTTGCGCGATATCCCATTATTATAACTCCTTCTTGTATATATATATATATATATATATATATATATATATATATATATATATATATATATATATATATATATATATATATATATATATATATATATATATATATATATCTATTTTCGTAACAAGTCGAGATCCGAATAAATTTAGGACAACCCGAGATCCACCAAAAGGTTAGCAGTTACGCATGTATATTTCCTGTTGATACAGTTATAATTTACGACTTAACCACTACCCTCTCAGAGGGGAACAGATTTTGCAATTAAAATTTTATTTATAAATCCATAAAGCAGCGAGATCCGCAACAAGTCGAGGTCCATTTTTGTATATAGCAAAATAAGTATACCAACGTGAGATCCTGCAGCGTTGCCACCGTGTTCGACAGATATTTACCACAAAACTCACAAACGAGGGTCATTATGACAACCAGATGTTGTAAAAGGGACTGTTAAAATGACTTGACCTGGAATTTCATACAATAGAAAAAGGACGAATTTTGCTTGAAAGTATAAAATTATTATTCATGTTATTCTGCATGTTAGATTTAATATGATATAGTTATCTGTTAATAATTTTATACAATACAATTACTTAAAGATGTACTATTGTTTTCATAATGATCTAGGACAGCAAGGCTATTTTTTATTACTTTATGCTATACGTTTACACTAAAAGAAATGAATTAAATAGCATTATATTAGCCTTGTTGCCCGAGATCATTATGAAATCAATAGTACATATTAACCTTTAATGTTTTTAACTTCCTTAAAAATATTTTATTTAAAAGAGAAAAAGGGGAAAAAGTTAAAAATATGAAAGGTTAATATGTACATCTTTAAATTGCATTATATAAAATTATTAACAGATAACTATATTATATTAAACCTAACATGCCACCCGCCTTGAAACTATTGATTTTAAAAATAAAGCAAATAAAGATTATTGAAATTGAAAGACTAAAGTATAAGATTGTTTTTAATTACTACCATTTTCATATATTATTTTTGCACATATGTACTATAATTAATCGCACCACGCAAAATACAGTTTTACATGCATTTTGTTTCAAACCCTAATATTATCTCCCCTAATTATGTCAAATGAATGATATTAAGGAATGCTATAAAGAAAAAATTACGAATTGAATGATGCCTTTGGTTACGGATTGCATTTGATTATAACCGGAAAAAGTAAAGAAAATAAAACTTCCGTTTATGCAAAAAACCAGCTATGCCTAGGAATCATTGGAATGATCATAAATCACTTATTTCAATTTGAAAACATTAGAATGGCGGAGAAAATATTTGCTTCATACGTCAAAATTATTTTGAAAGATTGAATTCTTTGTGTTTTGCGGTATTTTTGAATCTAATATGTAATTTGTTTATAATGTTTATATGGTCGAATAAAATCATTGCTTTCGCAACCTTTAAGAATCTTTATTTCCAGAATCTTCCAGGTTCAAATAATTCAGTAAAAGGCAATAAGATTAGGGCTGATTCTATACCGAAATTACCTAAAATTACTTACTAAATACAAACGTGATAATTGTAACTGTTCGGTACAGGACCTTCAATCGTACGGGTATTTAATAATTTCATCTACGAAAATAACGTGCAGTTGTACAGTGAAATTATTGTAAAAACTAATTTTCTTCTATTTGATTTAAATCCAATAGTTGCGAAAGCTGATTATACTATTCAAGGTCATCTTAATTTCAACGGTAAAGAAAAACTGTGCTGTAATTTGGTTAATTTTATTATGAACATTAAAGCCTCAACAAAAAGTGAAACAAAGGCGAAAGATAACAAATGTGCATGGATAAACAATTCAAATCTAATAGTTGCTATTAATGGTAACCGAAATGTGAGTGCCAACAACAGTTTTGGCTCATATTCCTGACAAACTGCATCACATTATCCTAATCTACCACGTTCGAATGAAGAATTACAACAACCAACTTTGCTCAACAATCGGTCTTTTTTTAATTGTTCGTCGTCAATACATTCAAGCAAATGGGAACCTACATTTGGGATATATTACTTAAACATTTGTAGTTTCTTAGCACACAAATATGAAGTACATCAATTTATAGCTGAGTTTCAACCTTCAGTATTGTGCTTATCAGAAACTAGAGTTACTGCGGATATTTTAGAATGTGAGACAGAAATAAAGGGGTATTACGTTGTTGTATGCTTTTCTGATAATAGGTACACAGGTGGTGTTATAATGTTTATAAACCGTAAATATAATTTTAAGATTATGGATAATATTAATGTTGCCAATACGTTTTGGTTGTTAGTTGTAAACGTAAATAAAATAATAAATTATACTATAATTAAATTATACTAAAATTATATAAATAATTTTATAAATTATTTCAGTAACTTGTTGGATGACGAGTCTTACTATAAAGGTCGTGTTATTTTTACATGAGATTTTAATATTGATATGAGGACAGATAATTTGGACAACAGAAAATTAAACATATTGTTAATAATATAGGTATGAAACAAATAGTTAACGTTCCCACCAGTACTACACCTAACTCGCAACTACAATTGATCTTGTGATAACGAACGATCCTTACTAAACGTTACAGTAAAAGATACGCCAAAAATTACAGATCACGATATTGTGATTGTAATATTTATTAACAATCAATCTGCGTCTATTGAAACAGAAAAATATAAAAAAGTGTAATAAACGATGAGGTGATAGCGGAAATGAGAAACAAACTATATGAATGTAACTGGAAGTATGATGTTATTATTGATAATTTTCGTAACAATATTGCCAGTTTGTTAGATACATATGCTCCACTTAAAACGTACAAAATTAGAAGTAATTTAAAACCATGGTTCAATAATAACATTAAGAAAATTCAAATAAAGCGGGATAAAGCATATAAAACTTTTAACACTACTAATGATCCTCAAAACTGGATTAATTATAAAATTTTGAGGAATGAACTCGTTAGTATAATAAGATCAGAAAAATTAGAGTATTATAGATTACAGATTGATAACGATATGGGGAATTCTCGCGCTATGTGGAAAACATTAATTGGAAAGTCAAACAACGATCTCCCAGATGACATTGATTTTGAAAATTCTAAACTGAATGAAATTACAATACCGAATAAATTAAATGAATACTTTATTGGCAGTTTAAATGATACTGTTAATAGCACAACCCCGCTTAATTGTGATAATCCTCCTGTATTAAATAATAGATGTTGTAGGTTAGTAAAATTTGAAAAAAATTATATTAAATGAAAAATTTATAAAACTTAAAAAGGTCAAGTCGAGTCCAGATGAATTTGGGCTGTCCATTATTAAGCCACTCATCGACAGTTTAAGTTATCCATTAATGCATCTTATTAATTCTTCCCTGGAAACTGGTTGTTTTCCAGATAGTTTAAAAGTTAATACTGTTACACCTATACCTAAAGTGAATAACACAAATAAAGCCTCTGAACTCCGCCCAGTTTAATCGTTTTTTCTTCACCTTTTATTTTAAGAGTTACTACACGTATAATATTGTCCTTTCCTAGACATACCTGGATTGCTCTTTTCAAATAGTGTTTAGTACTTTTGATTCCAGCCTCTCACAGAAGTCATAGACCTCCAAAATGTGGCAAGTTGTAGGGAAGAAAATGCCAAGTGATACTTCCATGCAATAAAGATTGTATTGTTTGATCAAAATTGTTGTTTACAAACTCTCCTAGTTTTTTTATTTCGTTTTTGGCTCCAACGAAATTACATAGTACCATTATAGCTAAAAATCTCTAAAGACTTTCCTCGGCGCAAAATAAATCTTTTGAACGTGGCTAAAAATGCACCGTTTGTCTTGCCTAGTCGATGCCGATTGAGTGAAATGGATAAGTCACAGCGGTTCTTTGAACGGGTAAATTGCCCATGATTGGTGCAACAGGTTGAGCCTTAATCCTAAAGCATTTGCAGCAATTTCTTATCGTCATTGCCAAAATGATGGTAATTTTTGGGAACAGCATAGCAAATATGCTGTTTCCAAAAAAAGCTCAGAATATTTCATGTACTTAATAATAATAATTTTTAATAATAATTTTGGACCAGTATGCATATAATTTTAGATGCTCGCTTTCAAAAAGTCATTTAATTAGATAATTATTTTTATGAAATAAAATATGTTTTTATTAAAAGAAAATTTGTGATAGGTAATTTTGTTTACTACCTACTCTCGAGAGACCCTGATTGTCAATGAATGGTGAGAGGCTTAAAAGATGTTTTTTTTTCTAATTTTGCCTTGTTTTAAATTGTTAATTTCCTTAGAAAAGCATACATTCTGAACAAGTCTTATTAATGAATTTAAAGCATTATTAAGTTCAGCAATTGAAGAATTTCTGTTAAAATTTCGACATTCTGATGGAAGTAAACAGTTATTTTTGAATCTGAAACAGACTGCAACAATTTTGAGTAATCTGTTTAGAGACGAATATTTTTCAATAATTGATTGGTATTGGTGACATTTGTATTATTATCGCTGGTAATGAGATGGTAGATATTTTGGACTCTATCTAGAATACAAATTATTGTATAAAATTATTAACAGATAACTATATTATATTTAACCTAACAATAACTATAATCAGTTTCCGACTACGGTCAATGTCAGAAGCAGTTAAATTTACGGAATAAGTAAAAGCCTGTATTGTAAATATATGGACATATAGATAAAAATGAAACTCTCTGATAACTAGTGTTTATTTTAACAATAAAAATAGTACTTTTATATTGTGAATTACTTAAAAAACTAAATTTCCTATAATATTGTAGATAAATTACTGTAATCAGATGTTTAGATCATTTAATCCCACTTTTTTTAAAAGGGCAACATAATTCCCATTCCGATACTTATATCAATATTTTCTCTTTGTAGGTGACCCTTAAACTTACTAAACGTCCTGATAGTTATGCAAAAATTTTATAGAAGGTTCCGCAATGGTAATTGTAGCTCCATCGTTGGATTTGATACTTACTTTCAGAAAAGAAATGCTGAAATAGTGATAATTAACCTTGTATACATAACATCTTAAAAACTGTACGCCATCATGTGCAAATAATACTTGATAAGAATATAATAATAATAATAATAATAATAATAATGTTTATTTAAATACTATAACAGTACAGATTAATTTTAATTAATTAATTAATTCAGTAAGACAGTAAGACATCAACAGCAATGAACATGTAGGTAAATAAACAAGTTAAGCCCATTTATGACCAATTGGTTGCGCATGGGCGGTATTTGTACAATTTCACATAAAAATATACATTAGCCTAGAGTACAATTAAATTTACAATTTCCATTAACCTTAAAAAAAGAACGCATGCTTTTATAACTTAATATATTAGTAAGAAAATCAACTACCTATAGGTATATAGGCATATACGTACTGAAAATTTATAGCATAAGTATTGTATAGTATATATACTTAGATAAAGTAATAGAAGTATTTATTTAAAATTTATTGTTAGGATACAATTTTGTTTTTTTTTTTTGTTTTTTTTGGGTTTTTTTTGTATTTTTAGTGCTCTACTAAAGAGTGAATTATATGTCGTTCCGTAAGTAGCAGATAATTTCTAAATACTTTCTTTAATAAATGGTATGAATTTAGGTGAGTGACATAAGTTTTGTACATATCTGGCAGGAAGTTGAATATTTTTATTGAATGGTATATGAAATTACGCTGACCAATTGCTTTCTTCATTTGATGATTTTGTAACAAACCTTTTTCCTTACTTCTTGTGTCATAATAATGTTGTATTCTTTTAATGGTGTGTCTGTTTTTGTATGTATAAACTATTACATTGAAAATATATATTTGCCGAATGTCTAAAATCTGAGTATCTTCAAAAAGTGCAGTTGATGGATATGTTGGTTCTTTATTGTGTATTATTTTCAATAATCTCTTTTGTAGAACATCTAGTTTTTTTAAATGGACATTTGTTACTGAGCCCCAAGATAATATTCCATACTGTAAGCGGGATTCAACAAGGGCGTAGTATAAAGTTTTCATTGACGTTATGTCAAGAATCCTTTTAAGGTATTTGAATTTGAATAGAAGTGTTCTTAATATTTTCGCTGTATGATCGATATGTACGTCCCACCGCAGATGTGAATCGATGGTAACTCCAAGATACTTGACATTATTACGGGACTGTATTTCAATGTTTGCTGACAGATGCTGAATCGACAAGGTGCGGTAGTTTGGAAGGCCATTTTTGTAAATTGAGAAAGGCAAATAGAAAGTCTTATCGAAATTTATTGTTAATTCTTTATGGCTGAACCATTCAAGTATCACTTCCAAATCTTTTTCTGCTTTGCTCTTTAAGGTTAGCCAATCAGTTGCACTGTACAGAATAGCAGTATCGTCAGCGAAACTTATAATCTTTCCTGAACTATTTAATGTAAATAAATTATTTATGTAAATCGAAAATAACAGAGGGCCCAGTACTGTTCCTTGCGGTATCCCGTAGGCTATCTTACGTTCTGAACTTATATGTATACCAATTTTTACTGTTTGTTTCCTGTCACTTAGATAGCTTGTAAACAGTTCTAAACACTTTCCTCTGATTCCTATGTCTTCCAAGGCTTCTAACAGCTGTTTGTGGTACACAGTGTCGAAAGCCTTAGCTAAATCTAAGAATAGGCATAGTGATGGTTTTGTTTCGTCTAGTGATTTATAGATTTCCTTAGTTAGCGTAGATATAGCATCATTAGTCGATAAACCTTCTCGAAAACCGTACTGGGCATTAGATATGATGTGATATTTTTTTATATATGCCTCTAATCTGAGTTTTAACGCCTTTTCAAAGATTTTTGTGAATGTAGTTGTCAAGGATATGGGTCTATAGTTTTGTAGCTTTTTTTTATCACCTTTTTTGTATATGGGTGTTACCACAACCTTTTTAAAGTCACCAGGGCACAATCCTGCTTCAAAGATGTTATTGATCAAGTCAGCTAGAATAGGAGAAATTTCGTTGGATAATTCTTTTACCGTATCTGTCGTAATTCTATCACCTCCAGGGGCTTTCTTGGTTTTTAGTGTTTTAATTATATCTTTTACCTCGTTTTCGGTGATTGGCATAAGAACAAATGAGTTTTGTAATTGAAATCTGTTTGGCGTATGGGAGGAGGGTTTGACGATTTTTTGGGCATATGTTTCTCCTACTTTAGCAAAATAATTATTAAATTCATCTGCTATCGCTTTTTCTTCCTTTACAGTAACATCTTGCTCATTGACTATCGTCTTTATTGTTTCAGGTCTGTGCGTATTGGAGAGTTGTTTCACAACGTTCCACAAGTTTTTTGAGTTATTTTTGTTTCGATGTATTTGTGTTTTATAGAAGTTCATTTTTGACTGTTTTATAAGTTTAGTAGTTATGTCTCTATATAATACGTATCGGTTTTTCTTTTCTTGGTTACACAAATCTTTTTTATGTTCAATATAGAGTCTGTTTCTTTCTTCAATTGAATTTATTATACCTTCTGTAATCCAATTTTTTCTTTTCTTATCTCTTCTTTTTTTGATTACTTTGCTGTTAGTTTCAATATGTTCTTTTATAACATTTATAAAATATTCAGTTTTTTTGCATATATCCGTAAAGTGGTAATATTGAATCCAATTAAATTTTTGTAAATCTTCTTTTAGTTTCTTATAATTTATTGTTTTTATATCAAAGCATCGTTTACTGTTTCTTGTGTAGTCAGGTATTATGGCAAAACTTGTGATTGTAGCACTATGGTCCGTAATCTGTGAATCAAAAACGATTGAAGTACATCCCGAATTTATGTTTAAGGTTTTACTTTTTAAAAATATGTGATCAATACAACTACCGGATTCGCCGTGTTTTCGTGTGTTTTTATTATTTAAAGAAGTGTAATTGTATTCTGCCAATATATCCAGGTATTTTGATACATGTTCCGTTTCATCATTTAAATCTAAATTAATGTCACCTACAAAAATGTGGTCGTTTAGGGAGTTTGTTCTATTTATACCCTTCATATAATTCTCCAAACTTTCAATAAAGATTTCTGGGTCAGTGGATGGTGATCTATAAACAGATGTAATTAAGAATGCCTTATTATTCTTTAACGATATTGTAGTTTTTATGACTTTACACTGTCCAATAGTAAGTATCTCACTGTTATGCATCAGAGAATTCTTGATATAGATTACAACACCATCATTTTTATTAAGGTTTCCTTCGTTATAAATTAAGTCATATTCCTTTAATTGAAATAAGTTAAAATCAGGTATGTTAAATGTTTCCGTTAATATTATGCAATCATATTTGTAAGACAATTGTTCTAAATGCACTTGTAATTCATCAAAATGTTTCGACAAACTTCTTATATTCTGATGGAACAATTTAAAATGATTACGAACCTCGACATTGTTAAAATGAGTATTTAATTCATTTATAGAAACGTATTCTAATGAATTTGGCGGTATATAATTTATATCCCTAATATACTGATCCATATTGTTAAGGTTTTGTGGATTTGTTAATCGTAATGCACTTAAAAATTATGCTATACTATCATTAAAACATTGCACAAACTAGTATTTATTCATGCATAAGTACAAACACTTTTACATAGAACTTACAGCATATTTGTAACATGTATTATTGTATTTGCAATATTTCCTTTATTACATTTATTTTCTATTTCTACTAGAAGACCTAGTCAGAACCACGGGATTTTGTTTTGGTTTTGTTTTAGTTTCTTCTTTTGATTTTTCTTCTTGTTTCTTATATTCTGAAGTACTAAAAATTCTTTCCTGTATAACGCCAGTATTTGTAATAATCTGTTGGTCTTCTTTAGTTATAATCTTCAATGGTTTGGGATTTATGTCTTGTGCTTGGTTTTTTGGAATAGGAGTTGTAGGTGTAGTGAAAATATTTTGCTGTGATCTTGGAGTGATGACAGGAATATTATATTGCGCTTCCAAATCTATATCTTGTGTAAGTTCTTGATGTGTGTATGTAATACCTTCTATGACTAAGACTTTTCCCTTTATATACGCATGTTTTTGTTCTTGCCTAGCTTTTTTTAGGTTTTCTACCAGTATTTTGTGTTTTTCTTTATCTTCTGCGATCAAGTCTTCGGATACGTAAATCTTCGTGCCTTTCAAGTTTGTCTTTTTCCGAATTATTTCCCTCTTGGTAACGTTTGATAGAAATTGAGCTAAAATGGGTCTTGTTTTCTCTGTTTTTTTCCCTATTCTATGTATATCAATTATTTCAATATATTCGAGTTCTAATTGAAGTTTGCTATTTAATAAAGTTATTACATGTTCTTTAAGGTTTTGAGAGTTTTCGTCCTCTTCTTCGTTTACTCCATAGAATATTAGGTTGTTTTTCTTTAATTGCCGCTCATTTGATTTTAAACGCCTTTTCAAATATTCATTTTCTAATGCCAATTCTTCAACTCGCTTATCGAAGTTTGAAACTTCGTGATTTACAGTTTGAGTGAGTTTTTTTATGTCTTTGTTTATTTCGTCTATTTTCCCAGTAAGTGTTGTTTCTAATTTCTTAATTAATGCTTGGATATCGTTTAGAGAAACCTCAGCATGATCATTCATTTGAATTTACTTTCAATATTTAATCTATTAAAATTTTGCACACAGCCAATGTTATCATTAAATATTTGTATTTATCCGTTCTGAAAACTATATAGGTTATATTTTAAACTATCACTTTGTTTACCTTATATATTCGTTTTTTCCTATTTTACAAAACTTTAACACACTATCCAGCTTATTATACGCAGCAATTAATTTTCATAATAATTTTCCAATATATATTTACTATTTTAAATTTAGCCAATGCAAATTGTAGGTACTTATCACGGCTGTGCTCGAATCGGTACAATACCGATATAAATAAATACAATATTCCGTTAACAGTATATAAGAAAATTATTACAATGGTGTATAACCAAAAGAGTATTGAAGGGAAATTCTGGTTATTAATTAATTTGAAACAATATTGTCAGGTATATTTTAATAAAACTGTGAAACTTTTAATAATCTTTATTTATTTCATTAATTAATTTGATAGGTTATTTTGATGAACTACTTTAGTGAATTTGTATTTTATTTTAATAATTAGTACGTATAAGTTATAAAAAACATTTGAATTAAATAAAGGAAATCGATTTATACATTTCTTAAGTAAATACGGCAATTTTTGATTTGACCCTACTCAACCCATTTGAGGCAAGGCATTAATTGTGCTACTGGGATATCTACATACAATTTATTATAAAAACTGCACACGTATGCTCATTTTTCAATTTATACTATTTTCAAGCCAAAATTAGCCAAGGCCTACCAATATTAAAATAGTTTTCAGCTGGAATTTTGTTAATTCTATAAATTAATTTTAAAAAGGAAACTTCATGGGGTTCAGTCTTTGATGTATTTTATTAATTAATCCATCAAAATATCAACGTTTCGACAATGATTTGTCTTTATCAAGATCTAAAACAATTTTAAATACAATTACGCATAAGTTAAAACCTTAATTAAAATGAAAAATTGGCACTAAATGTTATCATAGGTTAAAGTTTTCTTTAAAGTTTAAATCTAACATTTTAATAGATTAAGTAATTGAAGTACAAATATAATTGATTCTCAACATTGCACATTCTAAATTAAAAATCAAAAAAAGTAAGTATTGACTAAAATAAACAATCGTTTTTAAAAAAACTTTAACATATGATAACATTAAGTGCCAATCTTTTTAATTAAGGTTTTAACTTATGTGTAATTATATTTAAAATTGTTTTAGATCTTGATAAAGACAAGAAATCCTTTTTAAAAGGAAAAGTTTCCCTTTTAAAATTAATTAAGTTACAAACACTTTGGGGAAATAAGATCTACAGTAGCTTACTAAAAATCTCTTTATTTGGATAAGATGCGTATTAAAATACACCGGAAATAAATTTGTGAACAAAACAATATAAAAGAAATGTAAAAAACGTGTAATACGTTTTACAATGTTAATAATATTATTGATAATTTTCGTAATAATATAGTCAATTTATTAGATACATATACTCCACTTAAGTCATACAATATTAGTAGTTTTAAAGCCATGTTTTAATAATAACGTTGAAAAAATGGCAATAAAACGGAATAAAGCATATCAGGCTTTAAAACTACTAATGATCCTCGAGTTTGGATTAACTACTATAGTTTGAGAAATGAACTGGTTAGAATAATAAGATCAGAAAAAGTAATATATTACATACTAGAGCTTGATAACAATTAAAGGGGAATTTGCGAGCTAGGTGGGAAACGGTAAACACATTAATCGAAATATCAAACGAACTCTCAGATGATAATGGGCCTTGAGAATTGCATTCATTCAAATTGTATCATTGTATCTCAAATAGAGATATCGTCAAGATTTTTGCGCTGAATCGACACTTCTCATATGTAGACATTTATTTTCCTCAAAAAATCTTCCTAATTTTAACAATAAAAATGCAATAACAAAAGAAAACGATTTTTTCGCGCGATCCAAGAGAGCGTTAGTCACTATAAATTTTGATGGTAAAAGACACGTCAAGTCAAACCTAATAAAAGCCCTCGATATCACCGAGTATAGCAAAAGTACGTTGATCTTGGACATATTTCTTTGAACATTTGCCTGCTAATCTCAACGGCGCAAGAAGACTTTCTGTGGCCGCAATTTATGGTGTTGTAATTCAGGAATGGTTGTCCAACTGTTGTAGCCTCCGCCAACTTACATTGACAAAATCGTTTGGAGCTGAAACCTATTTTAAAGGAATTTGAAGTGTCCCTTTATGGTAACGCTCTTTTGGTAAGTCGATCAGTACTTATGCGCGATCGGAAGTTCATATTACCAAATTGTATTATTATAGCAATTTGCATTATCACCCCACGTAGTTGTGACTATCTTGGAAGATCCTTCGTCAATCATTTTATTAATTATTATTCGCATTGTATTTAATTCAATACATGTTTTATAAGTACATCGTGCCTTTTGTTTCGACCGACATTCTATTTTAAGTACAAACAAGAATACAGTCCTTTAATATTTGCATTATTGTTTTGCGTATCCACGTCCAGCAAAGATAAATATTAGGTGTGAAGCCATATCTTTAATGTAGGTATGTAACTTGCCACCCCTATGTCGCACTATGGTCTAGATGTCGATTCTAGTGCGAATTAATTCAAAATACCAATTAACGTAAATTTCTTAAAAACAATCTTTATATGATAATTTGATATGATTACTACAATATCATCAAAAAAACTATTAAATCACAGCACCAAATCATTATTAGCAACGATGTCAATATCTTATTACCCACATTTAATATTTGCGCGTGCATCAAACGTTTCAAGTTATGACCTGGTCTTATTAATTTCGTTCTTGAAGTGTGCATTATATTTGCTATTATCCTGTTATTTGTGTTATTCTCATTGTAACTATGGATGAAAATGGTAAGTTTACTTTTTTTTTCCATACTTATGATTTATTTTATGAACTTAATAATTTGTCAGAGAAATTATTAAAAGATGGAAGTTTTTAAAAAATTGCACGCATTTGCACGCATTGTGATTTATTTAATTTGAAAGTTCACTTAATCTGTATGATCGACAAAAAGAAAACAGGATCCCCCGCAACCCCCTTATATTTTTATTTTAATTTTTCAGTAAACACATCTGCGATCACCCGTTTAGAATTATTTGAGAAATGGTTCAAATTGAAGAAGTTAAAACGAAACGATTGCATTAATGGATTGTTAGAGTATGTTTTTAATACAGGGAGTGTGAGTGGAAAGAATATTCGAGGAATTTTGGACAACTTTGTAAAAAATATTGAAAAACGTTGGAAAAAAATAGTTATAAAGATAGGTTTCTGTCAAAAAACAAGTCTTGGCTTGAATCGAAAGTGTTCCCCGTTAAAGATATTGACATAAAACAACCTATTCCAGCAAGAGTCGGAAGACCATTAAAAAAATTCAGCGAATGTGGCGTCAGATCCAAACTAAAGAAAGTGCAAACTTTAACATCTACTGTTACTTTAGAAGAACTTTCTTTTGCCACTCAGTCTACCTTAAGGAAGAAAGGTAAACGTGCTGTAGCGCAAATTATTAAAGATGTAAGGGATGTAACTGAACTTTCTTCAACGCAGTCTAAAAGATATAAAAGAGTGTCTAGTTATGCCGAGTCAGGAGAACAGAAACCTGTACCAATGACACCAGAAGAAGCATTGGCATTGATTATTAATACAAAATCAAGTAAGTCGACATATTTGGCATATAGATCGGCTGCTACGAATTGTCTTGCAAATATATATCCATCATGGAACAAGATATTATCATCCAAACAACAATGTTATCCCAAAAAACTTGCTTTGATAATACAGCCCAATAACGTAGAGATTAAACTACAAGATCTGCTTAATTTGACAGCAATCCGTTTATGTAGATTTAAAGAAGAGGCACTGAGATCTTCGTCTAGTATACGATATACCTTGATTTGTAAATGGAGCATAGATGGAAGCTCTGGACAAAGTAATTACAGACAGTTGACCAACATGGGGGAAGGCGATTCTTCCGTGTTGATCGTGTCACTAGTTCCACTATAGTTACATGATTGTGAAGATAAAACTAACGTGTTATGGCAAAACCTAGTTCCATCTTCAACAAGATTTTGCAGAGCAATAAAGTTCATTTTTGCTAAAGAGACCCAGAACTGACTCGAGAGGAAACAGATAATATTCTGTATCAAATCTCTAATTTACAAGATTTTTTTTATGAAGGGAAACACATTAGTTTTAAACTAGTCTTAACAATGGTTGACGGTACAGTTTGTCACACATTGACCAATACAAAGTCCACTCAAAGTTGTTATATATGTAGGGCAACACCAATAGAAATGAACAATTTAGAAAACATTTCTAAGAAATTGCCGAGAATGGAAAATTACAGTTTTGGATTGTCTAGCTTGCACTCATGGATTCGTTTTTTTGAATGCATCTTACATGTAGCATACAGATTAGAAATAAAGAAGTGGCAAGCAAGAGGTGAAAATAAAAATAAAATAGAAACCAGAAAAAAACTAATCGTTGACGAGCTTAAGAAACAACTTAAAATTTTAGTTGATCAACCAAAACTTGGTTACGGGTCCACCAATACAGGAAATACAGCCCGAATCTTTTTTAGAAACTATAAAAAATCAGCGGAAATTACTGGAGTCAATGAAGAGATTATTTATAGGTTCTACTTGATTCTTCAAACCATTTCCTGTGGGCATGAAGTTGACGCAGAAAAGTTTAAAGTTTATTCTTTGGAAACAGCAAACAAATTCGTATCTCTGTATCCATGGTTTTACATGCCTACAAGCGTCCATAAAGTTTTGATACATGGTGCAGAAATTATAAAACATGCAATTTTACCTATTGACCAACTTGGAGAAGAAGCACAGGAGGCAAAAAACAAAGATTTTAAATTTATAAGGAAACAAAGGAGTAGGAAGGATTCTGCAGAACACACAAATACAGATTTATTTAATTATTTTTTATTGTCGTCGGATCCAATCATATCAGAATTAAATCTGCAAGAAAAGTGTAGCAAAAAGTTAAAACTCGATTCTGCAGCTATACAAATGCTAAAAACTCCTACAACCCAAAGAGAAAATAATTCAGATACCTCAAACAGTGAATAGTAATTTTCCACAATATATTATCTTTAATATTTGTATCAATAATAATTAATAAAAAGTTTTTCAGTTATAAATTCAGTTTTATTTTCATTGCTTAAACATTTAGAAGTAGTTGATAAACAAACAGTCAAGTTTTTCCGCAAAGAATAATTAATTCGCGCTGGAATCGACTTCTAGACCACAGTGCACTATGGTCTAGATGTCGATTCTAGTGCGAATTAATTCAAAATACCAATTAACGTAAATTTCTTAAAAACAATCTTTATATGATAATTTGATATGATTACTACAATATCATCAAAAAAACTATTAAATCACAGCACCAAATCATTATTAGCAACGATGTCAATATCTTATTACCCACATTTAATATTTGCGCGTGCATCAAACGTTTCAAGTTATGACCTGGTCTTATTAATTTCGTTCTTGAAGTGTGCATTATATTTGCTATTATCCTGTTATTTGTGTTATTCTCATTGTAACTATGGATGAAAATGGTAAGTTTACTTTTTTTTTCCATACTTATGATTTATTTTATGAACTTAATAATTTGTCAGAGAAATTATTAAAAGATGGAAGTTTTTAAAAAATTGCACGCATTTGCACGCATTGTGATTTATTTAATTTGAAAGTTCACTTAATCTGTATGATCGACAAAAAGAAAACAGGATCCCCCGCAACCCCCTTATATTTTTATTTTAATTTTTCAGTAAACACATCTGCGATCACCCGTTTAGAATTATTTGAGAAATGGTTCAAATTGAAGAAGTTAAAACGAAACGATTGCATTAATGGATTGTTAGAGTATGTTTTTAATACAGGGAGTGTGAGTGGAAAGAATATTCGAGGAATTTTGGACAACTTTGTAAAAAATATTGAAAAACGTTGGAAAAAAATAGTTATAAAGATAGGTTTCTGTCAAAAAACAAGTCTTGGCTTGAATCGAAAGTGTTCCCCGTTAAAGATATTGACATAAAACAACCTATTCCAGCAAGAGTCGGAAGACCATTAAAAAAATTCAGCGAATGTGGCGTCAGATCCAAACTAAAGAAAGTGCAAACTTTAACATCTACTGTTACTTTAGAAGAACTTTCTTTTGCCACTCAGTCTACCTTAAGGAAGAAAGGTAAACGTGCTGTAGCGCAAATTATTAAAGATGTAAGGGATGTAACTGAACTTTCTTCAACGCAGTCTAAAAGATATAAAAGAGTGTCTAGTTATGCCGAGTCAGGAGAACAGAAACCTGTACCAATGACACCAGAAGAAGCATTGGCATTGATTATTAATACAAAATCAAGTAAGTCGACATATTTGGCATATAGATCGGCTGCTACGAATTGTCTTGCAAATATATATCCATCATGGAACAAGATATTATCATCCAAACAACAATGTTATCCCAAAAAACTTGCTTTGATAATACAGCCCAATAACGTAGAGATTAAACTACAAGATCTGCTTAATTTGACAGCAATCCGTTTATGTAGATTTAAAGAAGAGGCACTGAGATCTTCGTCTAGTATACGATATACCTTGATTTGTAAATGGAGCATAGATGGAAGCTCTGGACAAAGTAATTACAGACAGTTGACCAACATGGGGGAAGGCGATTCTTCCGTGTTGATCGTGTCACTAGTTCCACTATAGTTACATGATTGTGAAGATAAAACTAACGTGTTATGGCAAAACCTAGTTCCATCTTCAACAAGATTTTGCAGAGCAATAAAGTTCATTTTTGCTAAAGAGACCCAGAACTGACTCGAGAGGAAACAGATAATATTCTGTATCAAATCTCTAATTTACAAGATTTTTTTTATGAAGGGAAACACATTAGTTTTAAACTAGTCTTAACAATGGTTGACGGTACAGTTTGTCACACATTGACCAATACAAAGTCCACTCAAAGTTGTTATATATGTAGGGCAACACCAATAGAAATGAACAATTTAGAAAACATTTCTAAGAAATTGCCGAGAATGGAAAATTACAGTTTTGGATTGTCTAGCTTGCACTCATGGATTCGTTTTTTTGAATGCATCTTACATGTAGCATACAGATTAGAAATAAAGAAGTGGCAAGCAAGAGGTGAAAATAAAAATAAAATAGAAACCAGAAAAAAACTAATCGTTGACGAGCTTAAGAAACAACTTAAAATTTTAGTTGATCAACCAAAACTTGGTTACGGGTCCACCAATACAGGAAATACAGCCCGAATCTTTTTTAGAAACTATAAAAAATCAGCGGAAATTACTGGAGTCAATGAAGAGATTATTTATAGGTTCTACTTGATTCTTCAAACCATTTCCTGTGGGCATGAAGTTGACGCAGAAAAGTTTAAAGTTTATTCTTTGGAAACAGCAAACAAATTCGTATCTCTGTATCCATGGTTTTACATGCCTACAAGCGTCCATAAAGTTTTGATACATGGTGCAGAAATTATAAAACATGCAATTTTACCTATTGACCAACTTGGAGAAGAAGCACAGGAGGCAAAAAACAAAGATTTTAAATTTATAAGGAAACAAAGGAGTAGGAAGGATTCTGCAGAACACACAAATACAGATTTATTTAATTATTTTTTATTGTCGTCGGATCCAATCATATCAGAATTAAATCTGCAAGAAAAGTGTAGCAAAAAGTTAAAACTCGATTCTGCAGCTATACAAATGCTAAAAACTCCTACAACCCAAAGAGAAAATAATTCAGATACCTCAAACAGTGAATAGTAATTTTCCACAATATATTATCTTTAATATTTGTATCAATAATAATTAATAAAAAGTTTTTCAGTTATAAATTCAGTTTTATTTTCATTGCTTAAACATTTAGAAGTAGTTGATAAACAAACAGTCAAGTTTTTCCGCAAAGAATAATTAATTCGCGCTGGAATCGACTTCTAGACCACAGTGTGTCGGTTCAGTGGGCGAACCCCCTAGTCTGGATAAACCTCACTTTGGTTCTCCTCCATTCGTCTAGGTCACGCAGCGGGTAACTAGCACCATATCAGACCCTGACCTCAGGTAAAAACCAAATCCACCCACGGTACCTCGTGTTAGCAGAACTTCCCCCGCAATGTTTATGAGTCTTCGTCGAAAAACACTTGCGTGTAACTCTACCACACAGTACCTTCTGACTACGTCATCCGTTGCCCAGAGAAACCTGGGATTGAGTAGACAGCAGCCAGTTCTAAGGGTGAACACCGAAGTGTCCTCCTGAGGCACCGTCATGGAGATGTCGCAATACTGTATCCACTCGACTGGTGGTGGTGCCATCTTCACTCTCCAGTACTCGCTTCAGGAGATCGTTTTCCACCTTCAAGGACTCCCATTGAGCCCAATATGCTTTGAGGGTTCTGTTGAAAGGACTGACAGCTTCCCAGACAGGCCTTTCTCCCACACGCTTCCATTCCAGTACCATTTTGGTTCGGGATCAGCCTCCTGCTGTCGTTGCAATTCTTCCGGCAACCAGTTGTCGTTGACGATAGTAGTTCTTAATGCTTGGCAAACCTTCTCTTCCAGACGAGAGCAATGACGGCAGTCCGTCGGACAGGGTCTTCTTGAAAGAGCATCGGCATTTCGATGACTAGTGTCCGCTCGATGTTCCGTGTCAAAGTCGTATCCTTGTAATCGTTCGATCCACCTTGCGACCTGGCTTTCAGGATTACGGAATTGTAGAAGCCATTTCAACGCTGCATGGTCCGTCCTCAATAAAAACTTCCGTCCGTACAAGTATTTGTAGAAGTGCTCAACGGACTTCACGACAGCCAATCATTCTTTTCTGGTCACACAATAATTCCTTTCGGCTTTCCTTACTAAAATAGCAGATGACCTTTTCTTGTCCATCCTGTATCTGAAAAAGTACACCCCCAATGGCCAGATTACTTGCATCTGTGTCAAGTATGAATCTCCCTTCTGTCCGTGGATAGCTCAATATTGGTGCTGTTGTCAGGGCACGCTTCAACTGTTGGAAAGCTGTTTCGCACTCTCCAGTCCAAACATACTCGCGCCCATCTTCAGTTAACCTTATCAGGGGCTTCGCTATGTTGGCAAACCCAGGAACGAAACGCCTGTAGTAGGTACAAAACCCAAGAAAACTACGAACTTGGTGTTTATCTTTCGGTGTTTCTCTTGGACTGCACGGATTTTATCGGGGTCGGCTGCCACTCCATTTCGTGATACGACATGCCCGAGATATTTCACCTCCCTTCGGAATATGTGGCACTGTTTCGGACTCAATTTCAGGTTGCTGCACGCAGTCTCCGGAACACTTCCTCCAGATTTTTCAGATGTTCACTGAATGATCTTCCAACTACGATCACGTCATCTAGATAGACCAGGCAAGTCTTCTACGACAAACCCCTCAGGATGGTCTCCATTAGACGCTCAAAGGTGGCCGGAGCGTTACATAGACCGAAATGCATAACCGTAAACTGCCATAGTCTGGAACCAATAGTGAACGCGGTCTTCTCCCGGTCTTCAGGTTCAATTTCAACTTGCCAATAACCACTCTTCAAGTCCAAAGTCGAAAACCATCGTGAACCAGACAGGGTATCTAACGTGTCGTCGATGCGTGGTAAGGGATAGCTGTCTTTCTTGGTCACGTTATTGAGCTGCCGATAGTCCACACAAAATCTCGTTGACCCGTCCTTCTTACTGACCAGGACCACCGGTGATGCCCATGGACTGCAGGATGGCTCGATGACCCCTTGTTCTTCCATATCGGTTATAATCTTCTCGGCTTCAGCTCGCCTTGCTAGAGGTAGACGTCTCGGTTGCTGTCGGACTGGCCCAGAATTCCCTGTATTGATTTTATGTCGCACAATATTGGTTCGTCCCTTCTGGGTATCGTCAAGAGCGAAGATATCTTGGTATCGGTGAACCAAATCCTGTACCTCTTTCATTTCCGTTCTATTAAGGTTTTCCCACGAACTAGTAACAGTACCCACTAATTTTCCACCATGGTCTTTAGGCTCTGGTTTTGGAACATCAGCCATACACCTGGCTACTCGGAATACTGGCACACACTGTCCCACAAGGGTGCTCTTCTTTAATGTCACCGGATCCATATTAACGTTCATAATTCTCACCGGTACTATCTTTCCAACCTTGATCAGCGCTTTTCCCACCAGTATGCCACTATGGATCTTCTTATCACAGACAGGCTCCATCATTCGCACACATCCTACCCGAAGATCTCCATCCAAACCTGCCTCGACAACCATCTCGCTTTGATCCGGCAATATCACATCTTCTATCAGCAAAACCCTTAAAACAGGATCTTCTCGTGAGTGCAACGGAAGTTCTTCGTTACGACCTTCAAAACACCCTCCTTCAAATCCAACGTAAAACCAAATTTTCTCAGGAGGTCCATTCCCAAGATGAAGTCGTCAGTGATATCGGCTACCAGCACCTCATGAGCACGTTCTTCACTTCCAATGCCAATCTTCATCTTCACCACTCCGCGTGTTGGTATTACTTCACCTGTTGCTGTACGGAGTTGAGTGGTTGTCGGTAACAACTTAATACTTGATCGTAGAACATCAGGGCGTACGATGGATTTTGTCGTCCCCGTATCAATAAGTAGTGGAACAGTTCGGTTAGCAATCTTCCCATCTACAAACAAGCTGCCGTTACTATTCTTTGATGTTACGGCATGCATGGTGATCTCCGTGGCATCTCCACTCAAGGTCAACGTTCGCCCCCTCTCGTCGACCCCCTTTAGTTTTCCGACTGCTGAACTTGTTTTGGTTTAGGGCAACGACGTCGTATGTGCCCTTGTTCGCCGCAATTCCAACAACGAGGCCCTCGAACTTCTTGATGATTCTTCTTACGGCTTTCTTCCTTCCGAAGAACTCTCAGTACTAACTCCTCTAGATGATCTTTAGAACCTTCTTCTTCCACAACGGCCCGAACACGCCCGTGACCTCGGGACGCTTGTTTTGCAGCTTCAAATTCTAAGGCGTGAGCAAGCGCCTCATCAGTTGTTCTTGGTCGGGCCAGCCTCAATGATTGTTGTGTTTCCCCGTCTCTTAACCCATCAATGAAGGTCTGTACAGCGAGTTGTCTCAGAAATGAATCGGGTGCCGTAGGGTACGCCAATCGGACAAGCCGCGCAACATCGGCTTCAAACTCCTGAAGGCTTTCTCCATTCTTCTGGACACGATTCTTTACTTGCGCGTGATACACTTGTTGAAGATGCTTATCTCCATATCTCATCTCCAATCTAGACATTAACAACTGGTAATCATTTTCCTGTCCTGTTGGGATTGTTTGCAGGACGTTCAACGCGTCTCCACGCAAAGCCACAGTTAAAGAAACGGCCTTTTCTTTGCCTGTCCATCCGTTGGCCCCAGCGGCCGCCTCAAATTGTTTGTAATAGTTGGAGCAAGGTATCTTTCCATCGAACGTGGGTGGTTTTACTTTTATCCCTACGGCAGGAACCTTCTCTTCTTTAAATTGTTTCTTTCCTTCATTTAACGGCTACTCAGACGTTGAGGGAAACTGTAGTTGATTCATTCTATCTTCCAACATTTTAGTTACGCTATCTTTCTCAGTTGTTGGTGGTAATTGCATTTGGGCTATTTTCTCTTCTACCATCTTTATTACCCTATCTTGTTCCGCCAATCTACCTTCCAACAGTCCCAACGCACTGGCATTCTCAAAAAAAATCTTCGATAACTTTTTCTTCCAACACTTTAACATTGTCCTGCAATTCTTCTTTAAGCCTTCTGGAGTTTTCTTCGGATTTCCTGGAATTCTCCAGTATTTCTTCCTTTAGCATTCTAACATTTTCTTCGGCCCTTTCTAGTAATTCTTCTTTAAGCATTCTAGAATTTTCAAAAACTTTTTGTTCCAGCACTTTAGTAGTTTCCATTAGCTTTCTAGCATTCTCTTCGGACTTTTCCAGTAATTCCTCTTTTAACATTCTAGAATTCTCTTCAGACTTTCTAGAATTCTCTTCCATTTTACTTAACAAACTAGTATCAATTGCGGGTCCAGGTATTTCGAAGAGGAAACTTCCGGGGTCCTCGTTATGTTCTAGAAGCCATTTTTTTTCTCCGATTCATTAGAACCTCTTTCTTTCCAATAATATCTAAGTCTCTCTCGTCCAATTCCCGTTTTAAATCTATCACTAAGAGATCTTTTAACAATTTCATCGCCATTTCAATTATTCGTTGGAATTATTTTTAACACTAATAAATGTTTATTCTCACGGCACTTTATTTATTACGCGATTTTATTTATTTTAAAACCCGACACCTGTACACTACTGTAACGTTCTTTTTAAAATAATAAGGACTGTATCGAAAAGAAAGTTGACATTTTTAAACAATCGCAAAAGCAAGCTGTGGAATATTTTTAAAATAATTTCGATAATAATTTGTTTATTTGTATACCGACAACCGCTTCATATGAAAAAAATTCAAGGTTGTGTACAATATACAGCAATGACACGAATTAATATAAATGAAAGAAAAGCAATTTTGGACGAGTAGTGCAGAATAAAAGGAATTTTTAAAAGACAGTTGGCTAAAAGACGCAATGTTGGCCATGAAAGTGTCATTAATATATTAAAAAGTTTGGCAAGGCTTGTAGTTTGAAAAGCTGTCGAAATCTGGTCCTAAAAATGGATCCTCTAATCCAGAATGAGATAGTTAGGTGTTGGATTTTTAAACGTAAATCAATGTTGTCAGTATGCGACACTGCGAAAAAAGCAGAAACATTAATAGGAATGATTCAGCGAATAAAGAAAAAGTATAATTTAAAATCTTATAAAAAACAAAAAAATCTGAAAGGAACGAAAAACAATCTGTAGATGTAAGAAAACAGACAAGAAACCTGTACAACAACGTCTTAACAAGGAAAAACCAGTGTGTTATAATGAACGATAAGACTTACTACAAATTTGATTATAAAACATTGCCAATGCCCCAATTTTACACTATTAAGAAAAATTCATATGTGAGCAAAAAGGACAAGTCAACTTTTATGGAAAAACATGGGAAAAAGGTCTAGTATGGCAAGCCATATGAAATGCGGCATGAAATCTAGTCCCTTATTTACTCAAGAAAATTTGAATGCAGATTTATACCGAAAAGAATGTTTCCAGAAAGACTCGCCAATGATTAAAAGGCATACAGTGCTTTATTTTGGTCAGACCTAGATGCATGTCATTATGCAGCGGCCACTAGGGAATGGTGTAAACAGCATAAAGTTAATTCTGACGAGAAAAAGCCTAATCCCCCAAACTACCCTGAAGCGCATTCTATTTAAGATATTGGACTATTATTAAACGACATCTTCAGAAAAACGATGAAGCTGCAACTAGCCTAGAAGATTTAAAAAAAAATTGAGTAAGGCCGCCAAAGCAGTCACAAAGCAAGTCGTCCAAAACTTAATACGTAACCTAAAAAATAAAGTCAGATAACTGGCAAAATAATAATAATTTTTATATTTCTGTAAATTATTAAATTTTCTAGATATTAAAGTGTTGTTTTATTATAAAATTATTAAAAGTATTGCATAATTATAAAAGGTATATGAATCTGAAGGTGTCAACTTTCTTTTCGATACAGTCCTTAACAAAAATGCTGTTTAAATCGTCTATTAATAAAGAAAAGATTATTTACAATGCACTTAATTAAAAACACTATAACTATAAACTATTTAACGAACTATTATCTAAATGCTAGGTATTTACAAATTTATTTGAGGACTATTTATATGAAAACTATTTATGTATTACAACAATTATTAACTAATTATGCAGAGTACATTTCACTATGCCGGTCAAACATTAACTGCCCCCTTCTACTCGCGACTCAATTTATATCTTTCATACGATGACTCATACATCCAGAATGTTCGATGACGTGTTGATGAGTCATACTTGCAGCTGTTGATAAGTCACGTCGATGAGGCTTGTCGATGAGACATACTTGCAGGTGTTGATTGATGAGTCATACATGCAGGTGTTATTGATGAGTCATAAAGTTGATGACTCATACATCTAGAATGTTTGATAACGTCATATGTGGGTGTACTATTCGTTACAATACTTACCCTTTTATAGAATTTATTACATATGGCACCACCATTAGGTCTCAGTTCGTGGTTCCAAGAAGCCGAGTGGCTACAGTATTGCGACATCTCCATCACGGTGCCTCAGAAGGACACTTCGGTATGAAAAAGACTTTGGAGAAAGTTAGGGAGCGTTTTATTGGGTCAACTGTAAAGAAGACGTGAAGGAGTGGTGCCGGAAATGCGAACTATGTGCCACTGGTAACGGACCCTTGGGGAAACGAAGAGCACCTATGAGGCAGTACAATGTGGGTAGTCCTCTGGAAAGAATAGCTATAGATATTGCCGGACCATTTCCCGAAACCGACGATGGGAATAAATACATCTTAGTGGCAATGGACTATTTTACCAAATGGCCAGAAGCATATGCCCTACCAAACCAGGAAGCTGCGACTGTTGCTGACGTACTAGTCAAAGAGTTTTTCAGTCGCTTCGGAGTGCCCATGGAGCTACATTCGGATCAAGGCCGCAATTTTGAGTCTGTACTCTTTGGAGAAGTCTGTCGATTGTTGGGCATTCGCAAGACTCGGACCACACCGTTACATCCGCAGTCCGATGGAATGGTAGAACGCATGAATCAGACAGTGGGCAAATATTTGGCCAAGGTCGTCTCCGATCATCAACAAGACTGGGACCAATACCTGCATCTGTTCCTGATGGCTTATCATGCATCGGTCCACGAAACAACCGGTCAGTCACCAGCGTCTGTGATGTTTGGACGCCAGTTACGGTTACCGTGTGATCTGGAGTTTGGATCCCCACCTATAGAGCAGGAGGTAGCCGGGAATGATTATGTCATCAACTTAAAGAAGAAGTTGGAGGATATTCACGACCGAACCCGAAACAATAGTCGAATCGCGAGTGACCGGATGAGGGCTACGTACGATGTGAGAGCCCAAGAAGGAGGGTTTCATTCTGGAGATCTTGTCTGGTTATACAACCGCAGACGTCGTGGCTATTCTCCAAAGTTACAGCGAAATTGTGAGGGCCCATACCAGGTAAAGAAACGAATAAATGACTTGATTTATCGCATCCAGAAATTGCCCAGAGGGAAACCAAAGGTGGTACACTCCAATCGTCTGGCGCACTATGAGGGAAACAATAACGTAGTCCCGGATCGAGAAGATGATGCTGAGGTGGCTGTCAATACCGTAAGGCCTGAAGATGATCAGCCAACCTTTGGAGAATTTATGGCTGCGTTTTCCGGAACTAGAAAAGCCCGATTCGGAGTCACGACCGAGATGCAACAAGACCTCTTCCGGGTCCCTGGTGATTATTCCATTGCCCACTGTGTCTCCGAAGATCTCCGCATGTCCAGGGAGATCGAAGTAGTGTTTAAAAATAAATTTGGACGGCTGGATGAACTTCGAGATCAGCATCCCTCTGTTGGCAAAGCCTTACACTTGCCTGATCACGACCGCTCCATTTACTACTTGGTAACCAAGCAGTTTTACTTCCAGAAACCGAGTTACGCCGATCTGTGGAGGGCATTATGGGATTTGAGGACCGAGTTGCTTACCAGGGGTATTAACAAACTGGCAGTTCCCAAACTCGGCTGTGGGCGGGACCAGTTGGATTGGAGAATCGTTCGAAACATGTTGGAAGTTATGTTTAGAGATAGGGATGTGAAGATCTTAGTCTGTAGCTTCGATCCCCAGCTCGCATCAAGACCAACAAACAGTGTAGACTGTTATTTCTACCGTAATGGAACATGTAGTCGAGGTGAAGACTGTCGATACCGTCACAACCCGTTCTACAGAAACCAGAGAATAAAACCTGTTCTGGGACAGAACAGACTTGAAGAGGGGGGCAGTGTAACGAATAGTAAACCCACATATGACGTCATCAAACATTCTAGATGTATGAGTCATCAACTGTATGACTCATCCATCAACACGTGCAAGTATGACTCATCGACACGCCTCATTGACGTCACCGACAGCTGGGTATATGACTCGTCATCGAATATTCTAGATGTATGAGTCATCGTATGAATATAAATTAAGTTCACGGGTAGAAGGAGGCAGTTAATGTTTAACCAGCGTCGTGTTGAAATGTACTCTGAATAAATTGTGAATAATTAGTTAATACATAAATAGTTTTTATATAAATAAGTCCTCAAATAAATTTGTAAATACCTTAGCATTTTTAATAGTTTGTTAAATAGTTTATAGTTATAGTGTTTTTAATTAAGTGCATTGTAAATAATGTTTTCTTTATTAATAGACGATTTTAAACAGCATTTTTGATTATTATTTAAAAAGAACGTAACACTATATTCAATAAATTAACACAGTACCAAATTTCAGCTTTTTCAAATCACTTCTTTACATTGACCTCATTTTGAAGACATGCGACCACCGCATTGGTGCTGATGCAACGCGTTCGATCATTACGCTGTCTGACGACTGTTTTCCAGTTTCTTATTACATAAACTGCTTAGTGATCAATTTTCAGCTTTTAGAAAACACTTAGATGATGCTACTTCTTGTTACAACTTTCAAGCTGCGCTGACGCCGACTGTCCCCATATCCGAGTTTATTTTGTGTAGGATATTTATTTCCATCCTCAATATAAGCTAATATTAAAATATTAGCCTTTACAAAACTCTTACACTTTTTGGTCGCCAGCTCCTGGACTATAAGAACCAATCAAGTTCTACAAAAACAGCTCTGACATTTAATTGACGTTTCTTTATTGACCGTCGCAGCATCAAGAGACCCTTGGGCCATAAAGAGACGGTTATGTTTATATGAGTCTAGCAATAATAGTCTAATTATAATGTATCTGTGCATAAAAAAATTTTTTTTTCTACATCTGTCAAAAAATGACAACATTTTTTCATATATAATTTAACAAGTGGCCTAATTTTTTCCGACAAAATTTATCATTTCAGATATGAGTAACTTTCGCAATGAAAACTACACGAGTCGACGCAGGAGACGAGTGTAATTTTCCAAAAGCAAAAGCTACGAATGTCTTAAACGATAAATTTTGCAAGAAAAAAATAGACCACGAGTTGAATTCGGCTTGACAATCCATCGAGCAAATTTTTATTTAGCGTGTGTAGTTAATATTAATTTAATTAAATTTGACATTTCATTTTGACATAAGTTTTTTCACTAAGAAAAAACCACTAGTGATTTTTTCAGTAATAATATAACAATACCTTGTTTTTTAATCGGATAAATTTTTTTATTTCACAAAAACTTTTTGGTGATAAATTTACGAATTTGAATTGGACATTTTTGTTCTGATTAGAGCCCGACAGCGTAGCTGGAGGGCTTTAATCTTTGAACAAAAATGTCCAATTCAATGAGTAAATTTATCAAAAACAAAAAGTTTGAGTAGATAAATAAAAAAATTTATCCGATCGAAAAAAACAAGGTCGAGTTATATTTGTTGAGATTATTTCCAGAACAAAAAAAAAACAACAAACAACGACAATATCCTATTATTTATTAAAGCAATTATAAAAAGTGCAATTATTAAAAATTTGCGATGCCGATGAACTTTCTTTATCACGGACCCTACAAGGGTGTTCTCCGATGAAGAAGCGATGTTGCTTGTACTCACATTGCAGGTAGAGCCAGAGAAGTAGTAGCTGTGAAATCAGTTTGACGAATTTTATTTATTATTCCTTTATGATGTTCCTCGTTGATCTGTAGATAGGGTTTAATAGAAGAAGCAGTCGAATGTCCCGTTATTTTAATAAGCTCTTGTTCTTGAACTCGTGCTTTGGCCAAATGGGAAATAACACTTGATCGACTCGAATGGTTAGTAATTTTTCTTTTCTTGGTGTCTAAACCAATTTTTTCGGCGGACTTCTTTAACCATTTAGATATTTCGTTTTTGCCCACTGGGCAATTTTTGTACCATCTCCCTTGATTCGTTTGCCAAAATGGATTTGGTGTTAAAAAAAATCTATCTGTTGTTATATTTTCTCCCCGTTTTTCTTTGAGTTTATTAAAAATTCGCACAGGACATCTACCTGGATTTGAGGTATTGGGAATTAGCCACTTAGAATCAGAAAGTTTTTTGTTACCTCCCTGGCATGTTTTTGTAAATACAGGATTGTATTCAACTCGTCCTGTTAATTTTCCCTCATTATTGATTTCTGGTTTGAAAAAATGTGTCAAACAGTTGGTACCTTCGCCCCCTCTCCAGGCAAGTTCATACGAAACCAAATGAAAAAATTTAAGCTGAAGACCTTCAGGTGTTCCCTCGTTACAGTCATCTACCATTCGTTCCACTTCAGATTTATCCATTGCGGAAGCACTTTGACGCCTTTTAGTTTGTTGTTTTTGTAACTGCTTTCTTTTTGCATTTCTTGCATCCCTAGCACTTTTAAACTCTATATCTTCGAAAGGATTAAAGCTTCTATTATACTTTGTAAAGTAATCTTCTTGAATAATTTTGGCTGTCATATTCCAAATCGACTTCACTGAATATTCCTTGTAATCATCCCCGTTTAATTTCCTCATGTTTACAGCCCAGTCTTCTAAAATGTTTGACAATTGCGCAACAGAAGTTTCTTCATTTAATTCATAACTTCGTGCTTTATAAAATTGTTTAAACTGAGACCAAACAGACTGTTTGGTTCTAACGGTATTGGCAGGCACAGATGTTTTAACCAATTCATGTATTTCTGTTTTGTCAGAACTTCCAAATCTCGACGAAGTCATTTTCATTAAATGATAAAATGAACTGTCAAATGTGACAACAGGAAAGAAAATTTTTTATCGGGGGTAAATACACAAGAACTTGATTTTTAATCGGATAATTTTATTTTTACACGAAAATTTTGTTGCAACCGGAAAAAACTCAAGATCAAAAGCATGATAAAATCGCGACAGCTTTAGCTGGAGCGATTTTATCTTATGCTTTTGATCGAGAGTTTTTTCCAGGATGCAACAAAATTTGAGTGGATTAAAAATAAAATTATCCTGATTTAAAATCAAGTTCGAGTGTATTTTAGGGAGATTAATACAAGACAGTTCCACAAACACATTTATTTATATTTTACGCATGTTTAATTAACATTCATGTTTTGAATATTGAAAGAACAGTTGTTATACACAATTTTATTATTGCTTGAGATAGATTCTTCTCTGTTTTTTTGAACAATATTTTCTTGAATAGAAATGACTTCTTTATCTACTGTTTCCAAACCATTTCGAAGAGTTGAGACGAGAGCTGCATGGTGTTCTTGATCTAGTTGTAAATAGGGAGTTAGCGATTTTACATTGGCATGTCCTGTCATTTTGCAAAGCTGCTGCTCCCCAATTCCCGCTTTAGCATAACTTGAGACTGCACTCGATCGGTTTGAATGGTTTGTAATTTTATTAGAGGAAACATCTAACCCAATTTTTGAGGCTGCTTGCTTGGTCCAGTTTCCAATTATGTTGACTCCAAGTGGCATGCTTTTATACCATCCGACAGAATTTTCTTGGTTCCAGTAGCGATTTGGAGTTAAAAATAATCGATCTGTTGTAATATTTGTTGTACGATGAGATATTAGTTTTTTATATAACCGTACTGGACAGATTTTAGGATTTTCATAATTCGAAGCAAGCCACTTACTGTCCGCACACTTTTGTGACCCACCTTGGCACGTTTTAGTGAAGATTGGATTATACTCAATTCGACCTGATAAAGTCCCGTCACTATTTTTTTCTTCTTTGAAAAAATGGATTCGGCATCTTGCTGCCTCACCTCCTCTCCACGCGAGTTCGTAGGCTGCTACATGATAAAACTTTCTTTGTAGGCCTTCTGGTGTTTCTTCATCCCAAATGTTTAAAATTTTTTCGATATCGTTTTTATTCAGCGCTAATGAACTTTGCTTACGTTTATCTAGAATAGTTTGGAGCTCCTTTCGTTTTGTTTTCTGGCATCCCTTGCTCCTTTGAATTCAATTTCGGTGAAAGGATCGATTATTCGATTGTACTCATTAAAAAACTTTTCTTGCAACATTTTTGCTGTGATATTGAAGAATGTTTTTACCACACTTTCTTTGTAATTGTCTCCGTTTTCTTTACGCATGTTGTAGGCCCAGTCTTTTAGAATTTTCCCCAACTCTTCCTTCGATGTCGTGGCTTGGATGGCATAATTTCGCTCGTTGCAAAATTTTGTGAATTGCTTCCATACCGATTTCCTTGTGTTAATAGTGCTTTTTGGGACAGACTTATCGACTGCCACCGCTATTTCACCCATAGAACACTGTCCAAAACGACTTGAATTCATTTTGAATACAAATGATGCGAAATTGATGCAAATTAATTTGACAGTTGCTATTGTCAAACAATTTCCAAAGTACACTTTGTTTAGATGCATTTTAATCGACCTACTCGCATATTTATCGCTGATAAAAAGCTAGTAGCGTATTTATCGCTGATAAAAAGCTAGTAGCTTTTTAATCACTTAACAAATCATCTGATTGGTCAAATTTTGAAATAATCACCACGGTGATTGGTCGAATATTAATGGAGTGTATTAATCACTTACAACAGGAAGCGAATTTTTATCCGAGATAAACAAAAATGATTGGTTCAAAAGTCAAATTCTCATTGGACCATTGTCTGTGTTGCTATAGTGATGGAAATAATCACTATAAACTAATTTCATTGGTCCCAATTTGAAAAATTCTGTAATTTGATTGGTTAAAAATTTTCGAGTTGGATTGTCATTAATATCCGTATGCAAAATGCCACATTGGTTTTGTTTACTTGACAACGTGCACGAAATATTTTTCACTTTAGGGCGAATAATATTTCGTGCATTTATGCGATTTATGCTTATTTGAGCAATGTAGTTTCCGTAGTAACAAAGAAACTGTCCACTTTGCGCTAAAATAAAAATTTGCTTGTCTTATTTCTTATGATTTCTTTTCTACTTTTTCGGTTATTTTATTCGTATTCATTTAATTACATTTTTTACACAATAATAGATTTGAGATAAAAACTTAATCTGTGCATAAAATAATGTATGTATAGCCGGCATAACTTGCTTTTATGTCCCTACACGCTTTTCCTAGCCCTCGGCTAACGCCTCGGGTTAGAAATAACGCTTCTGACCATAAAGGATTATTTATGCTCTTAATACATAAATAAATATTATGACAGTTTTACATTCTTATACCTATTATAGTTACTTATACTTATTTTTATTATTTTATTGTAAAGAAGGTTATGTTACAGGAAAAAAGTTAATAAGTGGTTCTTGCGAAAAAATAACACTTAAGATTAAAAGTACATATTATGTTTACAATGATGTCTGACAAATATAAAATAGCTATTTATGTAACAAGTACATAATGTAGGACTTTATAGACAAGCCCAGTTTATGGCCGAGCGAGCGAAGCGAGCAAGGCCTATAAAAAGGGCGAGTCTATAAAGTCCGATTATGTAAGAGTTGCATACAAAGCTTTATGTTCGATTCCTAAAATTGGGTAATGATCAAAAGAAAATCAGTTTATAAATTTGACATCTATTCTTGACAGAAGAAAATTTGACATGTAATATACAGTTGTCATACTTTATTTTACTACTATATACTTTATTTTACTACTACCACTTTATTTTACGAGTACAATAATAAGCCAGTTCACTGCCGCAAAACAATACAATAAACAGTACTTTATAATGCAATCGGACATAAAACAAATTAAACAAACATTGGAACTTTGATTGGAATGATGAAGGGAAAATATTTGCTACCTAAATGTCATTTTTAAGGTTAGATTGAACTGCTTGATTATTGGATTTATATTATAACGGACGAAAGTTATAATCGGATGGCACTCCACATACGAGATTTATTCATGATTGGTAGTTTAGGAAATAAATTGTAAGATTCTTTGACGATAAAGATTCTTAAAGGTTGGGCAAACGATAATTTTATTAGAACAAATAAGTATTATAAACAAGGTAAATCTTGCATCCAAAAATACCGCAAAACACGTGATGTAAATATATAGGTAACGCGTTGCCTAAAGAATATAAAACTGTAGGAAGGGACATAATTATGTCGAAATGCGCACATAAACTACATAACCTCAATTTTAAAACATAGTATTTTGAAATTAATCGAATATAAATTTTATATTTAATATTTTAAACAAACGAATACTTATGAAACGTAATTTCCTTCTTCGTCTTATTTTGAGAGAAAAGCAGATTTAAGTGGTGTCTAATGGCGGCCAGTGTGACGTTATATCCGTCGCTTTTAAAGTTCATTGCGCCGGGTAGTTACGCTCCTTCCTACACTTTTATATTCTAAAAGCGCGTTGCGCATGTGGAGAGATCTATAGAGACAGAATCCGTGAAACAATAACAATCGACCTAAGTGCATGGCGCGAAGTCGTCTGAATTTAAGATTTTTCAAAAGAAAATAAGAAGGAATGAGAATAATAAATATCATGAGTAGAAGGAGCCCCCCCCCCCCCGGGGGGTTAATAACTTTTTAATAGATTTTTCCCTAATTGATTTTCTGTGTAGGTCCACCGCCGTCAGAAGTATAACTTTTTAATTGTTTTTCCCCTAATTGATTTCTTTTATTTGTTTTTTCTAATTGATTTTCTTTCAATTGTTTTTCCTAATCTGATTTTCTGTGTTAGGTGTATAGGTGCACTTTTGTATCAGATGTCATATTTTGACGTCACGACTACTGCATGGTTATAATGCTTCATATTTTAATAGCTTTACCTGGAAATCTGCTTGTTTTACCCTGAGGCTATTAATGGTTTTTCCAGTAACTTTAATTGTTTTTTTTACCTTCCGGTGTTTTTGGTTAGAGTCACTACATCTAGTCACCTAGGCCGCGGTGGTCGACCAGAGTACCGCAAAACGCCGCTATATTGGGGCAGAGAAGAGTGATCTTTAATAACGCACAAATTAAAATCACATTTTACGTATTTGATATATTAGAAGTTTGAACTTTCATAATAAGGAAAACTTTTTAAACTAAACGTGTATTTGATTAAATTCAATATAATAAAAATAATGAACAATTTCGTGCTTCATTTGCCCCAATATGGCGGCGTTTGCGGTACTCTGATCGAACAGCACGGTCTAGGTGACTAGATGTAGTGACTCTATTTTTGGTGCAACTCGGCGGCCATCTTGGGGAAATTCCGCTAATGACTGTGGCGTTTTTTGTTTTTTCTACATACGTTCAATGTTGTCAGCTGACATGTACTTTGATTTTACGTGGTTTACCCAAAATGTTTAGTTTGAGACTTTTAGATATGTCGGGGAATTTGAATTTGACCGGCCAGGGAGTTTGTTTTAACTAACCTACCAATAGAAGTGGTCGAAATGATTGTAGCTTTATTAAAATTGTTGACGATCTCCGATATCAGACTATAGTTATTTATGTAATTTGTTATAGTTTTTCCTTTAGACCGAACTGTTTTTGGTGTGGAATTTGAATTTGGCCGGTCTGGGATTTTGTTTCTTTATAAAAATTTTGGCGACCCTTGATGTGTTATTGTTTTTCCTTTTACTTGTGCTTATCTAATGATGTCATATTTGGACGTCATAATTGTTACAATGCTGGTATATAAGTACTTGTTAGTTTGGATAGATATCTACAACGCCTGTATAATGAGGGCCTTCTTAGACGCACAAGGTTCTCATTCTAACGATAAAATTTTTATTCCCAAAGAGATCGCAGTTCTATCTGACAATGGGAGTAAAATAGCACATCTGCTTATAAAACCACCATATCCATTAGAGTCTTTACCGAGAGCCTGCAGGAAGGTGGCGTTTTACTTGCAAAACTTTTACCACTGTGTTTCTTGGATTTAGGATTTTTAAATTTTGAAGAGGTCCAGCTCTAATTAAGAAAACTTATAGAAGATCTTCTGACAATCTACGTAAATGGCGAGGAAAAGAAAACGCTTTTAAAATTTCTTTCGAAAAAGGTCATCCACTTAGAAGATATTGGATGGCCGTCTTCACGCAAGTTGAAAGAAAAAGTTATCACCGTGCAGTGTTTTAACCATAATATTGAAGAACCTGTGTGTGCAATTGAAAATGCTATGGTTTAGCGGGCTGGTACAATAATCAACACATTCGATATTCTTAGACTTCAGAAAATAATTTAGACTCGAATGAAAATTGTGAAGCACGCTTATTTTGCTAACCAACTCCCAACAAATATTTCAAAAAATCGTGTGCTATAAGTGTTATACACAATTTCAACAAGATGTACCGGAAAGCATCAATAGAGAGTCGTACAAGAATTCTGGATAGTGGCAGTTTACTGCGGGTGTTAATCTCCAGACAAGTGGACGATATTTTGCTGAACGAATTGGTATTTAAGTTTAGTGATTATTTGGTTAATGAACTCCAGAAATATGTTAGTTGTAATTATAAAATTTAATTGTAGGTATTACATGTTGTACGTAGTCGATCTAATAAAAAAGTTGTTTAACCAATCTATTGTTTACTTTACATCTACAATACTGTACCTTTCCTCATCATTAGGCATCAACTTCAGATCAATTTTTTATCTAGATGTACTGCAAACTAATTTATATCCCTGGCTGAACATTTAATTCCCTACCAAGAGTGTACATATGGTTTTTCGTACCTTGCCTCCTTGTTGTGTTATCGAAAAAAGAAGATATGTCATACATAATAATAATAATAATAATAGTTTTTATTTTCCACAAGAATACATAAAAAAAGAAAACGTAATGAAAAAGATGTTATACATATTGGTAATCATTTGTATAGAAAATAAACTACTTAAGTGGAAAAAGTGATGATAGTCAGTTGAATTCAAGAATTGAATTCTCTGCTCTTCCCTATCACCACAAAGTTACTCTACATGTTTATAAGTAATGTTATTATACAAAGAATTTAGTGATACGAACATACCCATAAAAGTATTATACTACTACTAAGATTTATAGAGAGTTATGACCACCAGAGCATCACAATAGAAAAAGTATTGCATAAACAGTATCTACTATAATGATTTCGAACTTCTAACGAGGTACCAGATTTCATCGTTACCATTTCAGTTTGTCTGGGGTAATTTACTTTGCTTTTAATTAGAAGAGTTATTTAATAACCAATTGGCAGTGCGTTTCTTAAATGAACATGTGGATAAGCTTTTGTTTTCGATAGGTACTGAATTATACAACTTATATATATTGAAGGTAAAAGAACGTTTGTAAAATTCAGTATGATGTACAGGTGGAGTGATTAAACCTCTATGGCGAAGATTTAAATTATGTACATCAGTACGATATCTTATTTTATTGTACAGGTAAGAAGGGACTGTTTTTGTAATAATTTTATGATATAAGACCAAAGAATGCAATACCCTACGCTTATTCATATTTAACCATTTAGTTTCAATTAACTTATGCGAAATATGCTGTCGACGTTTGATTCCATAGATAAATCGCAAACATGCATTTTGCATTACCTGGATTTTTCTGCTAGTTACACTGTCAAGACAGGGACCGTAAAGGACGTCACAATAATTAAATTGTGAAAGAACCAAGGATTCACATAGGGTAATCTTTAAGGTTTTATTTAATATGTGACGACTATTATAAAGAAGTTTAAGGTTACAAAATGCCTTTCTGTTACAGGCATTTATATGCTCATGAAATCTAAACTTATTATCTAGTGTGACACCCAGATTTTTAGCACAGTCTGAACTTGGAATAGGGATACCATTGATAGATATCGGAAAATCTTCTCTCAGAGCAATTCTGTGTGTTGTTCTACCGAATATAATAAGTTTAGATTTAGTAGGATTTATCTTAAGAGAATGTGAAGCTGCCGAAGCTGCCAAGTTACTTAAATCGTAGTTAATATTTCTATTAGCATTTATTCTGTCTGCATAATTAAAAGAATAATAAATTTGTGCGTCATCAGCATATTGATGATACTTACAGTGTTTTAAATCACTACAAATGTAACGTGAATAAAGGGTATAGAGGAGAGGCCCCAAAATTGATCCTTGTGGGACACCACATTCGATATTTCTAAGCTGAGAATTATTATTGTTTAAAGCCACGTATTGTTTCCTATTACAAAGGTAATTTTTAATCAAATATATAGATGAATTATCAAATCCGATATGCTTTAGGACTGCCAGCAGTATACCGTAATCTATAGTGTCAAAGGCCCTTGAGAAGTCTAATAAAACCAAAGCTGTGATTTTGCCTTCGTCAGTTGCTCGTATAATATCATCAGAAATGCACAACAAAGCAGTTGCACAACTGAAGTTGGCACGAAACCCAGATTGGAATTCTAAATATAGGTTATTTTCATGTATATAGGCCCTTATCTGCTCGTCAATAACTTTCTCAAGAACCTTGGACAGTGCAGGCAGTATACTTATTGGCCTAAGGTCTTTGAATTCTTTTGGAGAGTTGATCTTTGACAAAGGAATAACCTTAGCTACCTTCCACTCTTCTGGAAAAACGCTATTATCTAGACAGAAATTTATAACATGTGTAATATATGGTATTAATACGGGACAACATAAATTTATCATCAATACGCTGATACTATCAACACCAGATGAAGTTGATTTAATTTTGTTAAGTTGTTTAGTTACTTCATGCTCTGGAACTGGTACAAATTTAAATTTATCGACAACGTTCGGTCCTACATTCTCATAAACTTCTGGTATTGTTAAATTAGGGGAAATAAATGCCTGTACCGAATCAATAAAAAAATTATTAATTTGATTGACGTTACTTAAATGAGTTGGAATATCAGTCTTTGTTTTGGTAGTACAAACTTTAAACTGTTTTAAATCTTTCCATAAAAGTTTAATATTACCTTGATTGAATCGTTGGTTGAAAAATGCTTTCTTCTCGTTCTTGATCGACAGAGTAACCAGATTACGCAGCATTTTATAATAGTTCCAATGTTCAACAGCTTTGGTTGTTTTGAATCGTTTAAAAGCTTTATCTCGCAACGACATCATAAATCTAAGGTTGTCTGTCAGCCACGGAGCTTTTGGTTTTCTAAAAGTTGAAGTTTTAAAAGGAGCACATAAGTCAAATAAATATAGTACATTTTGATTTAAAAAGTTGACTTTATCGTTAACATTATTCATTTCGAACATTTGTTGCCATCTAACTGAGAGTAAAAGTTCCTGGAAATAATCATTATTAAAATTTGCAAAATCTCTATAAGTACGAATAATGGGGACTTGAATAATTGTTTCTATTCTTATGGTACAATATACTAGTTCATGATCAGAATAAAAAGGCACATTTTTTGTACCTGAATTTATAACTTCAATGGTGTCTGTAACTAGAATATGATCTATTAAACTCCTGGATGTAGCTGTAATTCGCGTGGGTTCGTTAATTAACTGTCTCATTCCAAGACCTTCTAACATGGAGAAATATTGAGTTGTTGCAGTTGACGCAAGATTCATGAGATCGATATTAATATCTCCTAAACATATTAGACCGTCAGACGATGGGAGTAGATAGCTTACAGTTTTCTCGAAACCTTCAACGAAGTTTTTGTAGTTATTTCTATGTGGCGAATACACAACACCAACAGTAAAATTTTTCTTGTTGATATTAACATTAATCCAGAGTTGTTCATAATCTTGTCTATTTACGGTAATAATTCTGAAATTGAAATTATTTTTTATATATAGGGCAATACCGCCGCCAAAGGTTGATCTGTCTCTACGTATTAATATATAATTATCAATATTTACAACCATGTCATCAATACCAGTATTTAAAAAAGTTTCGGAAATGGCAACGATGTCATACCTGTTTATCTGTATATGTTCATTAAGAATATCAAATTTATTGGATAAAGACTGCGCATTGATATATGCGATGCTGAGGTGATTCATATCTATAATTGAAAAACAAAATCAAATTTATTATATTATAACAATAAATTAAGTTTATAGATTACGAGTACGAGAATGTATGTATCAATTAAAGTATAAAAAGAGTAAAAATTAAAGTATGCAGAAACCTGCAGAGGTGTGCATTGTGTTCAGTACAAATTCTTACGTACATATCTTGAATTAAAGCATTTTACCTTTATAGTAATATTATTTACCATGAAAACCTCAAAAATGCAAATAAACCAATTTTTGTCTTATCTACTAGGTAATAATTTTACTTTACATAAAATTTAAATTATAAATATCAGATTCCCAATAATAATTCTAAATTGATTTAAAAAAATAATAAATAAGTGAGTATAAAGAAAGAATTTTAGCTTTAGCATTTACCTTTATACCTAGTAATATTATTTAACATGAAAACCTCAAAAATGCAAATAAACCAATTTTTGTCTTATCTACTAATAATTTTACTGTACATAAAATTTAAATTATAAATATCAGATTCCCAATAATAATTCAAAATTGATTAAAAAAAAATAAATAAGTGAGTATAAAGAAAGAATTTTAGCTTTAGCATTTACCTTTATACCTAGTAATATTATTTACCATGAAAACCTCAAAAATGCAAATAAACCAATTTTTGTCTTATCTACTAATAATTTTACTTTACATAAAATTTAAATTATAAATATCAGATTCCCAATAATAATTCTAAATTGATTTAAAAAAATAATAAATAAGTGAGTATAAAGAAAGAATTTTAGCTTTAGCATTTACCTTTATACCTAGTAATATTATTTAACATGAAAACCTCAAAAATGCAAATAAACCAATTTTTGTCTTATCTACTAATAATTTTACTTTACATAAAATTTAAATTATAAATATCAGATTCCCAATAATAATTCTAAATTGATTAAAAAAAAAATAAATAAGTGAGTATAAAGAAAGAATTTTAGCTTTAGCATTTACCTTTATACCTAGTAATATTATTTACCATGAAAACCTCAAAAATGCAAATAAACCAATTTTTGTCTTATCTACTAATAATTTTACTTTACATAAAATTTAAATTATAAATATCAGATTCCCAATAATAATTCTAAATTGATTTAAAAAAATAATAAATAAGTGAGTATAAAGAAAGAATTTTAGCTTTAGCATTTACCTTTATACCTAGTAATATTATTTAACATGAAAACCTCAAAAATGCAAATAAACCAATTTTTGTCTTATCTACTAATAATTTTACTTTACATAAAATTTAAATTATAAATATCAGATTCCCAATAATAATTCTAAATTGATTAAAAAAAAAATAAATAAGTGAGTATAAAGAAAGAATTTTAGCTTTAGCATTTACCTTTATACCTAGTAATATTATTTACCATGAAAACTTCAAAAATGCAAATAAACCAATTTTTGTCTTATCTACTAATAATTTTACTTTACATAAAATTTAAATTATAAATATCAGATTCCCAATAATAATTCTAAATTGATTAAAAAAAAAATAAATAAGTGAGTATAAAGAAAGAATTTTAGCTTTAGCATTTACCTTTATACCTAGTAATATTATTTACCATGAAAACCTCAAAAATGCAAATAAACCAATTTTTGTTTTATCTACTAATAATTTTACTTTACATAAAATTTAAATTATAAATATCAGATTCCCAATAATAATTCTAAATTGATTTAAAAAAATAATAAATAAGTGAGTATAAAGAAAGAATTTTAGCTTTAGCATTTACCTTTATACCTAGTAATATTATTTAACATGAAAACCTCAAAAATGCAAATAAACCAATTTTTGTCTTATCTACTAATAATTTTACTTTACATAAAATTTAAATTATAAATATCAGATTCCCAATAATAATTCTAAATTGATTAAAAAAAAATAAATAAGTGAGTATAAAGAAAGAATTTTAGCTTTAGCATTTACCTTTATACCTAGTAATATTATTTACCATGAAAACCTCAAAAATGCAAATAAACCAATTTTTGTCTTATCTACTAATAATTTTACTTTACATAAAATTTAAATTATAAATATCAGATTCCCAATAATAATTCTAAATTGATTTAAAAAAATAATAAATAAGTGAGTATAAAGAAAGAATTTTAGCTTTAGCATTTACCTTTATACCTAGTAATATTATTTAACATGAAAACCTCAAAAATGCAAATAAACCAATTTTTGTCTTATCTACTAATAATTTTACTTTACATAAAATTTAAATTATAAATATCAGATTCCCAATAATAATTCAAAATTGATTAAAAAAAAATAAATAAGTGAGTATAAAGAAAGAATTTTAGCTTTAGCATTTACCTTTATACCTAGTAATATTATTTACCATGAAAACCTCAAAAATGCAAATAAACCAATTTTTGTCTTATCTACTAATAATTTTACTTTACATAAAATTTAAATTATAAATATCAGATTCCCAATAATAATTCTAAATTGATTAAAAAAATAAATAAATAAGTGAGTATAAAGAAAGAATTTTAGCTTTAGCATTTACCTTTATACCTAGTAATATTATTTACCATGAAAACCTCAAAAATGCAAATAAACCAATTTTTGTCTTATCTACTAATAATTTTACTTTACATAAAATTTAAATTATAAATATCAGATTCCCAATAATAATTCAAAATTGATTAAAAAAAAATAAATAAGTGAGTATAAAGAAAGAATTTTAGCTTTAGCATTTACCTTTATACCTAGTAATATTATTTACCATGAAAACCTCAAAAATGCAAATAAACCAATTTTTGTCTTATCTACTAATAATTTTACTTTACATAAAATTTAAATTATAAATATCAGATTCCCAATAATAATTCAAAATTGATTAAAAAAAAATAAATAAGTGAGTATAAAGAAAGAATTTTAGCTTTAGCATTTACCTTTATACCTAGTAATATTATTTACCATGAAAACCTCAAAAATGCAAATAAACCAATTTTTGTCTTATCTACTAATAATTTTACTTTACATAAAATTTAAATTATAAATATCAGATTCCCAATAATAATTCTAAATTGATTAAAAAAATAAATAAATAAGTGAGTATAAAGAAAGAATTTTAGCTTTAGCATTTACCTTTATACCTAGTAATATTATTTAACATGAAAACCTCAAAAATGCAAATAAACCAATTTTTGTCTTATCTACTAATAATTTTACTTTACATAAAATTTAAATTATAAATATCAGATTCCCAATAATAATTCTAAATTGATTAAAAAAAAAATAAATAAGTGAGTATAAAGAAAGAATTTTAGCTTTAGCATTTACCTTTATACCTAGTAATATTATTTACCATGAAAACCTCAAAAATGCAAATAAACCAATTTTTGTCTTATCTACTAATAATTTTACTTTACATAAAATTTAAATTATAAATATCAGATTCCCAATAATAATTCTAAATTAGTTAAAAAAAAATAAATAAATGAGTATAAAAAAGAAAGCTGCTTTTTAAAGTTAATTCTTAACAATTATTGGATTAACTTTTCTTGGTTTACTAAATATGGTTAGCAATCTGTCAGAAAAATGAATTAATTTTTATCAACAATTCTCAATTGTAAATAAAGATAAAGATAAGTTATGTACATATGAAAAGAAAAAGGATACGATATACCTTAATATTAGGAAAATATACTACTATTATCTTCTTTTGTTAGCATTAAAATATTTGTAACCGTTTAATTCGGGAACTCTTCATGACACGTAATATAATGCTTTTTATTTTGAAATAGCACCACAACACGGCCGTCGCTTGACCATACATTGGTAAAACCAAACTTCTTTATTGCATCTCCCAATAGTTTAGCACGATATTTGGTGAGATCTTCTTTAATCGAAAATGGTGATCCCTTCAATAGTTTTTTTTAGTGAAGACTTCTTGTCGATACCTATATGAAACCAATTTTACCAAAATCGCCCTTAATGATCCATTTTTTCGTTGACCCACTCGATGACTACGATCAATATCCCATAAAGATAGATTTAAATTGAGTTTTTAAATTGAGATTTTAAAGCGAAACTGGTGCCTTGTGTAGCCCCCTACAATTTAAAGCAAGTACAGAAGAATTCAATCGTGTATTTCAATTTTACAGCAAAAATTATTTTAAAAAATACTCGATACCAAGATCTTATAAATAAAGGAAATTAGGATTTCAAAGAGGCGCAAAACCTTGTACGTGTTAGATTGGATAAGAAAACTGACTAGTGCAGTGTATTCTCGTATATAATACAACAAGTGGTAGGAATCTTGCCGGTAATTTTTGTCAGTCAGATCACGAATAGTTGTTGTGGCGAAAATCGCCACGAGTGCTTTAGCACGAGTGGCGATTTTCTAAAGACAACAACTATGAGTGTTACTGACTGACAAAAATTACCAAAAGATTCCTACCACGTCTTGTCTTCGGCATGACAATCCAAAGAAAATGACAGAAATTGGAGGTTTCGAAATGCAGTAGTTCATGAAATGTCACCACGGCAACATAACAAAAGCTGTGTGAATAGTAATAAAATTTTACCAGTTTTGGCGAAATGGCAGAGTTGCGGTTCGGTGAAACAAATTTAAAAGAAATACGGGCAAAAGTAGTGATGACTGTTCCACAGAGTACAAAGCGTAGTCGTAATTCTGTGTGGGAGCAGTTTAAAAAGTTTTGCGATTACAAAGATTCCACTTTAAAAACAATGTGGAATACTACTGCCAAAATGGTGCAGGAATTATATTTTAATTCTTTTAATGTGAAGATGAATCCATTCTCAGATATTGAGTTTAAAAGTGCGCGTGCAGCAAGAGACGGAAAGCGAAGTAGCTGCAATCGATTGCAGAAAAGAGAAAAGTGAGTTTAATATCTATAGTAGATGACAACTACGAAACAATTATTGACGTCTGGAACGAAGATACTCCTTCAGGGTTCCAGAAAAAAATCTATCAAATTGCAGCAAGAGAGCTTGCTTGGAGAGGTGGAGAACCGGCTAAATGTTTGATCGAATACTTTCAAGAAGAAAAACATTGCACTGGAAAATTGACTGGGCGTTATGAGTACAATCCCGTTTTCTCAAAGACTTGCCAAGGCGGATCACGTCGTCTTTGTGACAGTAAATGGCTGGTTTCTAATGAGAAGAATCCTAATCATTGTTCCGTGAGGTTGGTATTGATTATAAAAATATGTCCAATATGTATATTGTATACCGTTTTATGTTCATTTTCAGATTGTTGAAAAAGATGCTACAAAAGAGGGGCAGTAACGTCACCACAGATCGTTTATTTGTGACTGCGAATCCTAACTGGTGTGAATCTGGTATTTGGTACAAGAATATTCCTGTAGGAATTAATGAAATTGGTAAATGGACTAAAAGCAGTACAGAAAAGGCCGGACTGGATGTAAAGAGATTTAAGATAACTAATCATTCTACGCGTTCAAGTGCAGTAACCCAGCTTGCGAAATCTGGCGTGGAGGAACAACAGTTGATAAAAATTACGGGTCATAGTTCAGTAAGTTCGATTCGCCCTTATTTGCAACTGGTCACTCAGCACCACGCACAAATAATAAGTAAAATGAGAAAGGAAAAAGTACAACCGACACAAAACGAAGAAAGACCAACAATTGTTTATAATAATTGTGTTATAAATAATAATTATTGTTAATAAAGTTTATTGTTGAATTTTTTACCTTTATACTCACCTGTATTATCGCTATAATCATCTGCTCCTTAGTATGGAAAGAATGCCAGTGTAATCAGATCCTAATTGGCTCAAATTCAAAAAATAGACTGTTTTTATTGGTTGTTAGATTTTGAGTTGGATTGTCCTAAGAATTAACTTGCCAATACGAAATTTTCATCTGACTGGCATCAAGAATAGCGGTAATATCGCCTGATGGATTTTACCGAAGAGATTCTAAGGTGAAAAAATGACTGAATCACGATCGTGTCCGTCTCTCAACGAATTCTTCTTAATTACTTCATGACGAATATGAGACTACAAAGTTACATCCGAAAGTTTCTTGAGCACTTTTACTGGTGCAAATTGCTGAGCACTGTATGACATATCTGCCTTCTTCGATAACACTAAAAGTAAGCGAGGTACGAAAACACATTGGGATGTACCAACTTGTTAATCGAGAATAGATCATGATCATTTTAATGTTTACATAGTAGACTCTATGGTTCCAGACTAATTACACAATCAAGCAGTTTTCTGGAAAACCTCGTAAAATGATTTGGTATAAATAAAGGGAGTAAGATGCTAACAGTGGTGTGTTGTGCAAATGTGGCAAGACAGGAATTAGTACCAGTAATAGTTTTGAAAAGAAAGTATTTCACAAACAACACGTTTGGTGACTTGGCATATTCCAAAACAAACACTTAGTTCGTAAGTGGCAATGGTGGATAACCGAAGAAACCTTTACACGCTGGTTAAAATCTGTATTTCTTTGGCACGGTAGCCAACCAACATTGCAGATCGGTTAGAGATTGTGGAAGCTGCAAAACGACCAGATCTTGCTATTCCCAAATTACTGAAAGTCTTCAATCATTAGACGTGACCGTATTCAAATTGTTTAAGAGCAAATGGGAACAACTGCTACTGGATTAGAGTCACCACTAAACTACTTGCCGAAATTAGATTTTGCCAATCTTCTTGGAGATAACAGAAACCTGTGCAAATGAAATGTATCTCAAGAAGTAACTAAAAGGGGTTTCAAGAAAATTGTAATTTTTGATGCAGACGTTTCTAGCCATGTGAACAAGTATTGAGCCATAGAAACTATGCCGATACAAAGCTATCCAGCTCATTCTACAGAAAAATTAACTGGATCACCAAGGAGTGCATATCATCAAATTTGATACTGTACCTGGACTATCGAGTAATGAACAGTCTATCAACAATGTAAACAACATATCTTGATCCTTTTCTCAGGAAATAGCTATCAATAATAATATATATGTCACAGTAGCATTGTCAAATAAGAAACTGATGTACTGCCTTCTCTTAGTTTAATCACACTCTAAAGTCATAGAGGTCCAACCTCAATCTACATATCACCTAAAGAACTGTGTCTCCTACTTCCGTTGTAAAATAAGAAGAGAATTGATAGTTCAGACAATTCAATTTTTATGACTAAGTCAGCATTACAAGCTTTTTTATGTTTGCTTTTACATTTACATTCAAAGTCTAAAGTTGCTGTTTCTAAAGGAGTCAAGACTATATTTTTTAAATTCTTATTCAGAGTCCAAACAGTTTTTACTTTATTATTAACGAAACTGCAAATTTTTGATATGCTAAATCTAAGACGGTTGTCAAAGCTGCTGCAGCGCTGTATTCCCAACGGTGTGTTGGACCAGTTGGAGGCACCCATTGTGTTGTGTATAAGCACAGAGTATGTATAAGTACAATATGCTCACGATAAACGTAACATAATAAAATCCAGATTCGTAAAATTTTATATTTTTACCTTATATGTAAGTTATCCAAAATATCTAATGAATAATTATTTTTGTTAACAAAAATCACTCTTTGCTGAAAATACTATTGTATTTCATCCAATTTCTTAATTCATTAAGGGGCCTAGGGACAACTCATGAATTTCGGTTCATTCGAGTGATAAATTATTTGAAAAGTTCTTTTTTGAAATCTAATATAGCACAAGCGATTGTATATCAACCAATATTATAATATAATAGCGAACGCACTTCGCGAACCGCGAAAACGAATTCATTAGCTGTCCCTATTCCCTTTAAGTAGTATTTATCATTTATGTCACAAATATATTGGCATACATTCTACTTTCAATATATAATAATTTCCAACAGTACAAGACTTTTTACGTATAATACACTTGGTAGAATTGAACGAGGTCCTGCCGCTTAAATTAATGAGCTTTGTGTATATCAGACAAGGATGGGAATTCCTACATCACGCGGGTTTAGGTTTAGGTTAGTTAGCGAGTACATGAAAAACAAAGTGTTGCCAACTGTCATGCTACTTACCAAAATATTCCTAACAAATTTATTTAAAAGGTAATTATATGATATCCTGACCGGTACAGAACATGCAAATTTTAAAAGATACACTTGCCAAAAATTTTCTATTAAATTTAAAACAGTGAAATATCGAGCGCTGAGGGGTTTTCATTAGAAAAACGGCAAAAAACAGGTAAAAATTATAAAATCTTCTTATCATATGATACAAACAACACCATTTTTACGCCATTTTCACATAAATACAGCCAACTTTTTTACTAACTGTAACGCAACATCATAACATTCTACCCTTACAATAGCAACTTTAGAGTTGATTTTCTTACTAATTACGGGCGAGCGCCACGACTTGTCAGATTATTGTTTTCTGAGTTATTCTCTACAACCTGGTATCATTGGTGTAGCTGGGTTACGGAGAGTCAGGATATCATATAATTAATGAAAAGGTCTCTAATGCTTTATATTTATGAAATAAAAAATTAAAAAGAAAGATTAATAACTAATAATTGTTTATCTTTATTTAAGCCAGAGTTTACTTCCATGCAAAACAGGAGAATGTGTTATTGAAGATACTTTTTGTGATGGCAAAGAAGATTGTAAAGACGGGTCAGATGAAGACGATTGCACTAATACCCCGTAAGTTATAAAATTAATTATACATAAGGGTTAATTGTAAATTATACTAATTGTCAATTAATTGCAGTTGTAATAATCTATTTTTATTTAAATGTGATTATGGTGCTTGCATAAGTAAATCTTTACAATGTAATGGGAAAATGGATTGCAAAGATAATTCTGATGAAAAAGATTGTCCAAGTAATGGTTGTGGGTATGTTTCTTTGTAGTCTTTAATGATAAGTGTTATGAAATAATATACAGAATAAAAAACCATCATAAGCAACTGAGATATTATTTTAGTGCTGAGAAATTCCAATGCAAGAACAGTGAATGTATTGATGATATTCTTTTATGTGATGGCAAAGCAAATTGTAGTGATCAGTCAGATGAAACTGAAGAGGCTTGTAAAGAACTTGATTGCCTGGGTAGTACTTATCGATGCAAGTATGGGGGATGTATAAACAAAATTGCAGAGTGTAATGGTGTTGTAGACTGTGTTGATGGTTCTGATGAAGCTTCATGTGGTAGTTCAGTTAAACCTGTAACTTTCAATCCAACTACAAGTACACCTCTACCTACACCTATTACAACACCACCTCCGTAAGTTCTAAAGTTAGATTAAGGTAGAACAATTTTTGAATAAAGATAATTCAGAGAGTATGAATGAAAAAGAAATCAAGCATTAGAACTTGTAAGCACACCTCATAACAGTAACACCCCATAAAGTAAGAAAAAACCGTGCTTTTCATTTAAACTCGATATATTAAACAATATTAAAGTAAAGCAATATTTTTAGTGGTCACTGTGTTGTTCCTGGTAACCCAGGAAATGGCTTTTATAAAGTTGGTGAGCATATTTTTCAACCTGGCAGCTTTGCACCACCCTTTGCAGCATTAGTTTTAAAGTGCAATAAACTTTATAAACCAAGTCCTCCTAATGCTGGTTTTCCTATTTGTTATAATGGAGCATGGTCATCAACTCTACCCACATGTGCACGTAAGTTGTTTATTTGATTTTTGTTTTTTAACACTACTTTAGTTGTACTGACAGTTTAGAATGTAATTCATCAAGCAACAGAAAATTTTGTTTAGGTTGACGGACTAATATGATACACCGAAAAGATGACATAATAGGATGTTTGGAGAAGTAGAAACATATCTCTGGTTTATTGTTTTGTTTATAATCCATTTTTATAATAATAATAATAGAGTATTCTTAATAACTTAAAAGTCAAAATAGTAAAAAGATAAGTATCAATATTAGCATGCTTTGCAAAGAGATGTATAAAATGGTTACAGTTCTTGTATCTGATAATGATCTGAATCAACTACTACTGCTTTGGTATTGTTTACAGAACAAAAACGCATGGTATTAATAAACCTGCTAGATAACGTAGGTTATGTTAACAAAATCTTTCTCTGTCTGGAGCACACATATATCTCTGAAACTTTTCAATATTTTAAAATGTGGTTTAATTGAACATGGGTCTAACTACATTGATACAACAAGCAGCTTGGCGAGCCACGCCAGTTAATAAAATTCATGAAAGTCATCGTATTCCTGTACACATCAAAGAGCTTGTCATTAAAAAACGCTGTGCTCGTCGTAGATGGCAATTAAGCAGAAATCTACTAGATAAAACTATCCTTAATAGACTCACTCATGACCTCAACAGAGCCATCAAAGCTTACAGAAATGATACCTTTGAACTGCACTTAACAAATTTATCATCAAACGATCATTCATTGTGGAAAGCCACCAAAAACTAAAAAGACCTGTTGCAAACGTTTCACCAATAAGGAAACCTGATGGCTCATGGGCTCGATCAAACTTGGATAAGGCTAATATTTTTGCTGAACACCTTGAAACAGTATTCTCCACTCCTCAAGCAGACAACAATGTAGACGATCATATAGAAGCTTTCATAGAATCACCCTGCCAATTATCACCTCCGATCAAAGCTTTCTCTCCAACAGAAGTTAGCAATCAAATACAGTTACTAAATTCTCACAAAAATCCAGGCTATGATCTTATAGTAGGCGAAGTCTTAAAACATCTACCAAGGAAAGCAATAGTACTAGTAACTATGATTTTTAATAGCATTTTGCGATTGTGCTACTACCCTGTGCAATGGAAATATGCACAAATAATAATGGTACTCAAATCTGGCAAACAACCTACTGAAGCCACTTCATATCGACCAATTAGCCTCCATCCCATAATGTCAAAAATGCTTGAACGACTAATATTAAATAGAATAGAAAAATCTGTGCCTCTAAATGAACTCATTCCCGACTACCAATTTGGTTTCCGAAAATCGCAGTCTACAATTCAACGGTGTCATCGCATTGTAAATAATATCAAGGAGAGCTTAGAAGAAAGAAAAATCTGCTCTGCAGTATTTCTTGATATACAGCAGGCGTTTGACAGGGTTTGGCACAAAGGCCTCATCTACAAAATAAAACTACATTTTCCTGCTCAGCTATTCCTTCTCCTAAAATCCTATTTAGAAAATCGTCAATTCCAAGTAAAAATCGAAAGTGAGCTGTCAACATACCACTGCATAAAATCAGGAGTACCTCAGGGAAGTGTCTTGGGTCCTTTTTTGTATCTACTTTATACTTCAGATATACCAACTACTCGTGACACTTTGATAGCAACATTTGCTGATGACACAGCTATTATGTCAACTGACAGAAATCCAGTAAGAGCAGCATCTAAACTTCAAAATCATCTAACTCTATACGAGGCATGGCTTAAAATGTGGAAAATAAATGTCAACGCTAATAAGTCCAGCCAAATTACTTTTACCACCAGAAAGTGCATCAGTTCACAAGTTACAATTAATAATAGCCCCATACCAACAAATACTGAAATTAAAAACCTAGGTCTCCACCTTGATGAAAAACTTACTTAGAGAGCCCATATTCAGGCTAAGAGATGACAACTAGATCTTAAAATCAAAAGCATGTACTGGTTAATGAATAGGAAATCCCAACTTTCCATGGAAAATAAAATTCTAATTTATAAAACAATAATAACACCCATATGGACATACGGAATTGAATTATGGGGGTGCAGCAAGCCCTCCAATACGGAAATTCTGCAATCTTTCCAGTCAAAAACACTGCGGATGTTAATAAATGCCCCATGGTTTGTTTCAAATCTAACCATACACCAGGATCTTGGAATTCCATACATCAACGAGATTATAAGAGCTCGCTCGATCCAATATAGAAACCGTTGCATAGATCATACAAATCAGGAAATTGGAAACCTATTCAATCCGCCCATGGAAGACAGAAGGCTAAAAAGAACTTGGACTGAAGACCTAGCTGGATGAATCTCAGTGAACTGAATATATATATATATATATATATATATATATATATATATATATATATATATATATATATATATATATATATATATATATATATATATATATATATATATACAGGGTGGTCCAGACCACCCGTACACCCCTTTTAAAATGCGGGGGATTAAAAATTTTTAACAAGACGATGGGTGATCTTACTAATGTCGATGTGCTCTTTCGAATGACGCCAAAAAGAAATCCCCCTGACCCCCCTTGTAGGGGATAAGGGGGGCAACTTTAAAAATTCAAATGGGAATCCCTAAATTTTATTGCATATTTAGATTCTACTCATCAGAATATGAATAATTTATTTGAAACATTTTTCTATCTTGACAACAGGTGACGCTGTAATCGTAAAAAACCGACTTTTTGCATTTTCCGCCGTCTCTGGCATATTTACAGGTGCAAATAACAGTTTTTCATATTTTATACTAAATAGTGATGAAAAAGCTTTGCTAATATATACTTTCATGAGAAAAAAAATTTACGTTAGGATGAAAAATGGAAATTCTCACTTGTAATTACACGAGTGCTTCGAAATTATCGATTTGTAATACGAACGTTGATTAGCAACCACGAGTGTCATTTTTTGACGTTTTAATTTCCCGACGTGCAACGGAGGGAAATTTGTGCTCACCAGGTAGCGTTTCGGAATTGACAGTACGGGGGTCTGACATATGCTGTCAGTTCCAGCGTCGGATTCCCAGAAATCGTCTAGAGACCTACACTTAAAGGACGCTGATGCGAAGATTCATAGTCTCTCACGTTAACTTCACCTTAACGGACACACACCGGGATGCTACTTTGATGGGCCCTATAAAGTATCCTCGAAACGAAGCTCTGTCGAGGGCATACCAGGCCTATAACTGGGAGATCGGGGTGGCAAACCTATTTAAAAACAAAAAGTCATTTGAGGTTGGATTCGATCGGGCAGTGGCCCCAACTCTGGCTCGGTTTTACTGAACTGACCTTAGTTGGGGGAATAGTCCTATTGCTGGACTAGGTACTTAGCCCCGTATGAAAGAGGACGGGAAGATGCCGGCGGGTGAGCACGTATATGTTAATCGCTCCGGTACTAGCCTGGTTAGCTAATAGAGGGTGGATAGGCAACCTCGCTCTGACCAGCGAGTAACTGGGAGCAATTGCTGTGCGATTGCGTGCTGATTGAGCGTATATCAATTGCTTCCTCCTTTGGAAGGAACGTGGGGGTATGTTGATATGGGAACCCCGCGTAAAACACATGCAAATCATGCATCCAGATAAATCTTATTTTAGTTTTTGGATGGCAATTCATCGCATCGTCTTTACAAACTCAAATTATCTCAAAATTATTTTACTAGAACATTATCATAATTTTATTTCAGCCCAACATTGTATTAGAATTGCTATTAATTAAATGTGTATTGTAATTATGTAGACTTTTAAAATTATGCTTTAGCTTTTTACTTGGGTCACCTAGTATATTTTTAAAAATTTTAAATTGCATTGACGGTATAGGAAGCTCTAGATCTACAAAAAAAGAGGTAATTTACGAATGTCTCAAAAGTTTTGGCACAATGTTTAGGGCTTTGTAATTTATTTTTAACAGGTTGTTATCGTAAACGAAACAAGCTTGTTGTTACGTCATTTCAGTTTTGGGGTTTAAATTTGTCATTAAATTTTATAACTGCGATTTTATAAGATACAAGTTTTATCTATAATCTTGTTGGACGGATGCCCAAACCTCAAACTATACTACTCTCTGCGAATTAATATATTACGAAGAACCTGTGGTAAACAGAATGATAAATAGAGTCAAAGGCAGGATCGTCATCTCAAGTCGTAAATATTTCACCAATTCAACGTTTCAAGATCAACAATTTGTCCAGATGTTCAGACATGGTCAAAAATACAGAAAAAGGAAAAATGTTCAAATAAGTATATCCAAATCCAGCTGCAACGGATACCTGTATGTTATTGTTCACTGAGCAAAAACTACTTTTCGGAAAATAGAGTCATTCTTAAGAATGATGAGACATTTTTTACTCTTGGTAATTCCTGAATAAAAGGAAATTAAGGTTTCTTTGATAACATCAATGAACTACCAGATAATTTAACTATAAAGCAAAAGCTATTGCGGATAAAATATTGGTGTGGTTTGCGATATCCGAAGCAGGGATTTCTGCCGTATGTCGCACAAGAAAGAAGAGAAACGGTAGCTACCACATACCTGGCGATTAGCTTATACCCATAAGTTTTCTTAAAATTTATTGGATGGAATTAAGCCTAATCTTTGAAACTTAGCATACAGGGTGGATATTTGCCTAATCTCTAAAGATTAGATCATCTAAGTGACCCTCACCAACATTCGTTACCCAGTGGAGTGAACCTTCATTTATTACAGCGACTTCTCTATAAATGCATGCTGTTAGTTCCTCAATGGTTCTAAGACGACTCTTTCGATTTCAAATAGATTAGATTCTAATTAGATCGATCGACCATACGTGCCACGGTAAATATTCAAAAGGTGAATTGATTTGGCCATTAAAATATTGCCTGAGGATCTTCATTGAATTTCCAGCTGTATGAGTTGTCACATTCTGCTGGAACAACAGGCCATTATTTAGTAGTCCCCGGCATCTTAATCCGGGAACAGCATAGATTTTTAACATATGTGAGTAGAGTTGGAAGGTTACTGTAACGGAATGTCGTTTTCGTGTTTGAAAAAGTATTGACTTATAATTCCAAACGATCCTACACTGTACCAAACAATGACTTTCGGGCTATGTAGGTTTTTTGTTAACGCTTGCCAATATTTTCACCTGTCCAATGACTAAAATTTTGTTTGTTGATTACACCATTCTGCATAAATTCTGTGACGCCCAAGTCGGATATTTCTATGACAATGACATGATTATTCAAGACAAAACGATGCTTTATGAAATAATTAATTTCAACAGAATCTCTAACAGGTACCTACTGGATGACTACATGTGAATATAAATCTCAAAGGTATACAAGATATCCATACATAAAGTTGTGGGGAAAAAGTCTGCAAAATTTGGTTGAACTCGTATCTGTCGTATCTTAGTCGTATCTGTAGCGAATGTACATGTTGAATGATGTCAAACGAATGCGTTTTCAAAACAACAAAAAAAGGTTTGTCATTAGCAACTCCAAAATATATACCAAATTACAATCAAATACCTACTAAAAGGTTTGTAAAAATACTCTTATAAACCGGTACAACTTTTTGACAATTCCATAAATCAACCAATAGCATGAATATTGTAAACGAGAAATTCGCTGTACAGATTAGGAGACCACAAGACAGGGATTGTTAAAAAGAAAAAGTAGGGGAGTGTCTGGAACATTGGCCATGCAGCAACAGTGGCCAACTTCCCGCCATTTTCTTGTTTATTAGGTGCTGCTCAAGATTAGGTGGTGTCATCTAGCACAGAATGTACCAATAGGACACTAAGTATATTTACAAAGTAATTCCATTTAAATCTCAAGATTTTTATTTTAAAACAAACTCAACCTGAAATTTTGTACTTGAAGTAAACTACAACAGGCAAGTGAAATAATAATTGTTAGTGGCTAAATAAATAAACGTTGAAAGGAACTAGCGTTGGCCGCTTATACCTACTTCATGTAAATATTTATTGGTATAATAATATTTTGATTGTGTTGGGTAGTTTTTGTTTTTCACTAGTTTTTAGAAAACATGAAGTTGATGTTAAAAACAGTTTATTATTAAATGATTAAAAACATGTAGTTGATTAGTGGCCATGTTAAATGTAGGTACAGTGGCCACTTCTTTGTTATGTAGTCCCTGTACTATTATTTAGTACAATATTTTATTTATTTCAGATATTATTTCCTAGATGTTCCTGATGATTTGTACATTATTTATATCAACCTGTAAAAATAGGCGGCACTACTAGAACAGCAAATCTGTTTTTTCCATTCATTTATCTATGTATAATGTTTGTTAGCTTTTGCCTGGTTTTTTAAATTTAAGTTGCCTTTTTTTTAATACAAACTATTTTTTACAACATAAATCATTATTGTGTAAATGTCTATGTACTTGTTTTTACTATTCCCATCTTCTACACAGTAGTGGCCATCAGTGGCTTAGCCACGGAGGGGGGGTATGGGGGATATATCCCCCCCCAAGGGTCAAAAGCTTAAAAACAGTAGCTGAAAAGTAGATGAAATATTTGACAAACTGACCAAAAACCGTGGCACCTAGATTTTGTTTTGTAATGTTTTTTGTTGAATAAAGACTAGTATTCTTAATAGTGGGGAGGCAGATGGCCAAAGTGACAAATTTGGCTCATCCTGTAACCTAACTGGCAACCACCATGTTAGATTTTATATTACAGTAGTACAGATGGTATTTTGACCGGTGGTCACTGTGTATGAGTGGGATCCTCTTTTCTGAACGGCATTTAGGAAAATAGCGGATGCAAATATTTGATTGTTCGTAGTTGGGAAACCACTCAACCTAGAAACTTGATCTTTGTGTCAAATTATATGTTTTTAAGGTCAAGGAATTCAAAAAGTCTTTAATTTATTCATATATACAACCCATTTCCCATTTTTCAAAATGGCGGCCAATATATGGCATTAAATGAACTTTCATTAAATTATTTATCAACTATTACAATCTTCCTTTATTAAATAAAGATAATGATATTTCATCTGACTCAAACATAAAAACCACAATTAAAAATGTCCTTTATGGGGCCTAACTTCCTTGTGTGATAGAATATAAATTCAAGAATTACACTGTTTCATCCTCATCATCCTGGTTTGAATATATGTTCTTACACTGCTCAAGAGAACACCCACACACTTTGAGACGTAGCTTGTTTACTGTACACACACAATTAGATCGATTATAATCTGGTTTTAATTCACCATTATCATCGTACCATCCGCCATCAAGTAAATCAGGCAACAATGGCTTAGCCTCCAGTGCTTTTCTTCACACAAATGCTTGGTAATGTGCACGTTGGATGTGTAGCTTCAATGAAGCATATGTAGGAGGAAGCATTTCTGGTGATTTTCTCCCAAACTGTAATTCCCGAAGTTCATTGGCTGATTTTAAAGTTTCTGCATTATGTAGATAGCGCGAGTAAATGCTAATAAAATAATCTTCAGCCGATTTGATTGCACTATCCGATAATGTTCCAACACCTATTTCTGCAACCATTTTAGGATTTTTCAGATAAACTTCCCATGCAGTTTTCTTGCCAATACCATTTAGCTGACTGGTTGTGTCACATCCAGTTATCGAGTGAAAACCAATAATAGATTCTCGCACATCAGTCGGTATATGCCTGAGAATATTGTAAGCACAGGGGCGAATATTTTCTGTGATGATGTTCCTTTGGACATCCATACTTCGTCTGCGTGAATTTATTGAAACATGTTCACTAACATAACTAGCACATCTGTATCTTAGCATTGCACAACAATCCGACTGTATCTATTATTAGTTGCATCTTTTGCATGAAGCAAAATTCTCGTATCTGCTTCTTCGTGGTTTGCAAATAATGAATCTGACAGAATTCCAGATGTGGAAGTAGCCGTATCACACTGTTTATAACCACCTGCTGTCACTACAACTTGGTTTGGGTTTAATTTCTTAGAGGATACATCCATCAACTGATTTGAGAGGAAGTGAGTTAGAGCTTTTTTATTCTCAAGAAGATTGATAAATCCATTCCAATTCTGTGGCAAGGGAATCTTGTAAGTCACGTCTTACAAGGGGGGTGCTCTTGCTTTTGCGTTTGGCCCTAATTGCTGATTTAATAAAATTATTTTTGTAGCTATCAAAGACAACATCAATTCTCGAAGTGTAATCAGAGAAATTCTGCAATACTAACTTCACAAATGAGTCCGCTAGATCACCAAAAGTTGTTGTTTTACTTGGCTTTCTGAGTGCTTGTACTACGCCCATAGCATCAATGATGTAGCATGTACGCATGTCAGGTTCTTCTACAGGAAGGATATCTACACCATTGTCGAAATCAAAATTGTACCGAGTATTGCTTTATTTGTTGGAAGACGAAGACATCCGTCATATGATGCTAGTGACAGTGGGACATGCAATTACTATTGAAGTAACTGTTTCAAATCAACATTTTTTTTAATTGTGGTTTTCATGTTTGAGTAAGAAGAAATATCATTATCTTTGTTTAATAAAGGAGGATTGTAATAGTTAAAAAATAATTAAACATAAGTTCATTTAATGCCATATATTGGTCCACATTTCAAAAAATGAGAGATGGGTTGTGTATATAAATAAATTAAAGACTTCTTTGAATTCCTTGACCCCAAGATCTAGTTTTTAGGTTGAGTGGATTCCAAAGTACGAACAATAAAATATTTGCATTCGCCATTTTCCTAAATGGCGTCCAGAAAAGAGAGTCCCACTCATACACGCTATACCATCCCCAGCTATACGTTGAGAGCCAAGCCCGCGGATTTTCTTTTATTATTGTATATCCCCCCCCAAGGGTCAACTCTGGCTACGCCATTGGTGGCCACAGTACCATACTCTAATGGCCACTGTACCATCACTGTAGGTACAGTAGCCACTTTTATCTTAAATTCTTCCAACTCCAAAACCTTTGTTATCATTTTACTTTTTTCAGTTCTAGAATGCAATGGTGTAAAAGTAAAAACAGTATTTGTTATCTAATGGTAACAGATTCTATAAAAAGGGTTAATTTTGGTTGTTATTGATGATATTCAAAAAGGTGGCCAATGTTCCATACTCTCCCGGCTCCTGACTCTAACTAAAAACTCCGGAAAACTCCAAAATTGCTATTTATAAATCTAGTGAATCAGCAAAGACAAAACATAGTATAGGAATTGACAATTTAAAATATAAAAGATCTACTAAGACTATTTAAGACGATTAACCCAGAGTAAAAATGAAATGTGTGGAATTCACAAGTGATACTCTAGGACAGACTGTTTTGAGTTTGTTGCATTCTCATCAGCTGGAGCTAATCACCTGTGAACCCCACACACAGATTCCTGGCTTATATACAAGCTAATGACTAACATTAGTACCAAATGCTAACCGATGCGACACCTATAAAATTACGGTTTTTATAGGTTGCCAAAGAGAAGATAACCGAAAGTTTCTAAGGTGCTGATTCTGTTCTATGAACATCTCGTTATCTGTTTAAAAATTGCAGCTTATCTAAACTCAATAGTAAAAGAATAATTCATATTTCAAATTTGTGCAGATTTCTTTCTCCCCAGACACTTAGAAAAGATATTCTTGTACCTACTAGATGCAACGACGATAGAAATACATTTATAGTCATATCTGTAGCGAATGTACATGTTCAATGATGTCAAACGAATGCGTTTTCAAAACGAAAAAGATTTTATAGTGCATGCTCCCACAAGTTGCAAAATAGCATAATCGGGCAAACAGTCGAGGTTTAAAAAGTAACATCTCCCTACCACGCTTGTACAAACACCGAGTCAGGTTTTCTTTAAAAATTGTGGTATATGCTTTGTTTCCTGAAATGAACTGGTTTCTAGTAAATCTACAAGACAAGATTCAACAATGAAACTTTTATTAGACATTTACAACTTTTTCCGGAATGTGAACGACTGCACCTAGATAAATATTATTGTAGTTTTTGGATAGCAATCCATGGCATCGTTCTCGACGCTTAAAGGTTCTCATAATTCATTTACTAAAACGTTGTCCTAATTTTATTTCAGCCAAACATTGGCCTTCAGATTCGCCAGACCTTAATTCTTTTGATTACTAAGTTGAGACGCTTTACAGAGAAAAGTGAACAGTATCCTGAAACCGTTTAAAAATAGGGAAGAACTGAAAGGGAGAGATTTTCAAGAAACTATTCCGTGAGCTATTATGCAGTGGAAAGCACGATTGAAAATGATCATAACTGAAAATGGGGAAAATAGTGTCATTTTATTGGTGAAACTAATATATATAAACTCTAATACAATATATTGTATTAGAAGTGCTATTAATTAAATATGTATTGTAATTATGTAGACTTTTAAAATTATACTTTAACGAACGCGCAGCTATTTTGAGGTTGATAATAATCGTCATTGAACTCCAAAGTATGAAGCGTTTTATCTAGGTCATCCGGTATATTTTTAAAAATTTTAAATTCTATTGATGGTATAGGAAGATATAGATCTACCAAAAAAGAAGTACTTAACGAATGTCTCAAAAGTTTTGACACAATCTTTAGGTCTTTGGAATTTATTATTAGCAAGTTATTATTGGAAACTAAACAAGCTTGTTGTTACGTCATTCTAGTATCTTCTCAGTTTTGGGGTATAAATTTGTCATTATGTTTTATTAGATAGAAATTTTCAAGAGTTTCTTCAATCTTGTTGATCGGTTCCAAAACCTCAAATTGTACTATTCTTTGCAAATTAATTTATTAAGTTTTTAAGTAGTAGTTTCGTGTTAAGTTGTTTGACTTATGATTACAACAATTCTTGTATTATTCAAACAATTATTTAAAAAAGTTAATAAAACTATACGTTGTTTTCTTGTAAATTGGAAAAGCGCCAAAAAGTTTTATTTTGTTTTATGATAATTTTAATATTTGTCAAAAATACCTACACCATTCAATATTATTAGAAAATATGCTCTGCAATTGTTGCCTTCCTACTCCTTTAAAGCATTTTTAATGATTTCAAAATAATAAGTAACGGGGGTGTATCAAAAAATGTTAAAAAAGAAATTTTTCATGTCGGGATATTTCTTCAAGCCCGGTTTGTGAACGTAAAATGTCATTAGGAATATTTTTTCTTAATAAAATTTTTCTATATTTTAACAAATAAGGTCATCACGATTTAAACACCTATTGTCACTTGTAAACTTTGACATGGCGTATTTCAAGTATTTTTGGAAGCAGAAGTGATTGAACAACAAAGTTTTTTCCTTTCAACAAAGAATATTAAAAGGTTTTCCCATATGGATCGAACTTTATGGCACACACTGTATAGTTGGCCACCTGCAAAATCTGCCGTTTCTCTTCATAATTATCAATTTTCTTAATTTGTAAGAGAATCCTTTAAAATAAGATATTTTGTTAATTTTGTTTGCTGTAGAAATTTGTGTATCCTCTTATTGTTTATAAAAATATCATATTTGATAAAAACATTTGCTTCGTATTGTATATTTCTTTATGCAGAGATTTGCCGAAAAACATTGATTTTAATGATTGAGTATCTTAAAAACGAATGTTTTTCTGAATCGTTGTGTAAAAACGTTACTGTTCATAACTCTCAATAAATCAATAATTTTATAAAATCACTTAGAACACTAGCATTAGCTGTTGTTAAATTTGGTCCACTTCACGAATTTTGTCCCAAATCTAAGATTTATGCATTAAAAATAAATTCTTATTACTGTAATAAGTCATAATTTCGTAATAATTTGCAAGAATTTCAAATAAGAGTACAGTTTTAATATAATATAATCATTCTTTCCATTTAAAAAGATGTAATTATATTTACTAAGAAATACAGACGGAAACGTGATACCTTAGATAAGGAAATGACGCGTTTTTAAACGGGCTTCAGCAAAACAAATCACGAATATAAACTAAAAATATGCTAGGCAGTGTTGCCGCGAATTCGGAGGCAAAAACATCCTTTAGATGCTTTTATACATGCGGAGGTAAACACAACCGCGTGGCGTATACATGTATATCGCGCAGCGACTCTGCGGCAATCGCTGGAACTAAAATGTATATAAGTATACGTAAATAGGTCTCGTTTGACTCCGGCTGAAAATAGGTGGAAAATGATCCTGGAGGTGTCCTGATGCCGAATAACATTGTTAGCGCGTTCGACTCCGATACCGACGAGTTGCCTCTGAGTCCGACTCGTACGCTGTATATAGCGTTCGGAGGTGTATAAGTACTAAAAGCATATATATATATATATATATATATATATATATATATATATATATATATATATATATATATATATAAAAAGAACTTTTTTTTTATTATCTTGGGAATTGGTCGGGGCTTTAACAAAACACCTTTTGTTATTTTTTTCTAAGCTTTCGAAATAAATTTATTTCATCGTCAGAGGTAATCTACAAGATATATAATAATTGATTAATTTTAATAATTAATAATTATGTATTAAACTCACAACTAGGTGTGGATGCATTTACAAATTGACATTATAATGACAGGACTGTTGAAAAAAATTTTTTTATACAATATTGACAAAAGGTAACTAAAATTAAAATAAGAAAAAAAAAAAAAAGAAATTATAATGTCAATTTGTAAATGCATCCACACCTAGTTGTGAGTTTAATACATAATTATTAATTATTAAAATTAATCAATTATTATATATCTTGTAGATTACCTCTGACGATGAAATAAATTTATTTCGAAAGCTTAGAAAAAAATAACAAAAGGTGTTTTGTTAAAGCCCCGACCAATTCCCAAGATAATAAAAAAAAAGTTCTTTTTAAAAGTGTTTTTGGTCGTTATTCTAACCAATTTATATATATATATATATATATATATATATATATATATATATATAATATATATATATATATATATATATATATATATATATATACAGGATGTCTCAGAAATAAAGGGATTTGAGTTAATGGTAGATAGGTGGAATGGAGTAGAGCAAATTTTCCTTATAAAGTTTGTTCTTCAACTGAATAGTTTTCGAGAAAATGAATTTTAAAGTTTCATTGATTTTCAAGTCCGACTCTGTAACACTAACCTACCTTAATGTACTTAAAAAATGTGATACCATTTGTAGAACTGCGTGCCTTTAAAAATTGTTATTGTATGTCACGTACAAAAGTAATTTACGATATCTGAACGTCTGCAACGTAAATAAAGTTGTTATTACCTATTAGTAGGTCGAAATATGATCTGCTGTTGTAGGTATGCTTTACTTGTGTTGATATAAACATTACCTAATTCGTTTTATAGCAATTCTAACTGTTAATTGATTTTATTTTATTTACTTATTTCTAAGGATGTCTTGAGATTAAATACAATTCAAATTCATTGAGGTTTTTCAACCTATACTACTACAGCATGTACCTACTATGTTGTAAGAAGAATAACAAAACACCCGGTCACTGTTGTTTAGTCTATCTTTATTTAGGACGCATTTATGTCTTTATTAAACTATAATAACAGTTTAAATAGTAAACATCGTTTTGCTTGGAATAAACTAAATAGAATGAGATCAGCATACTATGTAATATTAAGCTTCACCAGACACCAGGGCCGTCTTCAGTTTGCTTAGTTTTCCGGGTGCCCACAAATTTTTAGTAAAAAATTTTTTTTTAGATAGTGCGGAATTTTATGCATTTTTGGCTTCTTCCATTATTCATATGTTACCCATTAACTCAAAATCCTTTATATTTGGGACACCCTGTATATATATATATATATATATATATATATATATATATATATATATATATATATATATATATATATATATATATATATATATATATATATATATATATAGGTTTAATCAACGTTGTCGGACCCGCTATATGGTAGGGTCGTTAGTAGACCCGCATTTTTTGATTTTTAAAATGTGTATATTTTACATAATATTGATCTATTTCTGATAAGCAATATTTAAGATCCTCGAGGGGTAAAAATATATGAAAAAAAATATTGGTGATATTTGACAGTCGTTCTTGAACCCGATACATATTACAGTGTTTACAGACCCATTTGTATAATTTTAAGCAAGCCTACCTACACTACCAAACCCAGCAACGTTGCCGAATGTATCAGAGATAAAATTACGACTGACGTAATGATTTCGGGATGCTAAGCACATAAGTAATCTTTATTTTTGTTGATTTGTTCGTAAATTCCATAAATAACCTTAAACACAGTAAAGTTAACGTTTTCCGTAAAACGATGTAACTCTGAAAATTATTATTAACGTGAGAAAATAGCATTGAGCCTCTTTTGTTCTAAAATACATAACGTTTATGCAAATAATTGTTTTTTAATAATTTGTTTTTAAATCATTTATTTTAACAGGATTATTTTTGTTTACAAGAATACAATTAAAAGTTTCGAAGACACGTCATGTATATGTGTTTTGAAAAAATAAATGTTATAGCCAAATCTTTTGACCTCCTGAACATTTTACTGTTATGTTTCTATCACAAATGAACAGTTTCTAAGATATGTATATTTTAATGCCACGGTAACAATTCAGTCAAATTAGTAAAAATAGAGGGGAATTGAGGTATATCCTTGGATTTTTGATAGGCCTTCTTTGTGATATGTTAAATAACCCCTTAAAAGTTACTACTCAAAAGTGGTGAACTAGAGAAGCTGATGAATGTAAGCCATGCCCCCAGATGATTTTTAATGTTTTTTCAGAAACTATTAGGTTTATCAAAATGGAGCCAGTTAGGTAAAATAGGATTTTATTTAACTTTCATACCAAAAAGCTAAGAAGACTTTGTGCATGTTGTCTTGTTTCTGTGTAATCGAAAAACGATCATATGTCACACAGATAAATAATTTGTATCGGTACATATTATACGAGAAGCTTCGAGCATAACTTTGTGTGATCTGATGTTCATCATGAAATAGCTATGGAAATCTCGTTGAGCATCGAACGCGATCCTGGTTCAGTCTTCTTCTATCTCAGCATCTCCAGCAAAATCTACGACGCGATATTATCATTATTATTGGTGCTAGTCATATGGTAATTCTCGTATTGGCAAGATACATTTTAGGGGTATACCCTGTACTAATCAATCTTTTTAGTGAACCTAAAACGTACAGGGTACTTCAGGGTTTTTGAATCTCTCTTAATTCGTTCTTTATATTGATATTCGTATCGAGTAATTTTTTTCTTGAATGGTTTTTGTTTTGGAATTCTAAGTTCACTAAGTTCAACCACTTAATTCCATGCCTGCTTTAAATTGTAGCTAGATATTTAACATTAAATGGGACTTCACTCATTTTACATGTAGGGTATCTCGAGCAGACGATGTCAATTCCTGAGGGTCAATGCCTTTGATCAAAATAGGCCATTAAGCACAACATATCTATGTTCAAAAATGAAATGTTACAAAGCTATAGACCTTCAAAATAAAAAAGTCAAAAATGCAATTTGGATAAAATTTTGTGTTCAAGGACAGTTGTTATTAGAACATACATTAGTGTTATTTTATGCTTGTGGTAGCTGTAGCGTACGCGCTATCGCTAGATACGGAATTCTGTGCTAGTGATATATTTAATGAATACACCATTGAATGCAAAATTTAATTCTTCACAAAACAGGTATACTTGACCCAAGTCGAATAGTGACAAGTCAAACAATGCTCTATAAAATGCAGAAAGAAGATAATGGTAAAACGTCATGCAGTATGACGTACAAACGAAGTAAGAAAGATTTCAAAACAAGGTGAAATGCCCTATACATTTGGGTTTCTATGAAATAATTGTCCAGTACAGGGTATTCTCCTAAAGATATTCTTTTTACTGCAAAATTATCACAATACTACAACCAACAATAACGACAACATCGCTTCATGAATTTTGCAGAAGTGATGCTAAGGTTGCACTGCGAACTCAACATTTTTTTTCTTAGCTAAGTACTTGATGACGAATACAAGATCGCAATAAGTTATGTTCTAAAGTTGCGCCGTCAAATGTATTGGTAGAAATTGTTGGTCTACATACAGGGTGTTTTAATCAACTCTCATATAAATTGCATGTGTGATAGTATTCATCAATAGGAACAAAAAACTCTTTTTGTTTTTACGCAAATCGACAAAAATTTGCTAGAAATGTCAACTTTTGGGAACTGCTGGAAATTATAGTCAAAACAAACTGCGACATCACCTAGCAGCAGCTGCGTCAATGTATCAGATAGGCACATCCAGCTCCAAGTGTGATTCTTAGACCAGTGACCTGCTACCCACTCTTCAAAAACCATTCTTTTTTCGGTTATTATGAAAGATAGACACTAATGATTTTCAGCTTTTTTGTTGCATTTTATGTGTACTACCACCTATTCAGAGGATACGAATCTTAAGTGAAACATCCTGTATGATATATATTCATGCGCCAATTAAATAAGCTTTATTTTATCTAACCCACTTAACAACCAGTCCATAAACCTAACAGTTTTTGAAAATAAAACGACAAAATCCATCTGGGGGCGTGGTTTAATATTGATATTTTACAAAGTTCAGGATATTATCTACTCGTAAACATGAACAAATCAAGCATGAAGTCATTTTCAAGTTTAGCTGACCAAAATACACTACATTTGATGAGTTTAATCTAGATTTAAAAAAATAGCAGTTTCTATTTTTACTGTGCGTTTGTACAGTTACAAGAAAATTATGGAATGTTCGATCCCTACTTTCTGTTTAATGAATTTGAAGGTACAAAACAGTATCTACCATATGGTGGTTAAGTGCCTTTAACAGAAACGTCGAAAGTAACGAAGAAGAGAAGAAGTTTTTTCAAACCTTGCTCAATTCCGTTATATTGCACTTGTACTAAGTTAAAGATCAATTTTTATTGTATTCTGAAATAGCTATTTGTGAATTGGAATGTGTATTATATTCTTAGTGACGAATTGTACACCATAGATTTTCTGATTACATTTGAAATATATGTAGTTCTAAATATACCAGGCGCAAATCATATTAGTCCACCCTGTTTCATTTTTGTTAAAGAACGTCCCACAGAATTTATTCCATTTATCTTTTGTTCTATGAGGTGGCCGTTTCTTGTTGCTATAGTGAAGTGCTGCTACTGCATCTACCCCATACAAATGTTCATGAAATTCAATTGGGAGTTGCAACATACACTGCCCCTCCGATCCTTTTGAGTGCCCTGTTTCCATTAAAAGTTCCATTAAGTAATCTTACAAATTACAGAAGAGAAAGTTTTCCTTCAGTGTTTTAGCAAAAAAGTCACAAATGATGCTCAACTTAGTTCGCCCATTTTAATTTTTGATAAAGAACACCTCACGATTTTTACCCTGAATGGTCTACGACGTTGTTATTTATTGGTGGTATATAGTACATATCGTCGCCGTTTTTGCATATGTACTTAATTGTTTGAAATGTTGTAACTAGCAATGTTGCTAGTTGCGATTTCAAAGAATTTATCATGCCCTCTGTAACAAAGTTTTTATAAGCATTTAAACCGCGTTCCTGGAAAATGCTAGAAAATAGTTCCGCTAGTATGCATTAACGTCGACGATATGTATGAGTACTGTGATCCAGTGATATGTATGTGTGCGTGTAGTATCCAATGCAACGAATATAAACAAGGAGTCAGAAAATAATTCAGAAAACAAATAGTTCAAGCATTCATTCTCACATCTTAACAGTAAAAGAATAAAGCATTCATTAACCACAAACAGTTGGTTGTTAAATTTTTCTGCCATCAAAGCAGACTATCTACAGCATTTAAAGAAAGTATTTCAACGCCTATATCATTACGGTTTACTATCAAATTAAAAAAAACAATCTTTGAAGCCAAAGAACTAACTTGTCTCGACCACACAGTGAACAGTGATGGAGTTACGCCGCAAATCTCAAAAGGAGAAGCTATTCATAACTTTCCAATCCTTAGAATGCAACAAGAATTATGCCGTTTCGTTGGCATAGATTGTCGATTTAAATCTGAGCTAAACCTATTTATTCCAGAAAAAGTTTCAGAACCCTACAAGAATCCCACACAACAGTGTGTCGCAAAACGTATAATTACAAATCGGTTGTTGTGAACTTCAATAAACGGTCCTACCAAAAATTCGTTACTTCGTGTGATCGGGAACACAGGGAATACATAGCAGATAAGCTCGGATGCAGCCCATTACAAATCCTTCTTAACTTTTTTTGTGCCGTTTACGTATAGAACGTTCGCAATTACTTTTTGTTACCTGTTAGATATATTTGTGTACATATATTTACCATTTTCCTTTTATGTTGCATATACGATTATGATCCAGCCAACAACCTACAAGTCCAACAGAATCATCATACGTTCCTCTTAGGTTAAGTTTTGTAGTTTTTAGTTATTTACATTTTGTAACGAGCCCTAAAATTAAGAATCCGCTGTCTTAGTTTTAAGCGTTTTCAATTATCTCATTCGATTCTCACGTTTATTAGTTCATTTCTATAGGTTAAGTTCTTATCATTGTAACGAACATTAACATTAAGAGCCCTGTACTAACTTTAATCAATTGTAAAACCAGCCAAAGAAAAAAACGCGGTTTTTTACGTATCTATCAAGTTGCTTTACAATCACAACCGCATCTTATGCGTACATTCACTAGTTCTTTCCAATCTTGTCCCCAAGCAAACTGATGGAGAATTTTTCTGCTGGAAAAATTCTAAAAAACAAGGGAGCAACAAATGTGATGATCACCGTTGCCTTGGATACTTTGTAGTATCCAAGGAAACGAATATAAACGAGGGATCAGAGAATAATTCAGAAACCAAATAGTTTAAGCATTCATTCTCTCATCTTAACAGTAAAAGAATAAAGCTTTAATTAACCACAACTTCAAACAAACATACAAAGAAGATATTACAGTACTTTTATACTAAAAAATTTAATCAAGTTCTTGAAATTTATCGTTTGATTACTACGGAAAATGACATATGTACTTTTCCACCTTATTTGTAAACCATCCACTTTCCCCAGAAATTAACTTTTCCGTATTATGTTGCGTTGTCTCACTTGTTCGAAAATCGTGTTAACCTTACTCTAATCATTTATATAAAAAATGAATTCAGTTATAAAGTGCTACTTAAAGATACCATTGATATGAACACATGGATTGTAGGTATTAATATATGCTTTCAATCATACAAATATAACTTTATAAAATATCACTCTCCAAACTCTAGTGGTGCTCAATTTCTAATGAAACTTGAAAATTTGTTTGATGTATATGCTAGTAGATCAGAGACCTTACTAATTATCGGAGACTTTAATATTGACCTATTAAAGGATTCATATTATGAAAATAGGCTGAGAACTTTAATTAAAAATAATAGACTACATCAGATTATCGACCAACCTACAAGAATCACTAAGGACAGTGCTACACTCATAGATCTTCTTGTATCTAATGAAAAAACCATTGATGCCCAGGTACACCATGTTCCAAAAATAACCGATCACTCAATAATAACTGTAAATGCAAAAGTGAAAGAAAAATATGAAGAATATACAATACAACACAGAGACATGAGCAACTTCAATGAAATGCAATTTCAATTAGATCTAATGGATCAACCATGTAATCCGGACTGTACAAACACCAATCAACTAGCAGAAACATTAGTTAAAACCATAATGGACACACTAAACAGGCGTAAGCGTTGGTGGACCCCAGAAATAGCCTTGGAAATTGAAGAAAGGGACAGATTATATAAAAGAGCAATCTTTACACAAGAAGAAAGTGATATGAATAGGTATAGACAACAAAGAAATGGAATTGTTAGTTTGATCAGGAACCACAAGAGAAATTATTATCAAGAAAAAATAGATGATATGAAAAATAACTCAACAGAAATGTGTAAAACAGTTAAAGAATTAATTAAAGGAGGCCATAACAGACAAAAAAAAGGAAGGTATTATTTCTGACAATGAGTTAGAAAAAAAGGAAATTCAAATTGCAGAAAAATTCTATTTACTTTATTAACAGCATACAACAAATTATTACATTAACAAATTTAACCCAAATTGAAACTGATTTAAGCCACATTAATGTACATCAATGTAAGTTCGAAAAATTCTTACCAATAGAGTTTTTGGAGTTAAAAAAAATTATAAACAATTTACCTAATAAGAATAGTAGTGTCGATGGTATTACAGTAAAGATTCTTAAATTAGCTTTCAATGTAATAGGACAGAGATTTTTGCATCTAATTCAAATGAGTCTAGAAAGTGGATCCTTCCCAGAAACCTTGAAGACATCCCATATTATCCCCATTGAGAAGATAACCAACACTAACAAATGTGAAGAATACAGACCGATCAACATGGTGCCAACTTATGAAAAATTATTAGAGACCGTCTTAAATATCCAGTTTCGTGACTGCATTGAAGTGAACAAACTGTTAACACCTCTTCAATCAGGGTTTCGGAAAAATAATTCATGTGAAAGTGCAATACAATCAGTTCTTTTGAAATGGAAAAATGCTATTTACAAGAAGAAGGTGATAGGTGTAGTTTTTCTAGACTTAAGACGTGCTTTTGAGACTATTAATAGAGATCTATTATTATTGAAATTAAAAAGATATGGGTTCGGCCCAATAGGTATAAAATGGTTTAGTGAATATCTCAAAAACAGATTTCAAAAAACTAGATACTTTAATAGTACCTCTTCAACTAAAAGAACTACCTTTGGCGTTCCACAAGGAACTGTATTAGGCCCTGATTTATTTGTACTATACATAAATGATATTGTTAATGTAATTAAAAAATGTAACATTCAATTATTTGCAGATGACACTTTAATATATTTTATAGGAGATGATGTTGAAAAAGTAATAAATATCATCAATGATGAATTAGTAAATGTATATAACTGGTTAGGTAAAAATAGTCTTTCTTTAAATGTAAATAAAACAAAATTCATGATAATAAAAGTAAGTTTAACGAAATTGATACATCTAGTCATGTGGGAATACAAATTAATAGTCAAAAAATAGAACAAGTTTATGAGTGGAAGTACTTAGGCGTAATAATGGATTGTCACTTAACATTTTCTAGTCATTCAAACTATGTTATGAGTAAAGTTGCAAAAATAGTATATTTCATGGGTAGATTAAGCCAAAATCTTAGCAAGTGGTCTAAATTATTACTATATAAAACAATAATACTTCCCCATTTTAATTATTGTGCTAGTATACTTTACCTCCTAAATAATACTGAAATTAACAATCTTCAAAAAAACAAAATTGTGCGTTAAGAATAATATTAAAATGTAGTAGGTATACTAGCATAAAAAGAATGTTCCAAGTTACATCTTTGTTAAGTGTTAAGCAAAATATATTTTATAATACGATGATAATAATATTTAAAATAAAAAACCGAATATATCCAGAGCACATTTTAAATGAATTACTATTCGTAGAAGATGTTCATGATCATAATACTAGAAGTAGAAATAATTTTTATGTTTATACAGTAACAACAAATATAGGACAAAATAATCTGTTTCATAAAGGTTTAGTTGAATATAATTCACTTCCAGCTAATGTAAAAAACTGCACATCTTTAACATTATTTAAGAAACAGTGTAAAAAATTTGTAATAAATTACATTAATATTTAAGAAATTATAATGTATTATATGGAATTTATCTAGTTATATGCTATAAATAAAGTATATTATTATTATTAATAAATATTAAAACCTTCAATTTTACAAAGCCAGAGAATTATTTGCAAATGTGAAAAGAACTCGCATACGAGCTGATGTAATTCTTACGTCACTTTTCTCCATTAAATATTAAATGCGAGCTATTATAACCAAACGTTTATAAAACAAAGCTTAACATATGCGCCATGGCAATGTTGCCAGATCCAGGGCTTAGGAAGTCTGTAGAACATAGCGGGTTTGATAGCGTCTTGTATAAAAATATACGATATACACTTGAAAAAGGCGCGACGCCCCCTATAGTTCATTGTGATGAACTACGGTTGTATAAAACTGAGAGCGTCGAAAATGGTCCGACAAGTCGGTAGAATATAGCGAAACGGGTGTGTATAAGCGGTTTGACATATATATATATATATATATATATATATATATATATATATATATATATATATATATATATATATATATATATATATATATATATATATATATATATATATATATATATATATATATATATATATATATATATATATATTGGTTTAATCGACTTTGTCGGACCCGCTATATGGTAGGGTCGTTAGTAGACCCGCATTTTTTGATTTTTAAAATGTGTATATTTTACATAATATTGATCTATTTCTGATAAGCAATATTTAAGATCCTCGAGGGGTAAAAATATATGAAAAAAAATATTGGTGATATCTGACAGTCGTTCTTGAACCCGATACATATTACAGTGTTTACAGACCCATTTGTATAATTTTAAGCAAGCCTACCTACCCTACCGAACCCAGCAACGTTGCCGAATGTATCAGAGATAAAATTACGATTGACATAATGATTTCGGGATGCTAAGCACATAAGTGATCTTTATTCTTGTTGATTTGTTCGTAAATTCCATAAATAACCTTAAACGCAGAAAAATTAACGTTTTCCGTAAAACGATATAACTCTGAAAATTATTATTAACATGAGAAAATAGCATTGAGCCTCTTTTGTTCTAAAATACGTAAGGTTTATGCAAATAATTGTTTTTTAATAATTTGTTTTTAAATCATTTATTTTAACATGATTATTTTTGTTTACAAGAATACAATTAAAAGTTTCGAAGACACGTCATGTATATGTGTTTTGAAAAAATAAATGTTATAACCAAATCTTTTGACCTCCTGAACATTTTACTGTTATGTTTTTAGCACAAATGAACAGTTTCTAAGATATGTATATTTTAATGCCATGGTAACAGTTCATTCAAATTAGTAAAAATAGAGGGGAATTGAGGTAGATCTTTGGATTTTTGATAGGCCTTCTTTGTGATATGTTAAATAACACCTTAAAAGTTACTACTCAAAAGTGGTGAACCAGAGAAGCTGATGAGGGTAAGCCATGCCCCCAGATGATTTTTACTGTTTTTTCAGAAACTATTAGGTTTATCAAAATGGAGCCAGTTAGGTAAAATAGGATTTTATTTAACTTTCATACCAAAAAGCTAAGAAATCTTTGTGCATGTTGTCTTGTTTCTGTGTAATCGAAAAACGATCATATGTCACACAGACAAATAATTTGTATCGGTACATATTATACGAGAAGCTTCGAGCATAACCTTGTGTGATTTGATATTCATCATGAAATAGCTATGGAAATCTCGTTGAGCATCGAACGAAACTGGTTCAGTCTTCTTCTATCTCAGCACCTCCAGCAAAATCTACGAGGCGATACTATCATTATTATTGGGGCTAGTCATATGGTAATTCTCGTATTGGCAAGATACATTTTAGGGGTATACCCTGTACTAATCAATCTTTTTAGTGAACCTAAAACGTACAGGGTACTTCAGGGTTTTTGGATATTTCTTACTTCGTTCTTTATATTGATATTCGTATCGAGTAATTTTTTTTTGAGTGGTTTTTGTTTTGGAATTCTAAGTTCACGACTTAATTCCACGCCTGCTTTAAAATGTAGCTAGATATTTAACATTAAATGGGACTTCACCCATTTTACATGTAGGATATCTCGAGCAGATGATGCCAATTCCTGAGGGTCAATGCCTTTGATCAAAATAGGCCATTAAGTACAACATATCTATGTTCAAAAATGAAATGTTACAAATCTATAGACCTTCAAAATAAAAAAGTCAAAAATGCAATTTAGATAAAATTTTGTGTTCAAGGACAGTTGTTATTAGAACATACATTAGTGTTATTTTGTGCTTGTGGTAGCTGTAGCGTACCCGCTACCGCTAGATACTGAATTCTGTGCTAGTGATATGTTTAATGAATACACCACTGAATGCAAAATTTAATTCTTCACAAAACAGGTATACTTGACCCAAGTCGAATAGTGACAAGTCAAATAATGCTCTATAAAATGCAAAAAGAAAATAAAGGTAAAACGTCATGCAGCATGACGTACAAACGAAGTAAGAAACATTTCAAAACAAGGTGAAATGCCCTATACATTTTGGTTTCTATAAAATAATTGTCCAGTACAGGGTATTCTCCTAAAGATATTCTTTTTACTGCAAAATTATCATAATACTACAACCAACAATAACAACAACATCGCTTCATGAATTTTGCAGAAGTGATGCTAAGGTTGCACTGCGAACTCAACATTTTTTTTTCTTAGCTAAGTACTTGATGACGAATACAAGATCGCAATAAGTTATGTTCTAAAGTTGCTCCGTCAAATGTATTGGTAGAAATTGTTGGTCTACATACAGGGTGTTTTACTCAACTTTCGTATAAATTTCATGTGTGATAGTATTCATCAATAGGAACAAAAAACTCTTTTTGTTTTTACGCAAATCGACAAAAATTTGCTAAAAATGTCAACTTTTGGGAACTGCTGGAAATTATAGTCAAAACAAACTGCGACATCACCTAGCAGCAGCTGCATCAATGTATCAGATAGGCACATCCAGCTCCAAGTGTGATTCTTAGACCAGTGACCTGCTACCCACTTTTCAAAAACCATTTTTTTTTTCGGTTATTATGAAAGATAGACACTAATGATTTTCAGAGTTTTTGTTGCATTTTATGTGTACTACCACCTATTCAGAGGATACGAATCTTAAGTGAAACATCCTGTATGATATATATTCATGCGCCAATTAAATAAGCTTTATTTTATCTAACCCACTTAACAACCAGTCCATAAACCTAACAGTTTTTGAAAATAAAACGACAAAATCCATCTGGGGGCGTGGTTTAATATTGATATTTTACAAAGTTCAGGATATTATCTACTCGTAAACATGAACAAATCAAGCATAAAGTCATCTCCAAGTTTAGCTGACCAAAATACACTACATTTGATTAGTTTAACCTAGATTAAAAAAATAGCAGTTTCTATTTTTACTGTGCGTTTGTACAGTTACAAGAAAATTATGGAATGTTCGATCACTACTTTGTGTTTAATGAATTTGAAAGTACAAAACAGTATACACTATATGGTGGTTAAGTGCCTTTAACAGCTACGTCGAAAGGTAACGAAGAAATCCCGTTATATTGCACTTGTACTAATTTAAAGATCAATTTTTATTGTATTCTGAAATAGCTATTTGTGAATTGGAATGTTCTGCTGGCTTTGCTGAATCTTTGGCTGGTTTTACAATTGATTAAAGTTAGTACAGGGCTCTTAATGTTAATGTTCGTTACAATGATAAGAACTTAACCTATAGAAATGAACTAATAAACGTGAGAATCGAATGAGATAATTGAAAACGCTTAAAACTAAGACAGCGGATTCTTAATTTTAGGGCTCGTTACAAAATGTAAATAACTAAAAACTACAAAACTTAACCTAAGAGGAACGTATGATGATTCTGTTGGACTTGTAGGTTGTTGGCTGGATCATAATCGTATATGCAACATAAAAGGAAAATGGTAAATATATGTACACAAATATATCTAACAGGTAACAAAAAGTAATTGCGAACGTTCTATACGTAAACGGCACAAAAAAAAGATAAGAAGGATTTGTAATGGGCTGCATCCGAGCTTATCTGCTATGTATTCCCTGTGTTCCCGATCACACGAAGTAACGAATTTTTGGTACGACCGTTTATTGAAGTTCACAACAACCGATTTGTAATTATATGTTTTGCGACACACTGTTGTGTGGGTTTCTTGTAGGGTTCTGAAATTTTTTCTGGAATAAATAGGTTTAGCTCAGGTTTAAATCGACAATCTATGCCAACGAAACGGCATAATTCTTGTTGCATTCTAAGGATTGGAAAGTTATGAATAGCTTCTCCTTTTGAAATTTGCGGCGTAACTCCATCACTGTTCACTGTGTGGTCGAGACAAGTTAGTTCTTTGGCTTCAAAGATTGTTTCTTTTTTAATTTGATAGTAAACCGTAATGATATAGGCGTTGAAATACTTTCTTTAAATGCTGTAGATAGTCTGCTTTGATGGCAGAAAAATTTAGAACAAAAAAAACTTTATACAACCGTGACTTCAGATAGATTATGACTTCAGCGATGGAACTGCTCCATGTACTGGTAGTGGTGGTGCTGAGAGAGTATTGATCCTCTACTGGAATTATGCTAATTGATTTCTCGACATCTGCTTCATAAATAGGATCCTAGTATCTTGAATGGTATGCTTGCAAGGGTAAGTTTCTTGACAGATTGTTGCGTGTTCAATTAAAGTCGGCGGTCACCACATGTAATATCTTCTGTGTTTGTTTGTTTGAAAGACTGTTTGTGGTTAATGAATGCTGTATTCTTTTACTGTTAAGATGAGAGAATGAATGCTTGAACTATTTGGTTTCTAAATTATTTTCTGACTCCTGGTTTATATTCGTTGCATTGGATACTACACTCACACATACATATTTATCACTGGATCACAGTACTCATTCATACATATCGCCGACGTTAATGCATACTAGCGGAACTATTTTCTAGCAATTTTCCAGGAACGCGGTTTAAATGCTTATAAAAACTTTGTTACAGATGGCATGATAAATTCTTTGAAATCGCAACTAGCAACATTGCTAGTTACAACATTTCAAACAATTAAGTACATATGCAAAAACGGCGACGATATGTACTATATAACACCAATAAATAACAACGTCGTAGACCATTCAGGGTAAAAATCGTGAGGTGTTCTTTATCAAAAATTAAAATGGGCGAACTAAGTTGAGCATCATTTGTGACTTTTTTGCTAAAACACTGAAGGAAAACTTTCTCGTCTGTAATTTGTAAGATTACTTAATGGAACTTTTAATGGAAACAGGGCACTCAAAAGGTTCGGAGGGGCAGTGTATGTTGCAACTCCCAATTGAATTTCATGAACATTTGTATGGGGTAGATGCAGTAGCAGCACTTCACTATAGCAACAAGAAACGGCCACCTCATAGAACAAAAGATAAATGGAATAAATTCTGTGGGACGTTCTTTAACAAAAATGAAACAGGGTGGACTAATATGATTTGCGCCTGGTATATTTAGAACTACATATATTTCAAATGTAATCAGAAAATCTCTGGTGTACAATTCGTCACTAAGAATATAATACACATTCCAATTCACAAATAGCTATTTCAGAATACAATAAAAATTGATCTTTAACTTAGTACAAGTGCAATATAACGGAATTGAGCAAGGTTTGAAAAAACTTCTTCTCTTCTTCGTTACTTTCGACGTTTCTGTTAAAGGCACTTAACCACCATATGGTGTATACTGTTTTGTACCTTCAAATTCATTAAACAGAAAGTAGGGATCGAACATTCCATAATTTACTTGTAACTGTACCGTAGAGCAGTGTTACTTTGCATCGATTTTCTTATATTTTCTAATATAACTTTGAAAGTTTTCACTGTGCCACTTCGGTATTTTGATATGTCAAATTTTAACCTTTTTATCATAGAATTGTGAAGGTTGCAAAACCCTCTCTAACTGCCTTCATTTTTTTTTTAATTTTTAAAAATTTGGCAAAGTTACCCCACAATTGGTGTTACTTTGCCAATGCCTTTAAAATGGTGATAGATGCAAAGATACCCTTTTAAATGTGTGTCATTGCAAAGAGCACACTTTTGCCTTCACATCAAGCCAAAAAAATTTTTTTTTGTAGGATTTAATTATTAAATAAGAGAAGACTAAATTAAAAACGTAAAAAAATATATTTTTCATATAAAACTCAAACAATATTAAACTCTTTGAAACAATTACACGTAACTATTCTACTTTTACAAAAAAAAACTGCATAAATAATCAAAAATTAAATTCTTTTAAGCTGCAGTCGAAGGTATAGTGTCCCCTATTAATGGAAGACGGGTCCAATACTTTGACAATGTCTCTCTCCATAGTGGATGAAATATCGTCTATTTGGGGAAAAATAAAAATATTTTTTGACTTCTTTCTCATGAATTTGATGACATATTCATCAAAATCTATTTCTAATACAATCCCAATAAAATGTTTAATGGTTTTCTTTGTAACGAACTTTACTATTACAAAATCTTCAGTCTTTGGTCTCCTTACAATGTCTTCAGTTTCAGATTCAGTCTCTTGAGTTTCAGCATTAGTCTTTGTCAAATTTAACTCTTCTTCTTTCTCATATGAACCTTCAGGTTCTTCATGGTCCACGTCGATAATATTATCATCTTCAATACTGGTGTTACCACTGGCAATTGATTCATTGTCAGAGTTATGATCACTGCCTGAAAAGTTTTCAAAAGCAACACTTTTTCCAGGTTTTACTGTGATCATTTTTTTTCTTTTTCTTTCTATCGAAGTTGACGGTTTTCTTATGTCTTGCAAGAAAGTCAGTAAAGATTCACTAACATTTTCTTTCACAGTGTCACCCAGTCTTTGATTAGGGAGCTTCTTAAGAACTTGTTCTCGGTTCAAAGGTATAATTCCAGTTGCTCTAAAAGCACTTCGTATATTATGTTCATCATTTATACTTAACTGGTTCATAAGCTTTTTAAGCAGGTGAGGAAATGTCACCTTATTTACAACATTTTCTCTAGGATTTTGTATTTTATACTCAGTGATTATTTTTCGCCAATGCTTTTTCATAGGCGCATAGTATCCTACATCTAACGGCTGGCAGATGTGGGTGCTATTGGGTGGTACGAATGTGAATGTTATGTTGTTTCTTTGGCATGACCTAATCACATCAACATTTAAATGACTTGATAAATTGTCTCCTATGATTACTGTTTTCCCCTGTTTCGTCTTAGCCCAAGGAATTACGATTGTGTTGAACCAGTCTTCAAAAATGGCCCCATCAAACCATCCTGATTTTGAACGATTGTATCTGCAATGTGGAGGTCCTCCTACTGTCCAACCATCATACATTCGTTCTGCTTTGTATACTACATACGGTGGCAAAATTTCACCGGTGCCTGTTATGGCGAACATTAAAGAAACAGCTGATTTAGTGGCGTTCATAATTCTCTCTGGATACTTTGTGCCCCTTCTGAATATACACTTACGAGAGCCTGGATCATCCGTTAGGTTAGTCTCGTCATAGTTTAAAACATTTTCAGGTGGAATACCTTCTAAGCATTTTTGAAGATTGTCAAAATATTCATTGATTTCTACTTCGGTTTTCGCGCTTCGTACGCCTTTTATATTTTGGCAGCTTCTTTGGCTTAACTTTCCTTTATTTCGTGTCAAAAAATTCAGACACCAATCTTTTCCAGGTAAGTTGTCAGGGAATTTGTTGACTATTCTTCCTGCTTTATCCAAGTATCTCTTAACCACCATTCTGATATCAGTGGCTGTTAGTGGACTGCCAAACTCAGCTGCAGCGATAATGACATCTAAGACAGTTCGTTCTTCGACTTCTGTTAGAATAGTAGGGCCACCTGGATATCCCTGATGTCGTTTGTGGACCTTGTTCCATACTGTTCTTCTTGGGATGTTGTATCGAGTTGCTGCTTCTTTGTAACTCAAAGTGTTTGTTGTAACAGCCCTCACTGCTTCATTTAATTGGGCTTCTGTGTAATCTTTGTACTTGCGCGAACCAATTTTTCTTTTGTAAATACGGCCCATTGCACTGCAAAAGGAATTCAAACATAACTTACTGCTGTTAACCTTTCTACTTTATCACCAAAATAAGCGTTGGACATTTTAAATTTTCTAACTCATTTTATTTAATTGAATTACATTTAACAAAACAAACAATCATTTGTAAACAACAGATAAGTAAATTGAACAAGTAAATAATATTTAAAGTAATAAAGTTCAACGGATACGCCACGAAACGTCCACTCCCGTTCGCCGTCTTTATAATAATCTTAATAATGCTACACTTTTTAATATTCAGCCTCAATAATAAATCCTTTTCGTTTGTCATCGATTCATATTTCTGATGACATCATTCGCTGACCTAATCACATTTGGAACAAAACCATAAAATTAATATTTCCATTAACTCGTAAAATGTAAATTGCTAACACCTCGACATCCTGACATTGCTTTAACACCTGGGAAAGCGTATCATTTTTCTACACTGTTCTCTCCCTTTTTTACGCACAAAACACGCACTATATATAGTCCCTAAAGCGAATCGGTTTGGTTCGTAAGCGCCGTGGTCGTTGACCTGGCTGAGTTCCGCCAACGTCAGCTGTTTCCAAACCTCGCGTTCCTTTCAAGGTGGTTCCGCATTCCTTTTCACCAGAGGTGTCCTCATCTGAATTTACTTGGCCGCTCTCTTCGCTGCTTCCGTTTTCATTTTCTGGTTGTCGGTAGATTTTCATTGTTGATACGTGGACATTCGTTGTATATTTCTTTCTGCCTGCTCCCTCGATTGAACTAACCGTGTAGGTGTCCTTACCCACGTCCTTCACGACTACGAATGGTCCCTTGTACTTTCTTTTGGTTTTCAAAGGTTCTCCTGTAGCAGTTGGAGGCGCCTTCACGTATACAATGTCACCAGGGTTGAATCCTTCGTGTTCGTATCTACCACGATCGTATCGTTGCTTATACTTTTTCTGTTCCTTGGCAACTTTCTCGCGTACTTCTAGTTGTATTTCCTCCGGGTTTTCATACTTCTCCTCGTGTCCAGCCACCTGTTGTAACAAACCATCGTTGAAACTCGGTCTGAACCCGTACAATACCTGGAATGGTGTTTTTCCCGTCGTTTTGTTCACTACGTTATTCATATCGCGTTGAACCTCTTTCAAATTCGTGTCCCACCCCTTTTCGTTTTTCATTTTAGTTAAAATAACTGGAGTTATCACTCTATTCGCGCGTTCCAATATCCCGTTTGCGATTGGATGTCTGGAGCTATTTAAAACGTGTTTAATTCCGTTCTCGACACAATAGTTTTTAAATTGTTCTCCCGTAAAACTCGTACCTCGGTCCGTCACTAAAACTGCCGGTAATCCGTATTCTGTCACGAAATCCCGTAAGCACCGCACTGTAACACTGCTCTTTGTGTTTTTCACCGCATAAAGTTTTATGTATCGCGTAAAGCTGTCTATAAATGCCAATATGTAAGTGTTTCTCTTGGAACTTCTGATGAAGGGACCCAAATGATCTGCATGGACCCTGTAGAAAGGTCTTTCCGCCATAGGTATCGGATGTAGGTGACCCGGTTGTCTTCCACCTGGAGTTTTCACTAATAAACACTCCACACATGATTTTATATGTTTCTTCACATAAGATCGCACGCCCGAAAACCAATACTTTTGCAAAATTAGTTCGACTGTTCTATCCACCCCAAAATGACCCATTTGGTCGTGGAACTTGATAACTGTACTTTTCCTCATGCAATTCGGTATAACGAATAAGTGTCGAGTATCACCACCGACTTGAATCTCTCGTTTTAACCTTCCGCGCGCTAACCGATAATCTTTCACTTGGTCGTTTTCTAATTTCGTTCGGCTCTCCTTGGTTTTCTGCAGTATTTCGATTATTCCCTTCAGCTTTGGGTCACCACTCTGAATTAACAAAATCCATTCATCTTCCTCCATGATGCTGTACACTCCAAGTCTCATATCATATATTTCCTCCATGGTGTCGCCAGCTTCTCCGACAGGTGCCCTACTGAGAGCATCCACGTGGGCCATCAGGTCTCCTTTCCTGTATTTCACCTCGAATTCGAACTCTTGTAGCAGGTAACTCCATCTAGCTACCTGTGGACAAGTAGTCTTGTTCATATTCAGGTACACCAGGGCTTGGCAATCAGTTACTACGACGAACTTGATTGGCAACAACAACTGTCGTAAACGATCCACGCTCCATACTATCGCCATCAATTCTAGCTTACTACTATGATACATCGCCTCGACTTCCGTTGTCTTCTTGGACACTGCGTAAACCAAGTGCATCTTTCCATCACTGCCTCGTTGCAACAACATTCCTGCAATTCCCTTCGAAGATGCGTCCGTATGTAACTCGCTGTACGCTTGGGAGTTGTACAACTGTAGTACCGGCCCTGTGGTCAGTAACTCCTTTATTTTCTCAAAGATTTCGTTCTCCCTATCTGTCCACTGAAACGTAGTTCCCTTTCGAGTTAGGTCGCTGATCGGTCTCATGATCGTTGCATACCCCTTCACGAATCGTCTGAAAAATGAGGTTAGTCCCAGAAAACGTTTCACTTCACGCGCGTCTCTCGGCACCGGAAAGTCTTTAATCACCTGCACCTTGTTTTCGCCTGGGCTCATACCATCCGCTGACAGCTTAAACCCTAAGTACTCCACGCTGTTTGTACCGAAGTAACACTTTCGTAATTTCATCGTTAATTTTGCGTCGCGTAAAGCTTCAAACACTAACTTTAACCGTTCTAGCATCTCGTTCCAGTCCTTCGCAGGCACTAGGATATCATCCAAGAACGCCATCGCCACTTTGTTTCGTAAAGGACCTAGAACTTTCACCATTAACCGTGCAAAAAAACTTGGACAATTTGATAACCCAAAACAAATTCTTTCGAACTGACCGGTTTCATCAGGTGTGATGAACGCTGTCTTTGGTTCGCCTCCTCCGTTAGCGGTACTTGGAAGTATGCGTGTGCTAGATCCAATGTCGTAAAAATTTTACAACCCGCCAAATGCTCAAATTGGTCGTCTAGATTAGGTAGCGGATAATGGTCTTTCACTGTTTGCTGGTTTAACTTCCGGAAATCCACCACAAGTCTGGGTTCACCCGTTTTCTTTGCCACTAGTAACACTGGAGATGCGTACGGTGACGTCGTCTCCGTCGCGATACCATGCTCCTTCCACTCACGCACAATATTCGCGATGGTTTGTCTATCATTCATCGTGACCTTGTATGGTTTACTCCTCACTGGCACTCCACTGTCCACTATGTTCATTTTTAGCAAGTCTGTACACCCAAGTTCACTAAGATTCTGTGCGAAACACTCGCGGTATCGGTTTACTAGGTCTAACAATTTTTTCGCGTAAACTGCTGGGATGTTTCCACTTGTATTTAATTGTTCAATCTTTATTTCACTACGCACGGGAGTCCCTTCGTGCCCTACGGACGTAGCATCGGTCGCGGTCTCCACGGTAAGCCTTTCCGCACTTTCTATAATTCGGCTTATGCTAACTCCGAATTTTATTTCAACTTCGGTATCACTTTCGTTTATCACCGGTGTCACGAATGTCACTTCATCGTGCATTACTTCCACTAAATTAATACTTCGCGGCTGTAGGTTTACATCCTTCGTCGAAATTATTCTTCGTAACGGTCTTTCACTCACTTCAATCAAACACAACTCCTTAAATGGTTCTCGTTCGCGCAAACCGAAATGTAGAGTTTCACCGATCTTTACGTAAGCTACCTCGGGGTGCTCCGTAAAATTTTGTCCCAATAGAACCGGAAATTTCTGAATATGTGTCGGCACTACGTGAAGTTTTATCCCGTTCATGTCTATTTCGTCCAACATAACACGCACCAACACTGTTCCACTTGCTGTAACCGTGTTATGTCCATAACCTTTCAATGTAAGTTCTCCAGCCTGCACTGGGAGTTTGTACTTACAAACTGCTTCGTCGGTGATTGTGCTCACAGTAGCTCCCATGTCTATGAAACAGGTTATCGGCCCTTGCTGATTGATTTGAATCTCCCTGAAGAACTTTGCAGTTTTTGTTGGTAGAAGATCTGCGTCCTTCGTTTCTTCAGTGACTATGTTTATCTTCAGATCTTTGTTTTTCTCCTCCGACCCTGCGGATTTTTCAGTTTTTGCTTTATTTCGTTCGGGGCAGTCTCTGCTGATATGTGACGTTTTCTTGCATGTATAACATATCAAGCCCTTTGGTTTTTCGCATTGCCAACTCATGTGCTTGGCGTCGCCACAATTGTAGCATCTGTTGGTTGTCCGAGCTGACATCGATTTTGCCGTCCCAACCGCTCCACTAGCTACAGATTTCTTCTCTTCAGCCGATTTATCCTTATCCCGTTCACCTGCATTTCTTTCCCCTTTTAACGTCGGCCTAATTCTTGTGGCACGCTTATTGTTCACGTCTTCGAATTTCTGCAGGTCTCGCAGTAACTCCACGGCGTCCACCTGAGATTTTGCCATCATTGCATTGCATAATGCTCGGTCCCACAACCCCACTATAAGCTGTTGCTTGCTCTCCGTGAAACTTAATCCGACTTCCTTGCAAAGTTTCATTTTCTCGTGGAAATATGAACTTAGGGATTCTCCTTTCGTTTGCACACACTCCGTCATGCGGTTGAATTTTACGGTAAATTCCTCCTCACCTACAAATATCTCTTCAAATCGCCGTACAAACTCTTTGAAAGTCGTCAATTCTTCCCGGTAAGTTTGGTGCCAATGTTTTGCTCCACCTACAAGGTGTGACCTTGCAGTTTCTAGTGCAAATGGTTCCGGCCAACGATGCAACTTTTGCATACTTTTTATGTTTGCGATCCATTCGCGCGCCTCTGTCTTAGTCTCTCCATTACACATCTTTATATTTTTCGACAGATCAGGCATAATGTGATATGACTGAGTGCCTTCTGCTTCAGGTGTGCTTTCGCCCTGCAACCCAGTATTTGTATTTGTACCCTGTGTAAAATGTGCAACCAGGTTTGTGAGGAATTCATCGCGCCTTCGATTCTCTTCCTCTCTTTTCTCTTCTTGTCTCCTTTTTTCTTCTTCTCTTTTCTCTTCCTGTCGTCGACATTCCTGCATAAACAGCATCATCATTTGTATCAGGTTTTCATTTACGCCTTGCGCTTCACGTGTATCGTCATCGGACGCTTCATTTTGCCACCTTTGCTCAGCCGTTGATGCACCGCCATGTTTGTCAAAACCATCTTGTTGTTGGTTTTCTGTTCCGCCGTTTCCAACCAGAGAGCACTGTTGTAACTTCCTGTGAAACAACTCGAACTCGTCATCACCGTTTCCGTCTGCCATCTTAAACACGTTTTTTGTTTTACCGTTCTTTGTTATCTTTTCACCAAATTTCCACCGTTTCACCCACTTTTCGTCGTTTCCACCAGACTTTTCATCGATTTCACCAAAAAATTCACCGATTTCACCAAAATTCTGCACCGATCTCACTAAACTTTTCACCGATATCCCGAAGATTTTCACCGATTTCACCAAAATTTTCCGTTCGCGGATTCACTATACCACTTCTGAAAATGTTAACCTTTCTACTTTATCACCAAAATAAGCGTTGGACATTTTAAATTTTCTAACTCATTTTATTTAATTGAATTACATTTAACAAAACAAACAATCATTTGTAAACAACAGATAAGTAAATTGAACAAGTAAATAATATTTAAAGTAATAAAGTTCAACGGATACGCCACAAAACGTCCACTCCCGTTCGCCGTCTTTATAATAATCTTAATAATGCTACACTTTTTAATATTCAGCCTCAATAATAAATCCTTTTCGTTTGTCATCGATTCATATTTCTGATGACATCATTCGCTGACCTAATCACATTTGGAACAAAACCATAAAATTAATATTTCCATTAACTCGTAAAATGTAAATTGCTAACACTGCTTTTGTTATACGTAGCAAATACAAGCGGGCTGTTATTGTTAACTAATCTTGACTAGGCAAAATAACCCCCCAAATGTCGTTCATATATTAAATTTTTTGAAAAAAAAATGAAGGCGATCTTTAAAATTTTTAAAAAAATTTGGACATAACCTTAAAACTCCACACTTTCAACTGACACAAGTGATATTGCTTGACAATGACACATTTTTTTTGTAGACACCTTAGCATTCACCTTTTAACAAATTCACTGAAAATTGTCAGATTAAACTTACCTCAATTGATGAGCAAATCCACAATTTGCCGCACATTACCCGCTCTTTGTTTGTGAATGTCGGTTATATTTGACAATTCCACGCTAGTTCCTGAAATCGCCACTAGGATACCTATACCAACATTGAAAAACTAAATTTTTTAAATTCAAATGTCACTTTTTGGCAAAGTGACCACCTTCTGGCAAAGTAACACCTGTCTACGGTACAAACGCACAGTAAAAATAGAAACTGCTATTTTTTTAAATCTAGATTAAACTCATCAAATGTAGTGTATTTTGGTCAGCTAAACTTGAAAATGACTTCATGCTTGATTTGTTCATGTTTACGAGTAGATAATATCCTGAACTTTGTAAAATATCAATATTAAACCACGCCCCCAGATGGATTTTGTCGTTTTATTTTCAAAAACTGTTAGGTTTATGGACTGGTTGTTAAGTGGGTTAGATAAAATAAAGCTTATTTAATTGGCGCATGAATATATATCATACAGGATGTTTCACTTAAGATTCGTATCCTCTGAATAGGTGGCAGTACACATAAAATGCAATAAAAAAAGCTGAAAATCATTAGTGTCTATCTTTCATAATAACCGAAAAAAGAATGGTTTTTGAAGAGTGGGTAGCAGGTCACTGGTCTAAGAATCACACTTGGAGCTGGATGTGCCTATCTGATACATTGACGCAGCTGCTGCTAGGTGATGTCGCAGTTTGTTTTGACTATAATTTCCAGCAGTTCCCAAAAGTTGACATTTCTAGCAAATTTTTGTCGATTTGCGTAAAAACAAAAAGAGTTTTTTGTTCCTATTGATGAATACTATCACTCATGCAATTTATATGAGAGTTGATTAAAACACCCTCTATGTAGACCAACAATTTCTACCAATACATTTGACGGCGCAACTTTAGAACATAACTTATTGCGATCTTGTATTCGTCATCAAGTACTTAGCTAAGAAAAAAAATGTTGAGTTCGCAGTGCAATCTTAGCATCACTTCTGCAAAATTCATGAAGCGATGTTGTTGTTATTGTTGGTTGTAGTATTGTGATAATTTTGCAGTAAAAAGGATATCTTTAGGAGAATACCCTGTACTGGACAATTATTTCATAGAAACCCAAATGTATAGGGCATTTCACCTTGTTTTGAAATCTTTCTTACTTCGTTTGTACGTCATACTGCATGACGTTTTACCTTTATTTTCTTTCTGCATTTTATAGAGCATTATTTGACTTATCACTATTCGACTTGGGTCAAGTATACCTGTTTTGTGAAGAATTAAATTTTGCATTCAATGGTGTATTCATTAAACATATCACTAGCACAGAATTCCGTATCTAGCGGTAGCGGGTACGCTACAGCTACCACAAGCATAAAATAACACTAATGTATGTTCTAATAACAACTGTCCTTGAACACAAAATTTGAGCAATAAATGTGATGATCACCGTTGCCTTGGATACTTTGTAGTATCACTCAATAATAACTGTAAATGCAAAAGTGAAAGAAAAATATGAAGAATATACAATACAACACAGAGACATGAGCAACTTCAATGAAATGCAATTTCAATTAGATCTAATGGATCAACCATGGAATCCGGACTGTACAAACACCAATCAACTAGCAGAAACATTAGTTAAAACCATAATGGACACACTAAACAGGCATGCTCCAACTGTTAAAAAAACCATTAAATGTCAATGGAGTTGTAAGCGTTGGTAGATCCCAGAAATAGCCTTGGAAATTGAAGAAAGGGACAGATTATATAAAAGAGCAATCTTTACACAAGAAGAAAGTGATATGAATAGGTATAGACAACAAAGAAATGGAATTTTTAGTTTGATCAGAAACCACAAGAGAAATTATTATCAAGAAAAATAGATGATATGAAAAACAACTCAACAGAAATGTGGAAAACTTCATGCAAATGAAAACAAATTGCAGAAAAATTCAATATTTACTTTATTAACAGCATACAACAAATTATTACATTAACAAATTTAACCCAAATTGAAACTGATTTATGCCACATTAATTTACATCAATGCAAGTTCGAAAAATTTTTACCAAAAGAGTTTTTGGAGTTAAAAAAATTATAAACAATTTACCTAATAAGAATAGTAGTGTCGATGGTATTACAGTAAAGATTCTTAAATTAGCTTTCAATGTAATAGGACAGAGATTTTTGCATCTAATTCAAATGAGTCTAGAAAGTGGATCCTTCCCAGAAACCTTGAAGACATCCCATATTATCCCCATTGAGAAAATAACCAACACTAACAAATGTGAAGAATACAGACCGATCAACAGGGTGCCAACTTATGAAAAATTATTAGAGACCGTCGTAAATATCCAGTTTCGTGACTACATTGAAGTGAACAAACTGTTAACACCTTTTCAATCAGGGTTTCGAAAAAATAATTCATGTGAAAGTGCAATACAATCAGTTCTTTTGAAATGGAAAAATGCTATTTACAAGAAGAATGTGATAGGTGTAGTTTTTCTAGACTTTAGACGTGCTTTTGAGACTATTAATAGAGATCTATTATTATTGAAATTAAAAAGATATGGGTTCGGCCCAATAGTTATAAAATGGTTTAGTGAATATCTCAAAAACAGATTTCAAAAAACTAGATATTTAATAGGTAGTACATCTTCAGCTACCTACCTTTGGCGTTCCACAAGGAACTGTATTAGGCCCTGATTTATTTGTACTATACATAAATGATATTGTTAATATAATTAAAAAATGTAACATTCAATTATTTGCAAACGACACTTTAATATATTTTATAGGAGATGATGTTGAAAAAGTAATAAATATCATCAATGATGAATTAGTAAATGTATATAACTGGTTAGGTAAAAATAGTCTTTCTTCAAATGTAACTAAAACAAAATTCATGATAATAAAAAATAAGTTTAACGAAATTGATACATCTAGTCATGTGGGAATACAAATTAATAGTCAAGAAATAGAACAAGTTTATGAGTGGAACTACTTAGGCGTAATAATAGATTGTCACTTAAAATTTTCTAGTCATTCAAACTATGTTATGAGTAAAGTTGCAAAAAAAGTAAATTTCATGGGTAGAATAAGCCAAAATCTTAGCAAGTGGTCTAAATTATTACTATATAAAACAATAATACTTCCCCATTTTAATTATTGTGCTAGTATACTTTACCTCCTAAATAATACTGAAATTAACAATCTTAAAAAAAAACAAAATTGTGCGTTAAGAATAATATTAAAATGTAGTAGGTATACTAGCATAAGAAGAATGTTGCAAATTACATCTTTGTTAAGTGTTAAGCAAAATATATTTTGTAATACGATGATAATAATATTTAAAATAAAAAACCGAATATATCCAGAGCACATTTTAAATGAATTACTATTCGTAGAATCTTCGCTAATGTAAAAAACAGTACATCTTTAACATTATTTAAGAAACAGTGTAAAAATATGTAATAAATGACATTAATATTTAAGAAATTATAATGTATTGTATGGAATTTATCTAGTTATATGCTATAAATAAAGTATATTATTATTATTAATAAATATTAAAACCTTCAATCTTTCAAAGCCAGAGAATTATTTATAAATGTGAAAAGAACTTGCATACGAGCTGATGTAATTCTAACGTCACTTTTCTCCATGAAATATTAAATGCGAGCTATTATAACCAAACGTTTATAAAACAAAGCTTAACATATGCGTCATGGCAATGTTGCCAGATCCAGGGCTTAGGAAGTCTGTAGAACATAGCGGGTTTGATAGCGTCTTGTATAAAAATATACGATATACACTTGAGAAAGGCGCGACGCCCCCTATAGTTCATTGTGATGAACTACGATTGTATAAAACTTTTTACAGACCCTACTTTTCCAAACCCAAATTGTATATTTTTTTATTGCAGTTTTAGATAAAGTTTATCATGTAGACCTCGAAAACATAAGAGAACGTTGCCAGACCCAAGCCCGGGTCTGAGAGCGTCGAAAATGGTCCGACAAGTCGGTAGAATATAGCGAAACGGGTATGTATAAGCGGTTAAACAAATATATATATATATATATATATATATATATATATATATATATATATATATATATATATATATATATATATATATATATATATATATATATATATATATATATATATATATATATTTACGGCCAGTGTATAAAGTGAGGTCCGTATGAACAAAGTTCACGTTTCAAGTGAGGTCCACAAACAAAGTGAGGACAAATATACGGACCTCACTTTGAAATTCGATAATATTTCGTGTAGAGCTTTTCGAAGGTATAAGTTGGCGATACTGAAAAAATGGGCTGGACCTCAGATGTTGCCAAAACGGCTAGAATTATACAGATTAGTTCAAGGAGTTGACGCCTGGAGTCGCTGCGCCAGATGTATATTTTTCAGACGTATAATTTCTTGTGTGAAGCTTGTATGAATGATGCGCAAAGTGAGATCCGAACAAGTGGCAACGATGGAAATGAAAGTTATACAATATTGATTTTAATTCTATTACAGAAGAGAACGGAAATACCCTAAATAGCCGATTTTATTTCTTACGAGCGGAAATCGGTTTAGAAAAGTTGTATTATTGTGCTGTTACAAAATTTCGATAGGGAAATTTTTAGATTTAATTTCATCGACGTCTGATTATTTGTAATTAGGCAATAAAACTAAAATACATTGTAAAAGAGATTAATAAATCTTCGAGGACTTGCAGCCTTTTTATTTTTTTGTATTAATTAAGAATAAAATAATTTTTTTTCGAATGACATTTCACCTAATCAAGATTAGGCTTTTTCTAGTCTTTAATAGTATATTAAGGGCTTAATTGAGTGTCTTACAGCCCGTGCAGTCAGTTAGCGCCTGAAGCGAAAACCGAAGGCGCTAAGACGATAAAGGGCTCTAAAACACTAATTAAGCCCGAAATGCGTACTTTAAATGTGCGGTCTAAGATTAAATTAAGTTTAATTTAAAATAAAAATAATTTAAAAAGTCCTAAACTTCAAGTAGGTAGGTGCTATGGTCTATAATTATTCTTATTACTATGGAGACGTCCTAAACAAGAGTAGTAAAAGGGGGTGCTCTAATTTAGCGATTTACGCTCTAGAAACAGTCCGCAAAATAGGTCATAATCATGTCATAATCACCCGAGCGGATATAATGTATATTATATATTCAGGGACTAAAATGCATTTTTTCAATTATTAATTAACACTTAAAAAACACTTTTAGTCCAGTGGTATATACGCTATTTTTGCACGTCTAAAGGACTTAATCGCAAAAATTCAAAATTTCGTTACATGTCATTCGGACAATTGCCAAAATCACATAGTTTCAGGATAATAAATCCTAACATGTACCGCGATTACTTTTTTTTGTTGTTTACTTGTTGTTGTTGTCAAGGAAACACTTTACTCCCTCAGGGAATTCCACCCCAAGTAGGGATTTTTAACGTGCCAAACATCGCATTGACACGGGACCTACAGTTTTACTTCCTATCCGAGAAGAAGGCATGTTTTTAATTTTTCTCCGCTATTAAACATTACCAGCTCAGCCGGGGATCGAACCTGCGGGGCCTGGCCACAACGGCCAATGACCACAACGGCCAATCGCTATTTTGGCCGTTGTGGTCATAACCACAACGGTCTCCGTGACCATAACGGCCAACAGCCACAACGGCCAATTTGACCATATCGCCCAACTCGAAACTTGACCATAACGGCCACCATGACCACAACGGCCAACTAGAAACTCCACCCTATCCGCCGTTTTGACCACAACGTCCACCGACGCTTATGTATTGGCGTCGCTGGTGACGATGACCACAACGGCCAAAATGACCACAATGGCCAACTAGAGTGAGTGACCACAACGGCCAACTATGGAGCGTGACCACAACAGCCAAAATGACCATAACGGCCAACTGTGGCGAGTGACCACAACGGCCAACTAGGGTGAGTGACCACAACGGCCAAAATGACCACAACGGCCAACTATGGAGTGTGACCACAACAGCCAAAATGACCATAACGGCCAACTATGGCGAGCGACCACAACGGCCAACTTTTTTCATACTGTTATTTTGGTTTAGTTAAAGCTCATTTCTCTCTTTTAACTTAGCATGTATTTCAATAAGGTACGTCCAGAATTTAACAGCGAGGTCTGATGTCAAAGTAGCGCCGATTTAACGTGACTTACCTATTAGCCCAGTAACCTAGTACATTTTACCTTGCATGAAATGGGGTAGTAGATTTCTTTTTTTATATTGTATGTGATAGTACCGAGATGCCCAATCCAATTTTTCGACCTCCGCGACCTTCCGGATCACCGCCAAAAAGAGGTAAAACCGCCGAAATTTTGCACTTTTTTTAGATTTGGCCAATTTTGACCATGAAGGAACACTTTTCCGAAAAAGACAATTCTATTCATTTTGAAAGCACATTAAATTTGCTACAATTTAAGACTAAAATGGTTCCTTAAGGTCTAATAGTTTCCGAAATATCGCTCCTCAGAATTGGTCGAAATTTACACCCATGCTATTTTTCAAGTATTAACCTATAGAATTGAGTTCAAAGGTTCAAAATAAGAATAGAATAGAATTGAATAGAATAGAAAATCTTTAGTCTTATTCAAACAAAATCATTTTTTACAATGGAATCTTAAAAATAATCCCTCGTAAATGGCTCATGTTGTCGAGTGGGTATTACCAGAAATATGAAAAGGCGACAGGGAAAACGCCTTTCAATTTGGTTTAAACCTCTTGGAAGGTCCAGGTTCAAGATACTCTTCAGCCTCTGTGTCCATGTTCTCCTGTACTTCTTCAGCCTGGTCAATTTCCTTATCTGGAGGGCTGTTAGGATATACAAGCAGTCCATCTAGCTCATCGTCATGTAGTAGGTCATCGAGCTTGGCAGTATCCATGTCAACGATGATATCTGGCCGATTCTCGCAGGACTGTTCACTACATTGGCTACATACAATAGAGCACTTCAAGCCTGCTTTTCTGCAACAGCATGCATTGTCACACCCTTTCTTGCAGTTGCAGGAGATCATTTGCATGAGGTGGGAAGGGGCCGCATCCCTCGATATCATAAAGGCCGTGAGCTGTAAGAACCCACCCCCATTCGAGCGGATCGATTCACAGCTTCTTGAGTGGGAGGTAGTCTGGCAAGGTTAAAGTTCGTCTTGGTTGCAGCCTTTGTAAAGAGCTAATAGCTCAGATAATTGAGGCTTTTCGTTGAGTTGTTTTCACCCTACAGCGCAATGATAATTTGCTCTCCTGCTTCAGCTACTTCGTCAGGTGTTGCTTCTGAGTTGGAAAACTGCTGCTTTCTCCTTGAGGTCCGAATTCTTTTGAATTACTGATAACAACTTGTTTTATCCCTGACCAAAGAAGCATGACGTAGAATCACATCCACTAAAGGCATGGGTGAAGGGCTTGAGGTGACGGTAAGAAGATATCCAGGTGGTTGAATAGAGGACATCTGGTATTTTACCTCTTCCGCACTTCTGAAAGTAGATGTTACTGTGTTAGTAGGGACAGAGGATATGGTGAAAGCTCGTGTGTGAAGTTCTTCAGTTCTTCATCCGGCTGTTTCATAACGCATAGCCTGTGACACAGTGTTAGGGGGTCAACCGTCACCTGTCTCTTGCCAACAGTCACAGTATTCACAGAAGAAAGTGATACCACTTTATTCTTCCTTTTGAATTTGAAATTTTCGTAGTTTTCCCCTACAACCTTCAACATCGCTTCCTTACCCATATCTCTAGCCATGTGACAGTTGACCTCTTCCACTCCAACAAGTCCACTGCTTATAGACATGACGACATTCGTATTAGGGAATGGAGGGTGATGCAGCAACCAGTCGCAAAATGCGTTTGCATGTTAATGTAACCCGAACCGAATGTTTCATATACTAAATTTATACATTATTGAACTATTTGAGAGGTATTATTAAAGGTTTGATGCCAATTCTATAAGTTAATACTTGAAAAATAGCATGGGTTGAAGTTTTGACCAACTTTGGGGTGCGATATCTCGAAAACTATTAGACCATTAGTAACCATTTTGGTCTTAAATTGTAGCAAATTTAATGTACTCTTAAAATGAATTGACCAGGCTGAAGAAGAACAAAAGAACATGGACACAGAGGCTGAAGAGTATCTTGTACCTGGACCTTCCAAGCGGTTTAGACAAAATTGAAACGCGTTTTCCCTGTCGCCTTTTCATATTTCTGGTAATACCCACTTGACAACATGAACCATTTACGAGGGATTATTTTTAAGATTCCAATGTAAAAAATGAATTTGTTTGAATAAGACTAAAGGTTTTCTATTCTATTCAATTCTATTCTATTCTTATTTTGAACCTTTGAACTCAGTTCTATAGGTTAATACTTGAAAAATAGCATGGGTGTAAATTTCGACTAATTCTGAGGAGCGATATTTCGGAAACTATTAGACCGTAAGTAACCATTTTGGTCTTAAATTGTAGCAAATTTAATGTGCTTTCAAAATGAATATAATTATCTTTTTTGGAAAAGTGTTCCTTCATAGTCAAAATTGGCCAAATCTAAAAAAAAGCATATTTTCGGGGGTCTTACCGCTTTTTCGATGAACTCGGAGGAGCTATATCTCGGAAACTATTAGCCCTATAGTAATCATTTTGGTCTTAGATTGTAACAAACTTAATGTACTTTTGAAATGAATAGAATTGTCTTCTTTGAAAAAGTGCTCCTTCATGGTCAGAATTGGCCAAACCTAAAAAAAGTGCAAAATTTCGGCGGTTTTACCTCTTTTTGGCGGTGATCCGGAAGGTCGCGGAGGTCGAAAAATTGGATTTGGCATCTTGGTACTATCACATACAATATAAAAAAAGTCTACTACCCCATTTCATGCAAGGTAGACCACCCTTTTGATGACAAGGTTACTGAACGATATATTGAAAAATGCTTTCTCTATATACAACTGCAGCCCTATGCAGTTGACGACATTTTTCTTTCTTAGTTTCTCGGCAAGTATCCCAGGCAGATTAAATTCTGAAAATTTGATACAGGTACACTATAACTATTTACAGAATCATGATACTTTAGTTCACAGGGTAGTTTATCTTTAACGTCAAAAGAAGTTTTTTTTCTATTACTTGTTTACCTACAGCAATCTTTTCATTTTGGGGACGTTTAAAAAAGTACGAAATAGAACTATAAAACAACACGTTTGACGTTTTATTTATAGATTTCCATTGCATTGAATTTGAAGATTTCGCAAGATAACTGTAATCTATAAAGGGATATTAAGGACGGGATACTTCTCTGGCCAATGGATGGTGGCCCAAATAGCAATGGTCCCAAAACCGGAGAAACCGCCATCAGATGTGGCCTCATACAGACCTATTAGTCGTTACCCGTCGATGGTTTGTAAAAAATTGTTCGCCATGCGAATGTCGCCGCTAATTGACGAAAATCAGCGAAAGCCCAACTAACAGTTTGGATTTCGTCGACAATACGCTACAATCGAACAAGTACACATACTTGCATCAAAAATCAGGTTTGACCTGGAGACCAAAACATTCTGTTCAGCGGTATTCATAGACACAAGCTAAGCATTTGACAGGGCGTGGTATGTATGTAGATCTACTCTACAACCTCAAGTGACATTTACCGTATACCTTCTTTCAAATCCTCACGTCATACCTCACTAAAAGATACTTTTTCGTGAAATATTCAGACTCCACTTCAGCCCTTCTATCCACAACATCTGGTGTCGCGCGACTGGTCCGACATTATACCTAATCTTCAACTAGAAACACGACAATAGCAACCTTCTTGGACTACATGGCAATACTGGCTTCCCATACTAATGCAGATATAGTTTTCAGAAACTTACAAACCACCTAAGCCTTTTTGAAAGATGATGGAACACGACGCATTAAAGCAAATATACAAAAACCAACACAGTCCACTTATACTACTAAAAAAACTACTTGCCCTCTAGTTCACCTTAACGGAAACTCACTACTCAAGAAGATTAGGTCAAATATCTAGGGTTCCACCTAGACAGACGTCTTACATGGTCAAAACATAATTGATACATACCACGCCCTGTCAAATGCTTGGCTTGTGTCTATGAATACCGCTGAACAGAATGTTTTGGTCTCCAGGTCAAACCTGATTTTTGATGCAAGTACTTGTTCGATTGTAGCGTATTGTCGACGAAATCCAAACTGTTAGTTGGGCTTTCGCTGATTTTCGTCAATTAGCGGTGACATTCGCATGGCGAACAATTTTTTACAAACCATTGACGGGTAACGACTAATAGGTCTGTATGAGGGCACATATGATGGCGGTTTCTCCGGTTTTGGGACCATTGCTATTTGGACCACCTTCCATTGGCCAGAGAAGTATCCCGTCCTTAATATCCCTTTATAGATTACAGTTATCATGCGAAATCCCTCGTATGAACGTTCCTTTAGGAGTTTTCCAGTTATTACGTCGAAACCTGGGGACTTCTTCGAATTTATTTCAGTTTCGATGACCTTACTTCGCGCTTGAAGGAAGTCCCGTATGAATTTTTCTTCTTCAATGTTAAGAGAGGCGTAAACACGATCTTTATGACGTTCTATAATGCAGCCAGTTGCTTTAGTTGATGTTAGGCAGTGGAAATAGTTCTGGAAATCTTGATTTCTCTGCTCATCTAATAATTTCTTAAACTCTTTGACGGCCCTATTAAACTACGTTTTATCGCCCGGTGCGCGAGTAAGTAATCTGTCATTACTTTCTAAGAGCTCGTTTTCTTGTATTTTTTCTCGGATACGTATGGAGCAATACTGTTTTGGATTATTGCGGTTTGTTTCTGGGGTTACGTCCCATGCTGCTCCCTAGATTGATTTTATTAAGTACTGGACAGATTCGTAGATATCGTGTTTATTTTTTAGGAGAAGATTTACATTTAGTTTAAATTTTAAAACTGATAAAAACAGCTAATTACGTACTTCAAATTCAATGCAATGGAAATCTATAAATAAAACGTCAAACGTGTTGTTTTATAGTTCTATTTCGTACTTTTTTAAACGTCCCCAAAATGAAAAGATTGCTGTAGGTAAACAAGTAATAGAAAAAAAACTTCTTTTGACGTTAAAGATAAACTACCCTGTGAACTAAAGTATCATGATTCTGTAAATAGTTATAGTGTACCTGTATCAAATTTTCAGAATTTAATCTGCCTGGGATACTTGCCGAGAAACTAAGAAAGAAAAATGTCGTCAACTGCATAGGGCTGCAGTTGTAACATATATAGAAAAAGCATTTTTCAATATAGGTAAGTCACGTTAAATCGGCGCTACTTTGACATCAGACCTCGCTGTTAAATTCTGGACGTACCTTATTGAAATACAGGCTAAGTTAAAAGAGAGAAATGAGCTTTAACTAAACCAAAGTAACAGTATGAAAAAAAGTTGGCCGTTGTGGTCACTCGCCACAGTGGGCCGTTATGGTCATTTTGGCTGTTGTGGTCACGCTCCATAGTTGGCCGTTGTGGTCATTTTGGCCGTTGTGGTCACTCACCCTAGTTGGCCGTTGTGGTCATTTTGGCCGTTGTGGTCACTCGCCACAGTTGGCCGTTATGGTCATTTTGGCTGTTGTGGTCACGCTCCATAGTTGGCCGTTGTGGTCATTTTGGCCCTTGTGGTCACTCACTCTAGTTGGCCGTTGTGGTCATTTTGGCCGTTGTGGTCATCGTCACCAGCGACGCCAATACATAAGCGTCGGTGGCCGTTGTGGTCAAAATGGCGGATGGGGTGGAGTTTCTAGTTGGCCGTTGTGGTCATGGTGGCCGTTATGGTCAAGTTTCGAGTTGGGCGATATGGTCAAATTGGCCGTTGTGGCTGTTGGCCGTTATGGTCACGGAGACCGTTGTGGTTATGACCACAACGGCCAAAATAGCGATTGGCCGTTGTGGCCTAGACCCGAACCTGCGATCCTTGGATTATGAAGCAAACATGCAAATCACTAATCCACCGAGGCTGGCAAGTTTGTTTGTATTATTGCTTTTAGAAAGAAAAGTTAGACGCAACATACTCTGCAGACTATTTTTCTGCATTTAATACACCCAATAATTAAATAAGTCATTTATTAAATTCATTGAAAAAAAATTTAATTTCAGATTTAATCTTTAAATGGAAATAGTAATCATTATGAACAAATACATAACGGTAGGTAACCCAAAATAGTATATTAAGTCGAATTCTGTTATAAGTTGTAACCTCAAACTGATCACCGGGTGACGATCAGATGAGGGCTTTCCTACACAACTACTAAATGTTCTCAACTTTCATTGTATTATAAAAGCTCGCAATGAATTTAATTCTTACTTCTCAAGGCAGGCTTATAAAAATTGATAACTATAAGTACCAAATATTACAATCAAAACGTCTCTTTTTAAATTAATATTTAATAAAACTAACAATAAGAATAATTTATTAGAACAGATTTAGAATATCAATTATATTTATTATTCACTATGTGATGATGGATGAAGAGGTCGTTCCCAACTTTATAGTAGAGTCAATTTTTGCATTAAGTTCTTATTTTTTACTATCTAAAGATAGAGACTTGAAATCTTTTGTAATGCCTTCAGTACTGGACCAATATAAAATGTTATATGTTTAAAATGGGGGCACGCCCCCTCGGGGGGTTGAAACCCCCATTTTGCACCCCTAATTTAATAACGCAACCAAATTGAGTGAAATTTATGTTGGGAGGGTTCTTGGAGTCGCTGATTATGAATCCAATGAGAAAATTGAAAAATTCAAAGTGGCGGACACCAGAATGGCGGTCCTAAAATAACGGCATTTGAGATTGAGAATGCGATTTACGCCGTTTCTATTGATTTTAGACAAAAGCTCAAAGCGTCAAAAAGTGTTTAAAATGTGATTTTGCAAAGTAATACACCATTTTGGTTACCTTATTATGTAATCCTTTCTCTCTGCCCTAGTAGTAGAGTAAATTTTTGCATTACGTTCTTAGTTTTTACTATCTAAAGATAGCGACTTGAAATCTTTTGTAATGCCTTCAGTACTGGACCAATATAAAATGTAATCTGTTTAAAATGGGAGCACGCCCCCTCGGGGGGTTGAAACCCCCATTTTACACTCCCAATTTAATAACTTGGGAAGTTTTACATCAACTTGAGCGAAATTCATGTTGGAGGGTTTTTGGGGTTGCTGATTATGAATTCAATGAGAAAATTAAGAAATACAAAATTTTATATATATTTATACATATATATTTTTAAATATAGTTTATTTAGTAGGTACTTATTTATTATTTTATTATTATGTTGTGAACAATTTATAAATATGACTGATGACATAATGCAACACTATCATTAAAAACATTAAAAAGTATTTTATATTGGTACAATACGAGGGTTGCGCTGAAAATTGTTATTAGCAAAAAGACCGTTGCATTTTTTAACAAACAATCTTTATTGTTTTTCAAAATAATCTCCATTCAGACTAATACACTTGTGCATTATTTGAAACCACTTTTTAAAACATTCGGAAGATTCATTTTCTGAAAGGTCCTCAAAAATTCTTTGAAATTCTGTAACTGCTGCATCTGCGTTGGAAAATCTTTTACTTCGCATCATTTTTTTAAGTTGGAAACAAAAAAAAGTCGCACGGCGCCAGATCTGGGCTATACGGCGGATGAGTTACCAATTGAACTTCCGTATCTTTCAAAAAATCCAATGTTCTGGCAGCAGTGTGGGAGGATGCGTTGTCATGATGGACTAAGATGTTACGCAAACCGGTCCTTTGGCGACCTGCCTGTAATTTTGCAAACATCTGTGGTAAAGCCACTTCGCAGTACCATTCAGAATTAACAGTTCTGCGATCTTTAAGTGGAATAACAGCAACAGGACCACATCGGCGGAAAAAACAGCAATCATTTTCTTCTTGAAGCTTCTGCCACGAATTACTTTTGTGGGCAAGTCTTCATCTTCGAATACCCAAACACTAGACTGCTGTTTAGTTTCAGGGTCGTAACTGTATACCCAAGATTCGTCACTAGTTACAATGTATGCCACTTGCCTGAAAGCTCCTCCGTCAAATTTTTGCAACATAAATTTACACCAGCCTATTCGAGCCTGTTTTTGACTTTCTGAGAGCAAATGCGATATCCAACGGCTTGCTGGCTTTCTTACTCCAAGATGTTTATGCCAAATGGTATTCACCACCGAGGATTCAATCTTCACTTCTTACTGAATCTCCCTATAAGTAATATTTCGATTGGAATGAATCAAGCTTGCCACACGATCAACATTTTCTGAACAGGCAGCTTCCGCAGGTCTTGCTTAGTCTTCTAGCAGTTCTCGCCCTCGTCGAAATTCGCGGAACCAATGACTAACAGCGGATAATGGAGGGGCAGCATCGCCAAAAGCTGCTATCAAATTTTCATGGCTTTGCTGGTATCCTAACTGTCTTTTAAAGTCGTAGAAAATCATAGCTCTAAAGGCAGTTCGCGGAATGCTCATCTTAACTGAATTAAAAATGCACAACTACTTACCTTACAAAATTAACTACGTTTCACAAGAAATCGAAACGTTTGACAATTGTGGGTAACGAATGCTAACTAATGCGACATTCAATTGTTGCAATTGTTTCTAGCCAATTGAGCTTCCATGGCCTGCTACTAACTATTAACAGAGCATCCCTCGTATCAACATCCGTATGTCAGATGCGTTTGTTAATTCTTTGCTGGAACTTTTCGATCCTAAATTTATGATATTTGTGACGGTAGAAATTCCTTGATAGAAGCTCTTTCAGATCAGCAAGTGTATGTATATGTTGTATTATTAGCAACTACATGTTTCACTTGTGCCTATACCAATTCTATTGTAGTTAAATAAAATATCCTCGGTTGAAATGACCTTACCATAAAGCCAATCGATACTACCACTTTGTCAAACTTTATGTTGGCGATTTCTCAGATAGATAGATTAAGGTACGAGTTGCATACAAAGCTTTATGTTGGACTGCTATAATTAGTCTAATCAATTTAGAAAAAATAGCGGAAAGTTGAGGTAAGTCCATGGATTTTTGCATACGGTTTCCTTGTGGGTTATTAAACAACTCCTTAAAAGTCAACACCTGTAGGTGGTGAGCTCGAAGAAATAATGAGGATAAACCACGCCCCCTACCGGTTTTGTCGTTTTTCTAGGAAACCATTAGGGTTATCGAGATAAAGGAGGTTAGGTAAGATAAAGCTTATTTAAATCCCTACCAAAAGTGTTCGAATTTTTTTTCGTACTTCTCCTTCTTTCTGTGTTATCGAAGAAAGGAGATATGTCATACACGGATCAGCAATTTGCACCAGTAAATTTGCTCAAGGAACTTTCTGGCGTAACTTTTTATGGTCCCCTATTGCCATGAAGTAGCTAAGAAAAATTCGTTGAGAACCGGACGCGATCGTGGTACAGTCATCCTTTATCTTAGCATCTCTTCGGCAAAATCCATCAGGCGATATTATCGATATTCTTGATAGCAGTCGGCTGAAAAATTCGTATTGGCAAGTTAATTTTAGAAGAGTACCTGCACTACTGAATTTTTGAATCTAACCCAATATGCACAAGGTGTTTCGCCTTTTTTGAAATCCTAATTTCCTTTATTTATAAGTTCTTGGTACTAATCATTACGCCTTAAAAGGAGAATTAACGGTACGTTTCAAGCAGTCTTTATGGAATGCTTCGTGTTTAGCTCTGATCAATCTTTTCCGAGAGTAACTAACGGATACACCAGACTTTAACTAGTTGATGAATATGACCTTAGACCAGCATTTCTGCCCAGGACAACTTAGTTTTAGCCCATGCTACTCGTCGTTTTGCAGATACTTGTCAGCGTTAACTATGCTGTTTATGAACTAAAATCTTCTTAATCCTCTAGATAACATACAGCCTCAAATCATTATGTCTTGAGGAAACTTAACATTAAGCAGTTTTGTTCTAGTTTTACTCTCGCAAAAGAGTAATCAGAGCTAAACAAGAAGCATTCCATAAATACTGCTTGAAACCTAATGTTAAGTTTCCTCAAGGCGTAATGATTTATAGCTATATGTCAGCTGGAGGATTAGTAAGATTTGAGTTCATAGACGGCACAGTTAATGCTGAAAAGTCATTCACAATAATTATTGGTTGGTTAAATTTAAATGGCAGATTCACATACGGTTCATTACAAGCATTTAAAAAATAACTAGAATTAAATATTAAAAATACCAAGAGCGATATTAATCCCCCCCTTCTTATATCTTTTTACACGGAAATATAGATTTTATATGCATTCTTTTTGGTCTAATAAATACCCTAAATATAGAATAACCACTTTTCTTTGCTACAAGCCAAGATCGGTTTAGGTAGGAAGATAAATACATATATTCTTTTTAACACGTACCGTAAGGAAATTACAGACAAATTTTTAAATTTAATTAAAAATGAGATGGAACAAACTCAGCATTTTAAATTAGGCGACAATATTTACTGATTTTACTAGCATTTTCAGAATAATTAACATATTATACAGATTTACATCTATAATTATTAGTGAAACTAATCTAACTATTAATAATAATTAATTATTAGGAGTAATACATTTAGATTTTAAAGTAAAGTATGTGGTACTTAGCTATCAATTCACTAATCTGTCCCACTAATAGCAGGCTGTTAATATTACTAGCACAATTACCATTAAAATGATGAGAAACACCAGAATCTTAATCAATAGTTAAATCTAATTTTTCGTCTAAATTTAATTGATCTAAGCGGTCAAGCATTCGTTTAAACATTCTAGAAGGCAATGCAACAGCCAACAGGAAATAGTTAAGTTAGGGAGCCAGTAAATAATCCAAATAGTCTGGAGAAATAGTCTTACGAAGAAAACAGAACAGACATTTTTTATAGAAAAATTAATTATCTATCTATTTTATTTAAACAATTTTTTTGTTAAATTAATATTTTAAGAGTTATTACACTGCAATGTTTTCCTGTTTCAGTGAGATGTTAGCCGTTTGCGAATTATTTAGCAAAACTAAAAAGTGAAAACTTTGCTGTGTAATAACTCTTAAAACATTAATTTGCAAGCAATTAAAAAATTGTTTTAATAAAAAAGATAGATAATTTATTTTTCTACAAAAAAGTCTGTTATCATCAAATTAGTTTTATACTGACGACCGACCAACTAACAAATTCCAATAATAGAATAGCATGCATTTTTGCTGATGATAATGAAAGCAAATGATGGCAACAGCGCCGGTCCTCATGTTATACTTAAAACCTGTGTATAATTTGATATTGGGGCTCACTTTGCGATTAAATCGTATCTAATTATATGGTCCTCACGTCGTCAGTAGTATAGTGTAGCCTCACTTGGTATTATTATACACAGCAAATAAAACTTTTTTAAATTCAAAGAAATCTGTGTATATTTGCGAGATACATAACTAGAACAAGTAAACAAGTGATCACAAAAAAATTTGCAAAGCTGTGACCATTTATAAGGGTGGTCCTCATTAACTATGGTTCATGATATGTCCTCACTTTGATAAGTGGCCGCAAATATATATATATATATATATATATATATATATATATATATATATATATATATATATATATATATATATATATATATATATATATATATATATATATATATATATATATATATATATATATATATATATATATATATATATATATATATATATATATATATATATATATATATATATATATATATATATATATATATATATATATATATATATATATATATATATTCATATAGAAAAATTTATCGACTCTGCTGGGACTCGAACCCAGGACCCTCCACTGTCTAGGTGGTATCTCTACCAACTGAGCTACAGAGCACGACTATCAGCAAAGCGAGAAATTTTCCATATGAATTAGATAGTAGGCAAACATACACAGTAACTAGATATTTTTTGAACATTATTAATGAAGATCAGCAAGTCGCATGACAACAACATTAATATTCAAAGCATCTAGATTATAATGAATCATTCCGAAAGGAAATTAATTTTTATAAATTTTTAGATAGAGTTAATTTTTATCAAGTTGCATAATGATTTTACATTAAATAATATTTTGAATGCAAATTCATATAGAAAAATTTATCGACTCTGCTGGGACTCGAACCCAGGACCCTCCACTGTCTAGGTGGTATCTCTACCAACTGAGCTACAGAGCACGACTATCAGCAAAGCGAGAAATTTTCCATATGAATTAGATAGTAGGCAAACATACACAGTAACTAGATATTTTTTGAACATTATTAATGAAGATCAGCAAGTCGCATGACAACAACATTAATATTCAAAGCATCTAGATTATAATGAATCATTCCGAAAGGAAATTAATTTTTATAATCCCATTTCTAATCTAAAATACCGCCATCTTGGGTCCGCCATTTTGAATTTTCAAATTTTCTCATTTGAATAATCATCAGCGACCTCAAATCTCCCTCTAACATAGTTTTTGCTCAACTTGGTTGAAAACTTCCCGAGTTACTAAATTGGGAGTATAAAATGGGGGTTTCAACCCCCCGAGGGAGGGGGCACGCTCCCTCGGGGGGTTGAAACCACCATTTTAAACATATTACATTTTATATTGGTCCAGTACTAAGGGCATTAGAAAAGATTTCAAGTCTCTATCTTTAGATAGTAAAAAATAAGAATTTAATGGAAAAATTGGCTCTACTACTAGGGCAGAGCGAAGGGGTTACATAATAAGGTAACCAAAATAGTGTATTCCATTGCAAAATTACATTCTAAACACTTCTTGGCTCTTTGAATTTCTCTCTAGAATCAATAGAAATGGTGTAAATCGCATTCTCAATCTCAAAGGCCGTTATTTTAGGACCGCCATTTTGGGTCTGCCATTTTGAACTTTTCGATATTCTCATTGGATTCATAATCAGCGACTCCAAGAACTCTCCCAACATAATTTCGCTCAATTTGGTTGCGTTATTAAGTTAGGGGTACAAAATGTGGATCTCAACCATCAGGAGGGGGCGTGCTCCCATTTTAAACATATTACATTTTTTATTAGTCCAGTATTAAAGGCATTACAAAAGATTTCAGGTCTCTATCTTTAGATAGTAAAAAATAAGAATTTAATGCAAAAATTGATTCTACTACTAGGGCAGAGCGAAGGGGTTACATAATAAGGTAACCAAAATAGTGTATTCCTTTGCAAAACCACATTCTAAACACTTCTTGACTTTTTGAATTTCTCTCTAGAATCAATAGAAATGGCGTAAATCGCATTCTCAATCTTAAAGAACGTTATTTTAGGACCGCCATTTTAGGTCTGCTATTTTGAATTTTTTAATTTTCTCATTGGATTCATAATCAGCTACTCCAAGAACTCTCCCAACATAAATTTCGCTCAATCAGGTTGCGTTATTAAGTTAGGGGTACAAAATGGGGATCTCAACCATCAGGAGGGGGCGTGCTCCCATTTTAAACATATTACATTTTTTATTAGTCCAGTATTAAAAGCATTACAAAAGATTTCAGGTCTCTATCTTTAGATAGTAAAAAATAAGAATTTAATGCAAAAATTGGCTCTACTACTAGGGCAGAGCGAAGGGGTTACATAATAAGGTAACCAAAATAGTGTATTCCTTTGCAAAACCACATTCAAAACACTTCTTGACTCTTTGAATTTCTCTCAAGAATCAATAGAAATGGCGTAAATCGCATTCTCATCTCAAAGGCAGTTATTCTAGAACCGCCATTTTGGATCTGCCATTTTGAATTTTTCAATTTTCTCATAATCAGCGACTCCAAGAACTCTTCCAACATAAATTTCGCTCAATTTGGTTGCGTTATTAAATTAGGTGTACAAAATGGGGATCTCAACCACCAGGGGGGGGCGTGCTCTCATTTTAAACATATTACATTTTATATTAGTCCAGTACTGAAGGCATTACAAAAGATTTCAAGTCTCTATCTTTAGATAATAAAAAATAAGAATTTAATGCAAGAAACTGGCTCTACTACTAGGGCAGAGCGAAGGGGTTAAATAATAAGGTAATCAAAATAGTGTATTCCTTTGCAAAATCACATTCTAGACACTTCTTGACTCTTTGAATTTCTCTCAAGAATCAATAGAAATGGCGTAAATCGCATTCTCATCTCAAAGGCCGTTATTTTAGGACCGCCATTTTGGATCTGCCATTTTGAATTTTTCAATTTTCTCATAATCAGCGACTCCAAGAACTCTCCCAACATAAATTTCGCTCAATTTGGTTGGATCAAAATGGGGATCTAAACTACCAGGGGGGGCGTGTTACCATTTTAAACATATTACATTTTATATTAGTCCAGTACTAAAAGCATTAGAAAAGATTTCAAGTCTCTATCTTTAGATAGTAAAAAATAAGAACTTAATGCAAAAACTGACTCTACTAATAATAAAAAGGCGACACTTTATGTTAAACTGACGTTTGTTTAAGCCTTTCAGTACCGTAAAGCTTCCTGTCAGGCTTATGACGTATAGTTTTATTTTCCGCTACAATATGGAATTTAATAGAAAATATGTTTTAGTCGTAATTGTGTAAAAATATAAACAGTTAATATTTTTTACAAAATGAGTATTTCGGATTTATTCTTTTCTTCATCAAATGCAAACATAGTTAGAATGTTACATTATTTTGCTTAGTAAAATTATTTTTCTTTGAAAATTTATTAATCGAAATACAAGAAATATTGTTGATTTTGAAGATAAATCTTTCTTTGTGATTCGAGAATGAATATTTCATATGTCATATGACTATTCCTAAAATAATAATCAAATAATAATAATCCAATAAATCCGAAATGATCATTTTGTAAAAAGATGAACTTTTTATTTGTACATAATTACGACTAAAAAGTATTTCCTATTTAATTTTTTCATAGCTCGTTTTCAATTCAAAACTTTTTAAATGAAATAGAAATTATTACTTTATTGTTCTAAACTCCCCTAAGATCCCTTAGGTAGCGTGAAATGGTCGAAACAACGCCAAGGGTACCGGTTTCGATGGAATCCTATATACCTGAATGGTTAAAGTCTTGTACGCGACGTTGCCAATATGTGGAGGCTGTAACGTACCGTACATGATACAAAAAACAACATATATAGGCGGAGGTGACATCGTATTGGCAATTATACAACTAAGAGCGACGGCAACGCCAGCGATCTACAGCTGAACTAAAAATTAAATTTGTGAGTATAAGTATGACGTTGTCACCTCCAGACAAAAATTTGAATTTAGGCTTCTAACACCATCTATATGCTTATACAATCGAAAACAGGGCAAAACGTTGTGACCTCCGAAAACGGAGGTCACAACGTTATATATGAGGTGACAACGTACGCTGGGTATCTACTTTGGAGGTGACATGGTACCCTTTATCAATATATATATATATATATATATATATATATATATATATATATATATATATATATATATATATATATATATTAATGAAGACATAATTGGAATTATGAAAAATTATTATCTCTGACCAGGATTCGAACCCGGGCTTTCTGCTATCCGGGCAGATGCTCTACCGCTGAGCTATCGGAGATCGATTACTGGTGAAGTAATAATTCTTCATATAAGTTATAATAATGTGTAAACACATAAGAGAGTACTAATTATATTTTGCTATGTTAAAGTAGGCTATCGCTGATTAGCGACAATTTAACCCACAATCACAGCTAAATTAGATTTTTGAATTATTACCATAAGGCATATAATATTAATAGTTTAATGATTTAGAAATATCGTGTTTTAGCACCAAGATTAATGTATATTAATGAAGACATAATTGGAATTATGAAAAATTATTATCTCTGACCAGGATTCGAACCCGGGCTTTCTGCTATCAGATAATAATTTTTCATAATTCCAATTATGTCTTCATTAATATACATTAATCTTGGTGCTAAAACACGATATTTCTAAATCATTATATATATATATATATATATAGTATATATATATATATATATATATATATATATATATATATATATATATATATATATTATTCATAATAAAAACACAATTTTTCTTTCACTATAAATAAATAAACATAACAGAAATCACAGAAGCTCAAGAAATCCGCTTATAAGTGATTAAAAAGAATAATTCCAAAACAATTTCTAAATGATTTTAAAATTCCGCAACTTTGTGATTATTATTTAGACGTTCTTGTCATTACCGCTTATTACTTTTAAAATCTCATTAACAGTAATCCTACATCAAACCTTTCTGACTATTAATTTAAAAAGTATATCTACATTTGCCATATGATATTAGCACTACTAAGCGTATTCTACGAATTCCTTCATTTTAGAATTTCTTCTCAAGTTCTAATATTGTTTTAACGTTGTTTTATAATGTCCCTCTTTAAATAAAAACACGCAAATAAAAATCTATAATATAATAATTACTGTCATATCAATTATGTTGTAATTATTATGTACAATAATAATTATTGTCATTTGAATTCAGTTACTTCAGGCATAATCGAAAATATTGGACCAGCTTCAATATTTTATAACAAAATATATTACATACAGAGTGTCCCACCAAACAACGAAATGAGCTCGTTTTGAAGCACTAAACCGCAATTTTTCGAAAAACGGCCGGACACGTTAAATGTATTAGGCAGGGGTGCATGTCATATGACTTTTTCCGTTCAGCCATTTTCAACCCTAAAATGTTTAAATGGCATGGGGTGGGAAAAGACATACCATTTGAAAGCTCAATGAATTTACTTTGCAGTATTATTTTTTGGATTCCGAGTTATTAGATTAGTATTAGAAGTACAAATTCAAATTTAATTTCACATTTGTAGCATTTGTCGAGTGATAACACGGCAGCAAAGGTTCTGCTCAAAATGTCGTTCTGGAACATTTGTGGTGTGATTAGACGGCATTCAGTAATTATAATTGTCGTAAATCTGCTAAAAAGTCCGGTGTCGTTACGTAAATTTTATTCTTCAGATGGCCCCACAAAACTAAATCTAGCGGAGATAAATCTGGCCTTAGAGGCCATTCAAGAGCGCCCCTTCTTCAAATCCATTGACCCGGAAGCCTTCGATATAAATACTATCGAACAGGCAGTGCATAATGCGGAGCTCCGTCCTGTAAATGCAAATGATCTGCGAGGTAATGATCATAATTTTCTACGATATCAGTTAATATTGGACCAATATTAACATTCAGGGTAAACGGCCAGGCTGTCGTTCTAGGAATCGGACATGCACTACTATCCGAGACTAGCTCAGGATGATAGAGATGCGGGCAGTCGTTTGAGGTGTCGGACATGGGCTATTATCCGAGAGTAGCCTGGTTGCAGACCACACGACGTTCACCCTTAGAACTGGTTGGTATGTATCCAATCCCAGGTTAGGAATGGAAACGTGCCACAGACCGTCGTTAGGGGTGTCGGAGGTTGTTTTACACTATGATTCTAGACGAGATCTGGAGTGGTTAACCAGGCCGTCGCTAGAGGTGTCCGATAAATCGACTCACTAGTATCCGAGACGAGACCTGAGGAGGTACCTGCCAAAACGTGGGTAACGAACGATACAGTCGGAAGTAATGTGTAGTAGAGATTCACGAAAACATTTCGCGACGAAATACTTATTAACGTTGAGGAGAAAATTCTGATACATGAGTACCGGTGTGGGTGAAATTGATTCTTACCGCAGACTTAGTCTGATGAAGGAGAATCAAATGAGGTTTATCTCGGTTGGGGGAGGGGTAAATCCTGGCAAATGGAAAACTGCATGCCACGAGGTAGATGTGTTTGGGGAAGAAAGTATGGGGATCATGCTATGACTGTGCAGTTCCAGTTGTATGATCCACATAAACTGTTAGGAACCACTACACTTGAGGGATGTTGATGCGAATATATAGCCTCTCACGCTCAACTTCACACCTTAACGGGTACATACCGAGTTGTTGACAAAACAACGCTATCCGAGTTGTTGACTTAACTCACTAGTTTAGACATTTAGTTTTTCGGGGTATTGAGTATGTGTTTCACGAAATATCCTCGGATTAGAATCTCCACTAATGTCAAACCAATAGCGACAATTATGGCGATTGACTACCATTTACGAAAAAACTGAATTCGTCGGAAAAGCAGATGTAAAAAAAGAAATTTATCGCTCGTTCACTTAAAGCCTCACAAAATTACAAACTGCGATGAAAGTCGTCTTCATTGAGTTCTTGTTGCAAATGAATCTTGTAGGGCTGAAACTTGTGGTGTTTTAAAATTTGTTGAATACTGGCTCGATTAATACCCGATACTATAGTATAGCCTATAGCCATTTGTCTTGTACTCAACGTAGAATCGACAATAACGTGGCCCAGAACTGTCACCTCCACCACTTCATTTTTTACTGGATTCTCAACATTTCCCTTTTTATTTGAAACACACCTGGTCTCTCAGAATATTCTTACTAACTTCAGGACATACTTGCGATTCACATGCTTATCTGGATGTCGCTGGTTGAGCAACTGAGCGCTTCTTTCGGCATTTTCATTGTTTGCGAAGTGCAATTATATCAACTCTTTCTGCAATCGAATAAACAATTGGAATATTGAATGAATAGATACAACGAACACTTCGAAATACGGCGTTTAATTGCCTAACTTCTAAAAGTTCATTTTCTGCTCTTACATAATCTTCTGGGTACATATCGGGTTTTTCTGATTTTGGGCCATAATCTACATCTGCTCCAATTTGCGTTGGTTGCCGAAATATTTTCTTGTTTTTGAAATATCCAATCTCTTTTGCTCAATCTTTTTGCGAAATATGCCAGGGCTCTGTCCAGCTAAATGTTTTGGTCTTTTAGTGTTTGCAGACAAAACTGCAACGGAACAGAGGGCCTGATAAGATTGACGTAACGTAAAGTTTATTCTTCTCCCCCCCCCCTATAAATTTACAAAATACACTGTTCAATTGTTTCATGTAGTTGCTATCTACGTCATAAATTAGACTTTTGCTGTGTTGAGCCAAATTTTAAAAAATGTTCAGTATACTTTCATGCAAAGGATATTTTTGCGTTTCAGATATAGCATTACTTTTTTTAGGCTAGTCTTTGGTGAAAAAATATTTACGGCTTATACAAAATTCAATTTTATACCTTTTGCGTTTTCGGCCATATTAGCATTCTCCCAATGTTGAGTTTTTCAAGACTTTCTTACCGCAACTTTACATTTTAGGATGTTACTGGCCACTAATTTCCTTAAATCTGGCGGTCCCATTTTTCGGTCCAACAAATATGTTGTTTCTAACCGTGAGTACAGAAACTTTCAAGAATAAAATCTTTAAAAAATGTATCTTTGAAATGTTTGGATCACATCCTAAAAAGTACTTTTCCAGTGTTTTCTTGAGGAAGGCTTTAATCGAAGAACTCTATATTATATGCTTCCAAGACTGTTTAATAATGGTAATTCAGAAAGCAACAGAAAACCTGGTCGCAATTGGGAGGATGAGAATGTAGCATTAACGAGCACAAGGAAGCATAACCCAACAGGCGTTGCAAGACGCCTTGTTACAAGCTCAAATCTGTCGTCCCACGGAGCAGCAAAGGTGAGCCGCCAGCTTTCTGGTGAGGGCTTTGAAATCCCAAACCCATGTCAGTCAGCAATCCACAAGGCTATCTACACGAGAGCTGCTCAGTTGAAGAAGCACTTGGTAAGCACGCTTTATCTGCAGAAGTGGAGCATACACTTTGACGGCAAACACATTGAAGGCTTTGAATATCAGTCCGTGGTCCTCAAGAATGAAGTAAAAGAAATTTAGGTGACTGCGCTCAAATTTATGGAAAAGCTGCAACAATCACAGAAGTACTCGAGGGTGTGTTAGAGGAGTTTAACCTGTGGGGATCAATTGTGATGATTGTTACCGACACAACAAGCGTGAATACCGGCAAGAAGACAGACGTTGTTGTTCGGCTGCAGCAAATGTTCGAAGAGAAAGGGCACCCCGATTCCAAGTTCATCAGTTGCCATCACCATGTACTGGATCGCATTCTTCGCGTTGTCATGGACGATGAGCTCTATGGGTCGACTAAATCACCAAACATCGAATACTTCTTTGTGATGGATTTGATGAGATCAAGCAAACAAGCGGCTGGAGAGACGACATGAAGATTCAGTCATTTTGTGAAGTCTCAAAAGATCCCAAACATCAGCAATGCACGCTGAAACTCTCGTGCCATTCTAGTCCTTCTTGCGTTTATTCTGATACCTGAAACCTGGAGCAGCCTGCGTAAAATCTGTTCATTCATTTATTACTTATGGGTTGACCAATGGTTCAGCAGCCAATTGTTCCAAGCTGAAGATTTTGATGAACTATCTGCAGCTCTAAATGAATACCCAAAAGGTCTCAAATGCTTGGAAACCCACTGGAAAACGGATAAATCTCCAATCAACATTGCCCGAAGCAACCAGTGCTGTGAGCGTGCGATCAAAGTTATGCAAGACTCCTGCCGCAACAAGGACAACCTCCTACTGAGATTCATCCTGTCCAATGACATTATCGTGAATAATTGACTTCCTTGTGTCTTTGATGACCCTATATAATGTTGTATATATGTGTCTCTAAATCTTGTGTTCAATTTTGTATCTTATTACAGTGACTTCAAAAACTGGGTAAAAACGCTGATAATTAAAATTTCTCAAATCATTTTGTGCGTGATGTTTTTTTATCAAATCACCTTGAAAGTAAAATTTTATCTAATCTTTAATGAAAGCTCATCAAATTATGATACAAGGAAGCCAGGTTGTAAAAAAGTCATCACCCTAGTGTCCTACTTATGATATATACGTTATTAATTACATATAAATAATGTAAGTGTATTTATTCTTTGTTATAAATTAATGATTTGAATGAAAGTGTTAAATTACGCTTTTTGGATAATTCTTAATTTTTGCGAGAGTTCTAAATTTAATAATTAATCGTACGGGTGCTTACAAACTCCATTATTTTCAAAATTTTGCTTATTTTTGTAATTTAGAGAAGTCTAACTGTAACATTACAGCAGTTATTAATTTCCTGGTAAGTATTAAATGTTTTTTGCAAATCATTAAATCACGATTGATTTTCTATATATTAAATATACCTACCGTAAGTATATTTGAAATGTAGTTTCACGATAATTTCGCTAGTAAACAGTTTTTTTTGTCACAAACAGCGAGTGTTAAATAAAATAAATTATGTTACAACTGCACAAAAAACAAAACGCAAAAATAACATATAACATTGTCAACAAAATATTTGCTCGAAGAAGACTTATTATTGCACGTTTTTACTTAATAAATATTCGATGTTTCTTAACGGGTGCCAATGACGTCTCTATCCCGAATTAAGATTTAATACGTTCATATTAGTACATTCGATCGTTAATTCAATATAGTGAAAAAGGATATTCAAATATACGGTAAAGTAAAACCATATAAATATAGAGGAAGACGTACTATATGTTTACATTAAAGATAGATAAAGAACCAACATCACAAGCGACAAGTAACTTCGGCTGCCCGTGGTGGCGACACCGGACAGTAAGAAAATACGCTATAAAACTTCTAAAACACAGTACCGTAGAAAACGCGTACTAAAGTTAATCTGGCAGATATCGATCTGATTTTTTTAAATTAATATTCAGAAAGGATAAATTTATGTTTATTAATTTGTAGATTTTAGAATATTAACGACAAATATTAAAAAACTGATGCACAAAGTTAATGGAACTATTAAAGCCAATTCAGGCGTTGTGTGATTTAATTTTTTAAAATCTACAAATTAAAAAACGTAGCTTTATCTTTTTTCTAAACCTCGGTGAAAATTAGACCTCTCTAAGTATCAAAATAAGGCTGTTACGCGTTTTCTTCGATATCCTGTTTTCGAGCGTTTTTGGCTAGGGTACTATACGCTCTTAACAATTTAATTTATAGCCGCCAATATTACTAGAACGCACGCCATGTTGCAGTAACATGACCTAACTACCTAACAGATGCTAAACTCGCGCATACATTCTCAAAGTTTGCCCTTGTAAATTATAAGCGAGTGGCCGTACTTCTTATTTCTATACGCTGGTTAGGAAATGTAGGTGATTTAATGTGGATCCACAAACCTGGAGTACCTGTTTCTTGTCGATTTTAAATTTTATACAGGTTTCAATACATACTTATGGGAGATGGTTCTGACTATGGTACCACTTTCTCATGAATTCGTTGTGGAACTTAGTTTTTTATTTTTATTTAATAAATTTATTTTTCTTGCAATCAGCTTCTGAATAAATTAATTCTTTGATTTGTCATGTTAGTTAAGGGAGTTGTGGTGGGATAGTCTGAGCTAAAAGTTATGGAGCTTTGCTATTTTGACAAATAGAAATAATTACATAGTTTTGCTTCAAATAATGGCTCATATGATACTAATTTTATCAAAATGCATGTAAAAGCAGTTTAGCTATTATTTATATATGTTTTTAATTAATTATTAGTCTCTTTAAACTCAGAGATTAGCTTTTGACTGTCTAATCCAAACTACCAAACTTAAGAACGTGAAAATATGACAAAAAAATAATTATTCTAACCAGAAATTTCAGTCAAGTTTACTTTTTTATTAGTAAAAATGAAATAATATTACTATGTAAACACTAAAAAATAAAGAAATCTCTCTAGAATATAAATAAATTATACGCTTGTAGAGTAGTGAAAAGTGACAACGTTGCCTTAAATTGGCACCAGTATTTCCTTTAATGTTCTGATGAAAACAGATTAATGCACTAAATGACGTTGACTCAAGTTTTGAGGTTATCTTGCAAATACAGTAGGAATCCATAATCCGAACACCTGTATTCCGAACAGCAATATTTACAAGCTATAATCCGAACAAACCTCTTTAATCCGAAATCCTCTTTAATTCGAACAAATCTCTTTAATCCGAACAAGAAAGTTCTTTGTACAAACTAAAATTGGATATGTAGCTTTGTTGGAAGGTGAATATTAATTATAAATGAGATTATACCAGATTGCTAATGCAGTTTTTGGCTGATACTGTTACGACCCGACGGGTGTAAACAAATTCTGCGAAGGTTACAAACGCTTTTGTTATTAATATAAAGAGTAATAAAAACCCTGAAGGCTACAGATGTAAAAAATAAACTATAAATATACACTCGAGGAAAAAAAACGCACCAAAAATTTCAAACCGTCATAACTGGGCGGATTTTGGACGAAAATGGATGAACCTTTGAGTACTAAAAAGTTTAAAGTGTCTAGTTTAAGGACGTGCGAGAGAATGTTACGTAAAGGCCTTTCCGCACCCCGCGATCGCCCGCAGAAAAAAAAAGTTTTTGATTAAAAAAATGTCAAAATTTAGCAGCTTGTACGACCTACCAAAAACATCGTGGATCCTATCGACCGCCAAGGCAATAAAGTTCAGTCCTTTTTCTGCTTCTGATTTTGCTTTCGAGATATAAATTTATTACGAGCGGTCAGTGGTGCTGCATGTAGCTATATAAAGCATTTAAGTTTCCCGCTCGTTTGTCGCAATGCAATGTTGTTACTTTGCGAGCTATATCAAGCGTTCAATAGACAAATTCTTCGTATTAATTTTTCTTCCAAAAGCATCTTTCTAACAAATTTGAAATTTTAACGGCACAATTTTACTACGTTATTACGTGAAATGTTTAGTTGTCAATTCTTTCTTATCATTCTTTATGAAGTTATTATAATATATGTATCAACAACGTACCATTTTGCATAAGATCGCGTGTTATTCTCAACTGCAACTTATGCATAAACTAACTTCCTAAACATTAAATATTTTTCAGAAAATAATTTTGTGCATTAAAATCTATCAACTGCACTAATTTATTTTACATTTTCATCATTTTTCTCTACCGACACAATTTTCTTAATGACACTTTTTGTTTTGTCATGTGTCTTTCAATCAAGAAAAAATGAAATTAAAATCCCATAGTTTTGATTTGAGGAACCACGTAGCTCATCTCTTATCTAAATTCATACATAGGATATCTATCTATGAACAAAGCCAGGTCATATAACAAAGTAGAGAAAAGGCCACAATATCAATCTACTCACCGTCAGAGGGCACTGATAAAAGCAAACGTTTTGTTGACGGTGGTTTGCATGTTTGCTTCATAATCCAAGGATCGCAGGTTCGATCCCCGGCCGAGCTGGTAATTTTTCATAGCGGAGAAAAATTAAAAACATGTCTTCTTCTCGGATAGGAAGTAAAACTGTAGGGCTGATTTTTGTGCTGCCATATTTAAATTTCCGCGCCGTGTACATCTATTTTATGTTAATCAATACTAAATAAGTAAGCAAAAACATTTATCTATTATCATAGATTTTGCTATTAAACAGTGTTATAATGACTGTATTATGTTTAGTTTGGTTATTTTTTAGAAAACGTTAATTCTACAAGATTGGCGATGTTCGACTACGATTATAACATTTATTTTAGATATCTACTCCTTACAAATTATGATCCGTACTACCTTAACAGTTTAGCAATCGACATCAAACGTTATCTTCCTAAAAAAACGATTATTAAAAGAAAACTGAATGAAAAACGTGAGCTATATTTTGACGCTAATATTTTGCGCCAATAACGCGCCCTTAACGTATAGATCTGTAATTTTTGGATCCTAATTTCAACAATGAAAAAACTGGAAATGAGACGGCCGTATATAAGCAAAGCTTATTTGAATGTAGAAGGCTGTGCTATGAATACCAGTTAATACCATCTATGGTTATTTTTTATGTACAATAATTTATGTAAATGACGAACAATCTAAACACAATTCACTTAAATTCTATGTCAACTTACAGTTGCCTGTAAACCTGTGGAATCAACACCAACTACAAATATTACCTGTACATTTAATAAAATAGTTCTGGAGAATTGCATGAATCCTGTGGATGGAGTTGAAGCAAGAATTCATTGTGCAGAGTTGCACGAAGAACCGAGTGTGGATCGTGTTCCTTTCCGTTTATGTAAAGATGGATCTTGGGATAATACATTTCCAAAATGTTATCCCAGTAAGTATCATTGCTTGTATTAGTTTGAAGATGTAGTTATAATGTCTAGTTTTGAACCTGTTACAACGTATGTCTAAATCTCTAAAATGCAATAGTAAGACATACATACCTATGTTTTTGCGTTACTTAATTTCAAGGTTATATTATTGACATATGCAAATCTCATTAATGAAGTTAGAATTAAGTAATATACAAAATTACAGGTATAGCCAAACAATCTGCTAGATCATAACCATGACTATTAAGTACAGATTAACTAGGAAACCCCGTCAAACATGACGGTCAAAAGTATAATTTATTGAGGGACTTCCTTATTATATACACCGTTCATTGGGTGATTACAATCCTTTTTGTTTCCACGAGTGATTATTTAAATAAACCCAATCAAACAAAACTACTAAACTAGTATTGCCAGAAGAACTCCTGGACACGTTATCTAACAAACACACTGACTTACTCACACAATCACCCTCGTTTTACAAATAGTACAGGATCCGTTATTGATATCGTTGAGCACCGATCGAGTAACCGAATAAAATGTATTTTTTATGAAATAAAATATGTTAACAAAAGTAACGTAGAGGAGTTGCCTAAATAAATTTGTTCAAGGATATTTTTAATTAAAAATTCAATATTTAATTTTTTTAAATACTTTCACCGATCTCGTAACCAAAAAAAATTAACACTAATTGAAAGTGTAAACCGTATAGAAGACGCAAACATAGGGTTGCTTACCTTTTTCTGTTCAAGGCTATACAGTTGCCAAGTTTAAATAAGTCAATTGAAAGTCATACCTTCACCGATCGAGTAACCAAATAAATTACATGTCAAAATAAAGCTTATTTTTTTGCAAAACGATAGTATAAGGTTGCTTGCAAAAAACCGTTCAAGAGTCAGGGTTGCAAGGTTTTAAAATTTTTAAATCGAAGCGTGCTAGATAGAGATAGACCCATTCTATTCAGTGCGATAGAGGGGGACGCAGAATGACAGCTGCTCACACTACGTCCGTCGTTTGAAATTGTGCGAGAGAGAGGGTCTATGCGTACTGTCCAATGCGATAGAAAAGGACGGGGCATAGCAACTGGGCCCGCCTCTTGTAACGTATGACAGAGAGTGCGCTTGCTCTGTGCGGTTAGTAAACGGCAAGCGTTGTGTTGGAGCAACTGACAATATACTGATTTTTGAATAATTGCTTTTTTATAAAAGAGGAAAAGATAATAGTACCCAATATTTTTGTATTTTTTTGTAAATTACTTGGAATTTAGAAGCGGCAATAACAACGTAATACATTTTTTGTTTATATAAATCTATTCGTAAAAGTACAGGGAATATCAGAATTTCTTGAATTTCATGTAGGAAGCGTTACCAGTACAATCAAAAACGTTTGTATTTCTCTTCAAGTTTTTAATATGATATAAATTGCAATGGAAGGGTTGATGTCAAAAACGGCATTTGTCAAAAAAACTACAACCTTTAGGAGAACC